>CM050164.1:364827638-365247638 GCA_027410445.1 Discoglossus pictus | reverse complement strand
GTGCTGATCCTAAAAGGCACGGATAATCTTTTGAATTGTAAAAGTATGCTAGGAGACCAACAGCCCTATTAAATTCCCTCAAGGTGTAAAACCGTAGCCCGCAAGACTTACAGCTATTAAATTGGCCTCTCAAAGCTACCCACAAACAACTTGCGGGTTACCGGCGGAAAAACCCTATGAGACGGCGAAATTTAAACTGCACGGTCACAAATCCTTTGATCTGTCCAGCCCGTAACTGTTAAGTTCCAAGATCGCTATTAAATTGCTAAGAAACCCGTAACCCACAAATGGAGCCAAAAAGCCAACGGGTACTAGAGAGGACCCACAAGGGGGTTAAAGTCCTATCTATAGCACTGTAAATGCAAATATACACACACTACTGTATTTTCAATTAAAGGGAAAGTGATGTTAGGTATTAAAACTTAATAGCACAACATTCGCAAGCTCGCAAATCTGCAATATAAAATACTTTTATTTCTGTTTTATTTCCATGTTGAATGGATCCGGGCAATTAATGTGTTAATACATATAATGGAACTTGCAAGGGCTAGAATATAATATTTACTGATTTATTAATATTGCATTATTTCTGGAATGTGGGTCCGATCAAAACTCGTAATTGAGACCCGTAGGGCTTTGAAATCTAACCTTCATTTTTCAGTGACATAATGGTGACAATCTCATTTGCCATTGACACCGTCTAAACCGGCAACTAGCAGTTTGACTAATTGATCATGTTCAAAGCCGCACATCCAACGTGTACAAGAATGGTTTATGGGTTTGCATCTATAGCCCATAACTCGTGGCATGGTTCAATTTAATAGCTCTGTAACGCAGCGGAATTTCAAGTCCGCAGCTTTGCGAGTGGGCCGATGCCGCTCTGGGCTTCAAATTTAATGGTGCTGTAAATGTATTCTTGTGCATAGAACATATACTCCCATTAGCTCATGAGTCTCAAACATTTTAGTAATACCATTGCAAGGAAAACTCTTTCAGAAAGTTACAAGTTAAGAGCATAAAACAGAAATGTAGATTAGATAGCAAACAAGAACTAATAGATGAATTTAAACAGTTTTTTTATTTATATACCAGGAATTACTGAATATCTTTACCATATTTTCCTATGCAACATTTGCTGCAAGGCTGTTGTACTTGTGCACACATACTTCCTTACATATACAACATTACCCCTAATTATTCCACTCTCCATCCTATTGTCATAACTTCTTATGATATATTTACACCCACCTTACATTTTTCTAAAAGATACATCTTAATAGAAATACTCAAGAATTTTAGCAAAATTCTATGATCTCTCCATCTTCATTCTTTCCTATAGTGTTAGGCTTATGAAGATATGACAAATACCATTGTAGCTTAATCTTTCTGGCTATTTATAGTTGGTGACATTAGTAACCCTCTTTTTCTGATGCAAATTAATATTCTTATAAAACCGGTAATTCTGCTGGCTTACAGCTTTGTTGCTTATTTGCTTTTAAATATTCAGAAATCATTTAATATGTCACGTGGTTCACCATGCCTCTGTTTTCTTTTGTAAATCAATACAACTTTGATTTACATTTCCTGGTATGTCTGCCAATTTCACAAGATTTTCTGTCATCTTAAAAATGGGCTTTAAAATTCCAAAAAGGAATTACTATTCAATATATATGTGGGGAATTGTTTGGCATGTGGCTCGATATCCCATATGTCCCTGGCACAGAACTGTCTTAGGAGCAGCGTCTGCCATGATGGCAGATTCAAATCACCCTAACACCGCAAGTGAGATATTGGGAAATATGATGTGCATAGCCTAGGCCGCTGTTTAGATGTATACTCCTTTCTCACTGTGTCTTTGGGAGTATACCTGCACCTCAATGATGTGGCCCAAGAGAGGATGAAACCTATGTCTGGGGTTTGCTGTGTCTCCTGTTCAGGGTAGTATTGCCTGGTATTTCAGGGTTGGGTCACTCGTTTGAGTGAGACCAGTCTGATATACTACATAATATTTCTCCCTTTTGAAGGGCACAAGTGAGTTAAAAGAGGCTGCTCTCAGATTAGTTAAACGGGCCTATAGAGCAAACCTACTTAGGTGTTGCTCATTCTCAGTTTGAGAAACATTTTTGTTAATGTATTTTTAATGTCAATTAATGATGAACTAAAAAATAGGTTTAATGTTTAAAGTAGGTACACTAACCCTTTAAATCCTAAAGTATAATATACAAACAGTACTTTTTTTGTTTTTTTTGTTTAACAGTCATCTGAATACCTTACAGGTACAGATCAGTTAATAGCTGATACAAAGAAAATTATTTCATAATCAGATAAGTATTACATGGCACTGCAGATTACAATAACACATCATCTTTAAGGTACAAAATAAATCCTTACATTTCATTCCAACTCAGAGACCGAAGTGAATAATCCCAAAATACAAAGAACATAACTGAGTGAGGTTGTGTAATATCTAAATATTGATTGCTACAGTCTGTTCTCTAGGGCTTTTCGAGATATCTTGTCTGAGTAAAAGTAGGTCAGAACCTCAATCATTTTGATTTACTTACCTTTATTTACTGCCCTGGCCACGAAAAGGGGAAATTGGGTAAGTCTGGTCTAAAGCCAGATTGTAGCTGGGGATATAACTGGAAGTGCAGTTTGTTGCAGGAAGTCTAAATAAGTATGTGACTTGTGCCAATACAGACATCTTTGTTTTATACAATGACTGTCTTAAAGTCACAATGTCCTTGTGTATTTAATTCTATGTTATGAGATGGGTGTAACAAGCATGTTGTTAGAATTACTGATACAATGCTCAAAAATGTATTCCACTATCAAGTATACCTACACTGTATAGATATGTTCAATGTGTTCCTGTCATGACCCAGAGATGAGGGGCCAAATGCACCCCAAGGCTCTCACTCTAGGTTGTGACTTTTGTGTTCAATCTCTCAGCGCCCAGCTCTGCCTCAGGACCATTTCTCAGGAATTCTGGAAATCACAAGTCACAGGGTCTTACTAATTTGTTAAAAAAAATAGCCAATTTTCCTATCCCTTTATATAGAATACAATAAATAGAAGCAGACACTCCTTTGGCATAGTATGTCTGAGTCAGACTGCCAGATTATTATTTTTTTACATAATTATATCACAAACACAAAAATATTTCACCCACATGCCACCCTCCTCTAAGAGGGGTTTGAATTCTTAACCTCCTCACCCTGTCACTAGAGCATAAACCCCCCTCCCATCGCTAAATAAATAACAGCCTGGGGTTTATCTGGCCAGGTCACATCAAATGTTATGGCTGTACTTTGATCATGCATGAGATGCTATGGTGGGGGTAGAGTACCATCTGGGGAATGGATCTCCGGACCAAATACATAGTAATTGAGGTTGAAAAAAGACTTTTAGCCCATCAAGTTCAACTTTTTAAGATCTCCTCTGATCTGCAATATGCAGATTAGTTGTGAATTCATCCAGAGGAAAGCAAACAAAACAAAAACAGTGACACTTTGCCAATTGTCTCAAAAGGGAAAAAAATGAATTCCTTCCTGACCCCAGATACTATCGAATTTCTCCCTGTATCAGTACTCCCTCTCTAATTAACCGGGATAACCCGGAATGCCCTTTTTAATAAAAAATGTATCCAATACCTTTTTAAAGTTATCTATTGAATCCGCTATCACAACCTCCCTTGGTGGAGAATTCCACAGATTAACCACCCTTACTGTGATGAAACATTTTCTTTCTTTAAGGTGGAATCTTTAGTTCTAACCTCAAAGCATGTCCTCTTGTCAGTTTAAAACCTCTTGTTTCTAGAGAAAATAAGTTTAATTTGGTTAGTCTTTCTTCATAACTTAGCCCCTACATTCCCCTTATTAATTTTGTAGCCCCTCTCTGTACTTTTTCCACTTCTAAAATGTCCTTTTTATGAATTGCCCAAAACTGTACTCCATATTCGAAATGAGGGTGTACTAGGGATTTGTATAGTGGCAGAATTATATCTGCCTCCCTTGCTTCTATACCCTTCTTAATACATGCTAATAGTTTATTTGCCTTTGCAGCTGCTGCTTGGCATTGAGAACTGTTACTGTATGTAGGTGGTTGTCCACAAGCACTCCCATATCCCTTTCAATATCAGATACCCCTAGGTTTGCTTCATTAAGTTTATAGATTGCATGGTTATTTGTCCTTCCCAGATGCATAACCTTACATTTATTCATATTAAATCTCATCTGCCATTTAATTGCCCATTTCTCTAATTTATGCAAATCCCTTTGGAGGGAAAGTACGTCATTTTCTGATTTAATTACCTTGCACAACTTTGTGTCATCAGTAAAAATGGAGACACTACTTTCCAATCCTACTTCTAAGTCATTAATAAATATGTTAAAAAGGAGAGGACCTAATACTGAGCCCTGAGGAACCCCAATTACCACAGTAGTCCAACCGAGTATGTTCCATTTACAACAACCCTTTGTTTCCTGTCTTTTAGCCAGCTCTCAATCCATGTGCATATATTTACTGCAATTCCTGTATCCCTTAGTTTTCACAATAGTCTCCCATGTGGCACTGTATCAAAAGCCTTTGCAAAATCTAAGACTACATCCACTGAGTTGCCCTGATCCAGGTTCCTACTAACCTCCTCATAGAAACTAATTTAGGTTTGTTTGACACAACCTATCCCTTATAAATCCATGTTGGCTCCTACTTATAATGCTGTTTGAATAGACATACTCTTGTATATTATACATTATTAACCCTTCTAAAAGTTTTCCCACTACAGAAGTGAGGCTTGCAGGTCAATACATCAGAATATAAGTGTTTCTGTCCCCTTACATAAATAACCGCATATACATGTTAACCAAGAAAACATGACAGTAACTATAATCACACATTAATTCTTTAAACATGACATATAAATGAAAGACACATTGTCACAGTCCTTAAACAAGTCTCATGTCCATTTTGATAGCCTTCCTGGTCTAAAGTCTGTGAATTCAGGACGCTATGACAATACAGATTTGGATCATACAGGGGTTTAGGGAAGCCCCCTCCCTGGCCCCTTAAAGTCAGTTATGACAGTGCCTATTTTAGTATGTTCCAATAACTAAGAGTTAAATATTTGAGAAAAAGTATTTTGTTTCTTGGAAAACTTGTGTGAATGATAATCCTATATTACTCTGGTTGTTATTTGTCACTGGCGTCTTGCCCGTCAAAAATGACGGCATGATGGAGTTCTATATATATTTCCTCCCCAGTGTCACTCTCCCCCATTTCTTCCCCCCACCCATATCGCCCCCTTCTCCCTCCCCTGTCTCTCTTTCCCCGCTCTCCCTTCTCCTGTGACCCTTCCCCCAGTGACTCTCCCCCCTCACCCTCTCTTGTGTCTCATACCTCCCATCACCCTCCCCTGTTTCTCCCCCTCTCCCTCCTCCTGTGTCTTTTCCCCCTCCTCCTGTGTCTCTTCCACCCCTCCTCCTGTGTCTCTTCCACCCCTCCTCCTGTGTCTCTTCCACCCCTCCTCCTGTGTCTCTTCCACCCCTCCTCCTGTGTCTCTTTCTCTCTCCCCTGTGTCTCTCTTTCCCCCCTTCACCCTCACCTATGTGTCTCCCCTCTGTCCCTTCCCCTGTGTCTCTCCCCACTCTTCCTTCCCCTGTGTCTCTCCCCTCTCTCCCTTCCCCTGAGACTGTTTGTTTGTTTCCTCCTCTGCCTTCTCCTGTGTCTTTCCCCTCTCTCCCTTATTCTGTGTCTCTTCCCCCCTCCTCTGTGTCTCTTCCCCCTCGCCCTCCCCTGTGCCTCATACACCCCCTCGCCCTCCCCTGTGTCTCATACCCCCCTCTCTCGATTGCCCTTACCTCCCCCCTGCCCCCCAGATGCTCCCTCTGTCCCCCCTTACCTGCAGTTTCATTGGTGGTTTAGCAGCGTCCCACCCGTCCTGTCTACAGCGTGGCGCCGTAGCTCTGATGTCCTTCCAGAGCCCCCCTACGCTGCAGACCAGACGCACTGGCAGGGACTCCACTGAGCACCAATGAAACTGCAGGTAAGGGAGGACAGAGGGAGCATCTGGGGGGGGACAGCGCATCTGGTGGGCAGGGGGTGGTAAGGGCAACGGAGAGGGGGTATGAGACACAGGGGCTTATTGCAGCCCCTGTCACTTGTGAGTGATGTGGCCTGTGCTGCGAGCTTGGAAGGCTTCAATGCCTCAACAGCTCGCTTCGCTATGCGAGGCTCGCAAGCGTGACAACAAATCGCAGTTTGACAATTATAATATGTGATGGCTCTATTCTACAGAAATGATCCTTCTTTTTAAGCAAAGATGAATCCTAAAAGAGCGAACATCCATCCTGATTCTCTGGACTGCAGATTCTCATCCACAATTGGTTTTATTTGTTTTCTTTGATGTGTGTACTTATATCTTTCCTTTGCTCTATCTTTATATTTTTTTAAAAGTGAGATATTGCCATTTTTCTAAGTAGTGGCTCTGTTTTGCTAATGCATTTTAATGAATATCTGTCTTTTTATTTTTGCATACTGAAGGCATCAGGAATACAGATGTATTTTTGATACATCAAACAAACATTTCCCCAAGATACATACAAATGCAAAATACAGATCCCTGCAAGCAATGTAAATAATCACCCTTACAGAATGGTAATAGCAAAACTGTACTTGCAAAGAGCCTTTGAAAAATGGCTGTGAATTTATATTTTATACTGCTGGCAGTAATCATTATAAGGGTGTTTAATTTAATTCATACTTCCAACCAGCCATTCATATTTCATGTCAAGAAAGAATACTCTCTTAAGAGTTGCAGTACAGAATATTTTATTCTCATTTGCATGAGCCAAGACTAACCTATTGTGCCGGATACATTCTGTCAAAATTGCTGAAATATTTCTTTATATCTATAAAGACTATCAATGCTGTGATATATGCAGATTCTGAGCCTGGTTTTATGCGGTAGCACAGAATGTTGTGGAATCTAATACAATACACCACGCTGTAGAATTTTGGCCATTTTAGAATAACATATATCGATTTACTATGCTAACTTTTTTTTTTTTCTCTCACTGTTTTTTTTATACTGACTCACAAATTGTTGTACTTTTGTTTTTCAGCCCTACTGTGAGACTGTTATTTGCAATTAAGAAACATAACTATAAGTGCTATAAAGATATGTTCTTCCCAGCTCCCTTGTAGAAGAACTGTAAAGTTGTTGTACAACTTTAGAAGTTTTCACTGACCCTTTAATTAGACACTGTAGTCTCATATTTTGAGTTTATAACAACAATAGAGATTCTTTAAATAAAGTAGCTTTGTCTCTGTTTTAGTTTCAGCTTCTTTATGTCATTATTCTTAAGGCAAAGTAGCAAATAATTGCACTTATTTGGGTGCAAGTGATAAGTGTTAATCAGGAGACTCAAAAAGATTAAACCTATATATATACTATATTTTATTTACCTGTAGCAGTTCCTGAAAATGAAGCAACTTCTAAAGCGGTATCTGTGGCCGTGACAGAAGGTAAAAATTAGTGAATACAGCATCAGACAAATAACACTTTTAACGTTTTACCTTTTTTATCTTGTATTCCATACTAGCGTGATAATTTGGTCAATTATCTTGAATTTGATATTTAATCAAGCCCTACTAAAATACTAAATATTGCATAGGGTTTTCTTTTATTTTGCTAGTTCCCATCTGTGCTTTTTACATTTTAATCCAAATTTTTAAAATTACAGTTGCACATTTTCAACAAATTATACATATAAAGGAAAATAGGATGCAAAATAGAGAGTTTTAACCCCTTTTGGTCCACCGTAGTCAAGTCTCTATATCCTTCTTCTTTTTTTTTTTTTTTTGGTACCCAACTCGAACATCATATCTTACTACTGTCTATTTAAGTAAATCTGGGATAGGCACTTTTTTTTTTGTACTTTTTGATTTTAAATATTTTTTCAGTATGTATATGCTGGTGTATGAGGATCTTCCGTATATTTTTGTTAATTTTTTTTTTAGTACTAGTATCCAGTATTACATGTATTCTGGCCAGGCTTTCCTATGTATTTTAGGGAATACTAGAAAGTTTTAACGCTTCCAATTATTGGAGCCTTCCAGAAAAAAAGGAAACCCTTGAGGGTCATAGGCTTTCTGCACTACCTACCAAATATTACACCTTTTTAATTTTCCCTGGTTTCCCTTTTTCTAGTTCATATATGTACTAGAGCTGTTTTTTTTTAATGGAAACATTCTTTGATAAGTCCAGTACAAAAATATGGTAGAGCTTTCAAGTGTCCAGTGTTGTAGTTGAGTTGAGATCCTCTACTCCAACTGATTGGCATGTCCTTCTATTTTTTAGGCAAGTGACATACATTTTGTACTCCATATACATTAATTGAATAGTAGCCATTTGTTAGGCATTTTAATTTGTGCATCATTTTTGCAAGCAATAACGTTTTTCACATTTTAGTAGAGACAACTTTTCAGTGTACTGATTTTACAAACATGTGAGTTAGCTTACACTAAAAATGATTTTCACCCAAAACTTTAGGAATAAGGAATCCCAAAGATTTTTTTTATGGGGTCCAAAATATAGCATACCTTATTCAGTAAGTCTTTAGAATTTTTATAACAAACGTTTCTCTTGTAATTTCAATGCAGGAAACACAGAATGCGAAGCAATTCATGCAAAAGTGTCCACTTCAAAGCCAGAAGTTGAAAGTGAGTGAATATATAGCACTTTACTTAAATATACTGTATTATTATTTGCAATCTAACCCTCTGAATACAGAGACACACAAGAAGATGAATTCCAACAAGAAAATGATTCCATGCTATATCATGAACTAAATTGGGTATATTTCTATACACACATGCCAAAATGTTGAACAATTAATTTTCTAACACATAACAAATATTTTAAAAGAAAAATGGGTTTTCCACATCTGATATTTTAAAAAGCATTATTCTATAGAAATAAAAATTACTATAAAAAAACAATAAATGTACTTTTATTGTAGTAACCCACAGCTGTTTTTCATAGTCACGTGTACTTGCCACTAGGTAATGTATCTATATGATTTACAATGAGTGAAAATACATTATATCACATTTTATATTGATCTAATATTGGAAATGTAAGCCATCCTTGTTCAGCCTGCAAAGCTGTTACTAATTAGTGCCAATGCCTGGTGCATCTTATTGTTTGTTCTCCCTTTACAAGGGAAAGTCAGATGCAGTCTAAAACTATAGACTTCAAAAGTCATATCTCATTTGATTTACCATCTGCTTTAAAAAGGAAAGGGATTTTTCCACATGCCCCTATCTGGCACAGAGCACATATGATGCTCCTTTAACCAAAGTGGGAAACTTCATATCAGGTGGACAACAAAGTAAGGGTTGTATTAAAGAGATAATAGCAGAAGTCACAATGCAGTGTAGTAAGCTATATAAACTGATTACTAACTAAAATGGAAATTTTATATAATTGTTTGAGTAGAAAGTATTTTTCTGTTATGCTGGTAAAAAGTATGAACCCTAATAGACAGCACAGTTGTAATTTTAAGAGTTGGTTTACACCATCTACAGTTATTGATGCCGCAAGAAATGGGCAAGTAATTATAAAAGGAATATACTGACCCATGGGAAATTATAAGGCATAACTATCTCATATCTTCAAAATATCTTCAGGTTGCTTTATCAAACTAAATTTTTTATTATTTTTTTCCCCCAAAAGCAAAGTAATGCATCATAGGCCAACTAGTGATGAACAGGTTAAGCTACGTAGCTAAGGCAAGATCCAAGTAACTGAGCTTATCAACATTCTTACAGTATGTGTTTTTTCAGTCCCGAGTAGCATTTCAGTCTTGTTTCTGCAGGCAGAATTCTATAATCCTAAAGACAAAACTACCATTTTATTAGATGTTCAAGAAAACTATTTCTGTTTTGCGAATTGATAGATAAAAACACTTTGAAGATGATATATTCTCAGAAATGCTCAGCAGGTGAAAGCATCAATATGAAAGAAAAAGTCAGAATGCATAATTCAGTATTGCTTTAGATAAGGCACTTTTTTAAATTCTAAGAGCTCTATTTCCCCAAGGGGTTTCTCTTCTATGTCTCTATAGAAAAGTGTTGTGTCGAAGAAGTAAAATGTTATTTTTAAATGTTATTGCTAGAGATGGAGGGGGGGGGGGGGAGTTCATGTATTAGAATAGTTTGGCCGCATTTCATTTTATGCAGCATTGTCTCAATATAGAATATCTACAAAATCAAGTCCTTCATTTTTTTATTTATTTTTCCCAGTAGAAAACCTATTATCTTTATTTTATCTATTTTCTTCTTTGTGTATTCAGCAGCTGCTTGCTTTCTGCTGCTTAGATATGGCGGGGGAGTAATGTAAGAACTTGATTCTGATTGGCTGAAATATAAATGAGTTCTCAAAAAATTATATATAAAGTGAAGGCGCATTCAAAAAAACGTTGGCTGGTGAGAGAGCTCCTCGGAAGAGGAGCTCCGTTAGGTCGGGTGGTACCTTTTGTAGAGTGGTGTTTTTTTTAGGAGGAGGCCCATTTCCATAGGCTGAAGATGAGGGACAAGAGCTTTAAACAAGAAAGAAGTGTTGATTCTTTAATCAACATGGGATTGCCCATTAATTTAGAGCTGAAGAGTGATGAACCTAGGCATTGATGATCATTGCTGGAGGGCATCAAAAGAATAGGTAATATATATTTTGCCCCTTACATGTTATTTTTTTATTTTGTGTAGTATTTTTATATATTTAGTTTTGTCGGACTATGGGGGTTCTGTATGGACCCCCATCGAGTTAGAGTGCATGGGGGTCCAATATGGAACCCTTTCGTGGTATGAAGGATGCTATGGGGGTCCTTGATTACCCCTATGGTATAGGGGTTAACTTTAGGTACTATGGAGGTCCATAAAGACTACCATGGGAGTCCATTCAGACCCCCATAGTATAGCGGTTAATATTAGGTACCATGGAGGTCCATAGGGACTTAATATTTGGTGCCATGGGAGTCAATAGGGACCCAATTGTTTTACTTTTTATTGGGTAATTCCCTAGCTCATAGGGGATAGTAGGTAACGAGGGATCATGAGGATACCCTGGCTCATATGAGGTAGCGATATTAACCCTATTAAAATTATAGACTAATAATTTCTTTGTCTGTGGACAAACGTTCAAAATCAGCAGAGGATAAAATACAAGATGTGTCCTTCAGGTTAGAACGTGCCTACCAAATTACTGGGGATGACCAGAGGGTCTGTACAGGTAGCATCCGTCCTAATGAAGGGAACCTGGAATGTTAGAACTATGAACTACTGAAGTTGTCCAATTCTAAGAAGATATCCAACACCTCATAGATATAACCCCAAGAAAAGATGTTACTCTCATCATAGGAGATTGTGTTGTTAAAGTAGGAAACCAAAATATGCCTGGAATAATGGGCAGGTATGGCCTTGGAGTACAAAATGAAGCAGGTCAGAGACTAGGAGAATTCTGTCAAGATATTCTCTGGTTATAGCAAATGCCCTCTTCCATTGTCACAGAAACGACTCTACACATGTCCATCAGCAGATGGACAATCTAGAAGTCAGATATATACTTTGCAGATAGAATGCCTGAATCAACCAACGTTTACAACATTATCCAGGAGACGGCAACAAAAATATCCTTTAATAGAAAGAAAACTAAGAAAGCAAACCATCTATCTGATGAGGCAGGAAATGAGGAAAGCGAAAGGTAGTTGAGATGGGAAAAGATTTGTCTGGAATTCTGCATTTATTCGAAGGACAGAAAAAAGAGATACAGAGACATTCTATAATGAGCGATGTAAAGGGATAGAATAAGGTAACAGAATGGGAAAGTCAAGAGATCTCATCAAGAAAATTGGTATCTCAAGAAAACCTTTCCTACCAAAGTGGGTGTGATAAAAGACAAAAATGCTTGGTACGTAACAGAAGCAGATCAAACAAAGAAGGAAGGCTCTTAACAGCAGTGATGACCTAAATCTTTTCTCCACTGAGCTAGAGGCAGACAGCTTTGAGAATTAAGTGAGTTAGGCCCTAGGAGTTGATGGAATCGCGGCTGAACTATTCAAATTCCTACAAGATGAGGCTGTGAAAGTGTTGCTTGCCTTATGCCAACAAATTTGGAAAACTCAACAGTGGCCAATAGACTGGAAAAGGTCAGTCTAAATTACAATCCCCTATAAAAGGCAGTGCCAAAGATTTCTCCAATTATTGAACATTTTAACTCATTTCACATGCCAGCAAGGTAATACTTAAGATACTACAAGTTCAGCTCCAACAATATATGGACTGCGAACTACCAGCTGAGAAAGAGGCACAAGAGATTAAATTGCCAATATTTGATGTATAATGGAGACCACAAGAGAGTTCCAGAAAAACATTTGCCTCTGCTTCATAGACTATTCAAAAGCCTTTAACTGTGTGGATCACAACAACATGTGGCAAGTTTTTAAAAAGATGGGAGTACCAGATCATCTCATCCACCTCCTGAGGAATCTGTATGTCGACCAAGAAGCCACAGTCAGAACTGAACATGTAACAATAGAATGGTTCAGCATCAGGAAAGGAGTGCGACAAGGTTGTATATTGTCAGCTAATTTATTCAACTTACACATGGAGTACATGCGCAAGTCCTAGCTGGATGAATGAGATGGATGAATCCACAGCCAGGATCAATATTGCTGGAATTAATATCAACAACTTCAATTATGCATATGATACTACTCTGATTGCTGTAAGTGAGTAGGCACTAAAGGACCTATTGATGAGGGTGAAGAGTGTGCAAATGCTGGCCTGCTATTCAACGAAGATCATGGCAAATCGCAATCTCCGTTTCTTGCAAATAAATGGGTAAGAAGTGTGCAGCGATTTTTTTTTTTTTTTTTTCCAAAATTGCTTCAGATGGTGACTGCAGCCATGAAATAAAAGATGTTTACTTTTTTACTAGTTTGTCCAAACTTGCCATAGCTTCCCTCCTTAGAAGTAAAGATATTACACTATCTGCAAAGGTCTGTATTAGTTACAACTATGGTATTCCCAGTAGTAACTTACTACTGAGAGAGATGGACCATAAAGAAGACTGAGTGCCATAGAATGGATGCCTTTGAGATATGGTGTTGGAGAAAACTGCTTGGAGTCCCTTGGACTGAAAATAGGGCCAGTAAATCAGTACTTCTGGCAATCAAGCCAAACTGTTCACTGGAAGGTATGATCATAAGGCTGAAGCAGCAATATTTTGGCCATATCATGAGAAGACAGGATTCACTAGAGAAGATTCTGATGCTGGGAAAGATTGAAGGCACATGAAGAAGGGGGAGGCAGAGATGGATAGGTAAAGTAATCGATGCAATGAACATGACCTTGATGGAGAGATGTGTCTGTGTGCTGCAGTCAATAGGGTCACTGAGAGTCGGACATGACTGAACAACAAAACAATAATATATATTGTATTGAGGTGGTACTGTAAACATGTATGTTATGGTATTCATAATTTAATTGTGCACTTGTGTATTTATTAATAGAAATCTTCTTTCTCTCAATAAAAAGAATTATTTTTTTTACTTCAGATCGGCAAAAATCCTAAGAGCATGGATACTCCTTGTATTCATTCTGTGAATATTAATTCCTGAGGTAGGCAGGAAAGACCTGATATCAAAGTGATTGACTGTTCTAGATGGATGACTGAGGGTTGCATAGGAACATTTAAGGAAAGAACTTGACTATTGAAAATTCATATTTCAGCTGTATTCAAAGTCCTTTCTGTTTAACCCTCCATGTGACACATCAATGGGAAATCACTATCCGCCATTATCTAGTCTATGCCATGTAGATTCCAGAAAATAGGCATAGCTGTAGACTCTGGCTTGTATCATTTGGCCTGATTTCATCAAAACTGATTTCCATTCCTTCTGTAGCTGTATGCCATGGCCACACACATTTAATTTAAACAGATGAAATTGCTTGGCAAGATGAGCCTATTTGTTTATATTTACCTTTAAAAACAGTTTTTCATATATAAAAGTATCTATAAGATGCATTGTAAACTAGGATTTCACATGTATTTATGTATTTTTAAAACCAGTATTCTCTTTATATGTAGTAAATGCTGAAACCATGGACATTTCTACAGATAAGACAACTACAAAGGCTGATGCTAAAAGTGAGTAAATGCTCAATCTTTAAATATACTTTCAAAAAGAAAACCTCATAGTTTTAAGATACCAAGCGGATAAAAGATGTGCATTTAACAAAGTATTTTAATCTAATTCTTCCTAAAACAATGTACTTCATTTTAATGTATTAAAATAACCCTTACCACTACATCCATACAGGTGCTTGTTGCTTTCTTGGGCATGGCAAGAAGTTGGTAACCGTTGTGCCAGAATTTATAACCCTTTCAGACATAAGATTTATAAACTCAATACCACTACCCAGATAATAACCTCACACACAATAGTAAGATCTATAACATCAGAGGCTCTATCTAATGCAGTGCCCTGTATGTGAAATGGGCTATTATATTAGGGTGAACAGCCAAAAGGTGCATCTCTGCATCGTCATTCTATTAACCACCACAATGAAAACGGCCTCTGTACCCCAGTTGGACCACATTATACCCAGAAAGATCACTCCATTCAAAGACTGAAAATCAAAATGCACAGAGGTCATTTCAAAAACACAGAGAAGAAAATATTTGAAATAAAAATGATCAAATTCTTCAATACCAGAGATACAGGATTTATTATTATTATTATTATTAATATTATTATTATTATCCTTTATTAGCACCTTACAAAATTGAAAACTTACAATCTTAAGTTAGCGAGTTTGGGTTTTCTAGCACTATACCAAAATGCCATGTGTTGTTTTTTTTCCCCAATGCTTTGCTTTTTTAATTTTTTCCATTTTATTTAGAAAATAACGGTCTATAACAAAACAATATGGTCCATCACATAGGAGTACAGTTTCAGATATGTCCTTATTCAGCACAAAGATTCTTCATCACAAATAGACTAAGGTTGCAATTTTATAGGAATGATTAGCCAACAGTTCGCCATTTTAACAGCAAATCAAATAGAATACAAAACATGAAAAAATGTATTTAGAAAAAGGGGGAAAGGTTGAAAGCTCCTCTATACAGTTACTTCAAGTTATCAATAAGTTGTTTGCAATGGTAGCACCTGCCTCTAGGTCCAACCAGAGGCAATTCCAGTGGTAAGCCCAATAGGCATTCCAGGTTTCCATCTCAGCCCAGTGGATAGTTGGCTATGTGCTGCTTCAGATATATCCAGAGATGGCCAACGGCTCAAAGTTGTAGGACTTCTTATGTCTCAGATAAGTATCTCCTCCACTTTAAGAATATTATCTACTTTAGTCATCTTCTGGAGTTTTAGAAGACTTCTGGAATCTTGAAAACAAATTCTGGCACAGTTTATCAATATCTGCATCAGAGTACCATTAAATATTTTTAACCCGTCTGTATTTGAGGTTCAGCAAACAGAACCGTGGATCTTTTTGAACATTAAGCAATATCTCTTTTAAGCTCTCAACGTGGATATATTTTCACAAAAGACCACCTTATGTGCCGACCTCAGCCCAGTCCGTCCAGCAATGCTCTAAAGTTGTTGGGAATATCCTGTTAAATCTAACAAGCGTTTGATACCACTGCAATAGAATCTTATAATCACTAGTGAGATGGATGGTCAACTGAGTCAAATATCTCACACCAATCGCATACAAAGATTGAACTGCCTAGGTTTTTTTCTTCCACGTGATTTTCGGGACTTGAGTAGAAAGTTGGGTATACATTTTTAACAGAAAATGGTTGAGTCATTTGGTTTCTAGGCAAATATTATCAAAAGGAGTTAGGTTCCCAAGTAAATCTAGAGAGTGAGAATGTTTAATATTAGATCTTGGAAGTTGTCCTGGATAGCTGAGCTTTTAGATTTTGAAAGATAGTTTCCCAAGTATTTTAGGCTGGATTGTTGCCAATTTAAAGGGAGCGCCTGCCTAATTGTTCTTGCAAAATGTAAGTGGTAAAGAAATGTTCAATGATTTAGACTTTGGAGAAATCTCTGACTTTAAAGTTAACTCCTCAAATATCTTTTAGGATGTCAGAAAAAGGAGTAACAGATCTTTGGGGATGAGGTAATAAACAGGAGCATATCGTCTGCAAACTTCTACATTTTACACTTTTTTGGTTCTCCCAGCCTAATTAAAGAGATTGCAGATGATGATCTGTTTGATGGTAAAACTTTTATTGCCAACACGAAAAGTGGTGACCTGGAGCAACCATATCAATTTACATTTGTGATCTCAAATGATTTTGAGAGAACACTTTTTACTTGCACCGTCACAGATGGAAATGTGTATTGTGCAGAAATATATTTCATAAACATAGGTCCAAATCCAAGATAACCTAAAACTGTAAATCATATTAATCCTATTAAGGGCATTTTCCACATCTGTTGAGGGCAAAATTAGCAGAATTCTCTCTCTGTCAGCAAAATCTATGAGGTGGAGAGCTTTGAGCATTGTTTCTGTAGTTTTCCTGTGAGGAGCAAAGTCCATCTGGTCTTGGTGAATATTCTCAAAGAGAACAGCCCCAATTCTGCTAATGACCTTCTTCTTTCCTCCTCTCATCACCTCCTATCACTCCCACCTTCAAGACTTTTCTTGTGCTGCCCCTACTATCTGGAACTCCTTGCCCCGCTCCATCAGAATAGCTTCCTGCCTCAAAACCTTTAAAAAAAATACTAAAAACATACATTTTATCACCTTCAGCCTTAATACGTACAACTTCACACTCCACAGCTTAAAAACACCCACAATCTACAGTACAACACACCTCCACTTGACTAAACAAATTGCTTTATTATTGTCATCTTGCATTTGTCACCCTCTTATATCACACATAAACCCTGAGATTGTAAGTGTACCAGTTTTCAATCTTGTCAGTGCCATGGAAAAAAACTCTATGTACATTTGATTCTAAGCTCAAAAACTGGGCCCTCCATTCTTTATAAGGTGTTAATTTTGTTTTTTCCCTGTACTCAACCCCTGTACAGCGTTACAGAATATGTTGTCGCGATATAAATAAAAATGATAATAATAAATAAGCTTGACTAATCTCAGGCTTAGGTCTTTTGCAAATATTTAGATATCCACATGTAATATTCAGATTGATCTATAGTTGGCTGTTTCTTTACATCTTTACGGATATATCATTATACAGCGTCCAATCACATTCTTATAACTAAGAACTACTTTTGACGTCAGCAGTGCATAGCCAAAGAAATATAACAAGTGTAGTGAGCAGGCTTGGTGGATATATAGGGTGAAATGTAGGCATTCTGTAAACATATCAATCATTGGCTTTCGTGTTAAGGGTAGTAGTGTTTCTAAAATATACATATACAATGGGGAAAATGTGGAGCACCATGTGTCATTAATGTCAGAGGTGACCGTTGGGTGTGTGTTTCAATGCAACTGACACTCTACAGTTGAGCAACTCACCATCCAGAGGACTACCAGACATGTATCTAAAACAGTACAACAAATCCTGTTGTGTATGGGGCTCAAAAGCAATAGGCTGGTTACTGCGATCATGCCGACGAGGGTTCATAGTCAGAAACGGCTTCAATTTGCACAACACTTCCTAAATTGGACCTCATCTGAATGCCAATGGTCTCCAGATACCCTTGCAAACCTTCCAGCTTCTTAGTGGTTCAATAACAAGCCGTTTATCTGTTGTCCGTGCTGCACACAGTGGTTATTCGGGATATTGGCATAATAATGTGATTCAACTGTGTATATGCTTTCAGCATTGTTTGAGAAGACCGGGCCTTCCTGAATGGAGATAAACAGTGTTGCCGTATGAGGGAACGTAAATGGAATAAATAAAAAAAGTAAATGTCTGTGAAGCCATCAGGGCCCAGACTTTTCCCTTAGTGCAGAGAGCAACTGAAGCTACACCTTTCTCAAACACTGTGTGTGTCTCCAGGGACTTGCTATCAATTTAATATCATTGTTGCATGTTGGTAAGCTGAAAGTCCAGAGTGTCAGGTAATCTTATATTTTATATAACTTTGTATAATAGTCCTTAAATGCAGCAATATACAGTGCATTGCGAAAGTATTCACCCCCCCCCCCCCCCCCCCCCCCCTTGGCATTTCTCATGTTTTGTTGCCTCAAAACCTGGAATTAACATGGATTGTTCGAGGATTTGCATCATTTAATTTACAGTACAGAACATGCCCACAACTTTGAAGATGTTGGTTTTGTTTTGTGTTTTTTTTTCTTATTGTGCAGCAGACAACAAATAGAAAAAACTATTCACCCCCCCTAAAGTCAGTACTTTGTCGCAAAAGGTGGCTCTACAATCACAGCTCCAAGTCGCTTTGGATAAGTCTCTATGAGCTTGCCTCATCTTACCATTGGGATTTTTGCCCAAAACTGCACCAGCTCCTTCAAGTTGGATGGTTTGCGCTTATGAACAGCAATCTTTACGTTTAACCACAGATTTTCTATTTAATTGAGGTCTGGGCCTTGACTAGGCCATTCCAACACATTTACATGTTTTCCCTTAAACCACTCAAGTGTTGCTTTAGCAATGTGTTTGGGGTCATTGTCCTGCTGGAAGGTGAACCTCCGTCCTAGCCTCAAATCTCGCACAGAGTGGTACAGGTTTTGCTCAAGAATATCCCTGTATTTAGCACCATCCATCTTTCCCTCAATTCTAACCAGTTTCCCAGTTCCGGCTGCTGATAAACATCCCTACAGCATGATGCTGCCCCCACAATGTTTCACTGTGTGGATGGTGTTCTTTGGGTGATGTGATGTGTTCAGTTTGCGCCAGACATAGCCTTTTCTTTGATGGCCAAAAAGTGAAATTTTTTGTCTCGTTGGACCAGAGCATCTTCCTCCATACATTTTGGGAGTCTCCCACATGTCGTTTCACAAAGTCAAAACGTGCCATTTTGTTTTTTGCTGAAAGTAATGGTTTTCTTCTGGCCAATCTGCCATAAAACCCAACTCTATGGAGCGTATGGCTTATTGTTGTCCTATCTACAGATACTCCAGTCTCTGCTGTGTAACTCTGCAGCTCCTCCAGGGTTACCTTAGGTCTCTGTGCTACCTCTCTGATTAATGCCCTCCTTGCCCGGTCCCTGAGTTTTGGTGGGCGGCCGTCTCTTGGCAGGTTTGATGTTGTGCCATGTTCTTCCCATTTGATTATGATAGATTTGATGGTGCTCCTGGGGATCATCAAAGATTTGGATATTTTTTATAACCTAACCCTGACTTGTACTTGTCAACAACATTGCCCTTGTTTGGAGAGTTCCTTGGTCTTCATGGCAGTGTTTGGTTAGTGGTGCCTCTTGCTTAGATGTTGCAGCCTCTGGGGCCTTTCAAAAAAGGTCTGTATATGTAATGATAGATCATGTGACACTTAGATTGCACACAGGTGGACATAATTTCACTAATTATGTGACTTCTGAAGGTAATTGGTTGCAATTTTATGTATATATTTTTCTCATTTCATTTCACCAACTTAGACCATTGTGTTCTGATCCATCACATAAAATTCAAATTGACAAAACATTGAACTTAAGGCTGTAATGTAAGAAAATAGGTAAAAAGTCAAGGGGGGTGAATACTTTTGCAAGGGACTGTATCTAGAGGAGTTATGTACTGCTCCTTTGTTGCCTCTCATCTTAGGAATATGGTATTTCTATATTTGTTTGTGAAGAGCCTTTGCAAGTAGCCTGCTTGGCTTGTTGCTCCACTCGTAGTGCTTTTGATTAAGCCAAAAGAATGTATGTAAAAGTTATATCTCGGTATATATCTGAGTTCTGTTCTAGTTCTATTTAATTGCCATAGCACGTCAACATCTTCAACGTTGTCTTTATGTCTTTTTCTCTAGGGTGTGGATATGACTTTGGAAATTGTCAAAGTGTTTTAATTTCTCCATAATTGATCTAGCTGTATTGCTTTATTAGATCTCCTCTCATGACACACATGGAGCTGGTGGGAAGTGAGTTGGGTGTAGCACAAGATTTTCCCTAAAGTATAATTGTATCGTATTTGATACAGTATATCTTTTTGAATTAAGTTATGTGCATGGATATGTTTAGGAATAATCAGTCTTAGGAGTCTTTTCCTAACACTGCAGAAATCTCTTTGTCACATTCTCCTGGTCAGACCGTGTAATAGGAAGGATTGTAGATGGTTTAATCAGGCCAATATTTTTTGGGGCATCTTTTATTCACATCCACATGGAACCTACTCCATGTACAGTGGGGGAAAAAGTATTGGATCTCCTGCTGATTCTGAATGTGTGTCCACGGACAAAGAAATGATTAGTCTTTATTTTAATGGTAGGTGTATTTTAACAGTGAGAGACAGAATAACAAAAATAAACAAGAAAAACAGATGTAAAAAAAATGTAATAAATTGATTTGCAGGTCAATGAGGGAAATAAGAGGGAAATAAGTATTTGATCCCCTATCAATCCGCAAGATGTCTGGCTCCCGAGTGTCTTTAGAGCTGAGATTAGGAGCACTCTCTTAATCTGAGCTTGTTCCCTGTATAAAAGACACCTGTCCACAAAAGCAATTAATCAGATTCCAAACTCTCCATCATGGCCAAGACCAAAAGCCTTTTTTTTTTCCGCTTAGCTAATTTTCGAGTGACGAAACAGTCAAATAAGGCTCAAAATCGCCTGCAACCTCACTCCCAGGCTTCCTGACTCTCCCCTTGTGCTGTGTGTGTGTTTTTGTTGGTGTAAGTAATCTTTGGAGCAAAAAAAGCCTTTGCACAGAAAGCCCAGCGTTTTACTCAAATCTTTCAGATAACCTCTGCTTTCTACTGATTGGCCAAAATGAATTATGCATTTTATGCTAATTTAGCCTGGGTTTGGAGGGCGGTGTTAACCCTAATTTTCAACTGTCAGAAATTACTAGACATTTTGCTAACTTCAAGGTAAGTGTATAAATATTTATTTTGGTATATTTTCATGCAAAAAAATGTTTTCATACACTACTGATTCTCAGAATCACTCATAATCCAAGAAACTTAGATATGCATTTTAAGGTAGGTTTGTACAAGTGAAAAAAAATTGGGTTTTCTAGGTCATATCTTGAAAATCAATGACTAATATGAAGATTAGAAGTGTTCCTGAAATTATGGTGGTTCTCAAGGACATTGTCAATAAATTATGTACATTTGTGCAAAAAAGAAACTCCTAAGAGGTTTACATTTGAAGAAGTTCAGAGCTGTAACAGTAAAATTCAATAAAGAAACACCAAGAGACCTCAACATCAGGTTATATTATGAATATATTAAAGCAGCAGCACTAAAAGAAATCCTCATTTTCTCTTCAATTGATCCTGAAATTTCCATATTGATGTATAGCTTAAATACTGATGTGGCTTTTCTTTCAAATCTGAAATTTAAAGAATCAGTGTAGTAGCATTTTTGTCTATATGGTCTTTTGAATAACTAAACTTGATAATTGGCAAAAATGTTTTTATAGAGCAAAAAAAAATAAACTCTGTATTTAAAGGTATATCTAAGTTGCCATGCTTTAATATCACAACAAACTACCCAAGTGTTCGTTTGCATATCTACTCATCATTTTATCAACAAGTGCTTAAAAGCTCTATTTTCACTTACTCAAACCATACAAACAGTCCCTGTAAAGGTCTGCCCACATAGCTCATGCATACAATGCTTCCATTGGTACTAGATGTTTTAAAAAATGCTGTTGAGCAACAACAACTGTAAGTGGCTAGTACATCTCTCGCCAATAGAAACATTGTATGCATGTGCTGTGGGGGCAAACTTTCAGGGACTGTTTGGAAGGTTTTGAGTAAGTATAAACAGAGCTTTTAAGCACTTGTTAATAAAATGATGTTTATATATACAAACACAAACAACTGGAATTTGCTACGGAAAACGTCATGCAGTGGAACCTCTATATTAATCCGCCACTATATTTGTCAAATCCAATATTAGTCCCATTGTGTTAGGAAAAAAAACACTTCTATGACCATCAAAAAATCCATTATTACTCACAAATTTAATAAAACAAACCGAAACAGACCACTTTGGACAAGCAAAATTGAGTGCTGATGATTGAGTCATGAAAGGGACAAAAACCACATTGATCACCAGAATTGGAGTCACCTGAAATACGTGTATCTAAAATATGTGTATCTCTCATGCTCGCATCCCCAGGTTCTTCCAAATGTATTGCAGTTGGACATCCACATGAAATAAAATCTGTACAGAAGTATATATATATATATATATATATATATATATATATATATATATATATATATATATAATGTGTATGTATTAGGTTAACCATCTTCCATCCTTGTATGTATCCATTTATATATTGCCATATTCTATGTAGTTTTTATGCATGAGATTACCTATTAGTATTCTCCAATATCATAAATAAATATGTTCCTTCTCGAATCAGTGAATGCTCACGAGACTAGTACTCTTTTTTTTTTTTCTCTCCTCTTTTTGGTATAATTATTGCCCATCTGTCTTCTATAGCAATACTTTTTACACTGTGCTATACTTTTTTCTTGCATACTAATTCTTTATTTTTTAGACTGTTTTTTTTTATTTTTAATAGTTAATAACTATGGGCCCTATGCTAATCCCTGAAAAAGCATTTGAGTGTCCTAACTGCACAGTAAATCCTACTTAGCTATGCTATTGCCTCATCGACTAAACATTGCGAGAGAACTGCTACGAGTCACTTGCTATGAGTGAACGTCACAACAAAGCCGAAAAAACAATGCAAAAATCTCTATAGATTTTTGCACAGACGAAAAATTATGAGTTACACCCAAACCCTATGCTAAAAAGACTTTTTACGGATCGCAAACTAGAGCACTTCACTAACTCCCACTTTGCTGGGTGTCACAGCAGCAGATAAAGAGACAGTACTCTGTCTCTAGACCACTGCACCAGCCCATGAAACCCCAACTTTTGCATGAGTGCTCCAGGCACTGGGGAGCTGCAGTTCACTTAGAGAACCATGAATGCCAACATGCACTGTGACCCACTGAAGCAGAGCATGATCCCCTCCCTTCAGAGACTGTGCCTCAGGACAGTATTCCAACATAACGACCCAAACACACCCAAGACCACTGCCTTGCTAAAGAAGCTGAAGGTAAAGGGGATGGAGTGGCCAAGGATGTCACCAGACCTAAGCCCTATTGAGCATCGGTGGGGCATCCTCAAACGGAAGGTGGGGGAGTGCAAGGTCTCCAACATCCACCAGCTCCGTGATGTCATCATGAAGGAGTGGAAGAGGACTTCAGTGGCAACCTGTGAAGCTCTGGTGAACTCCATGCCCATAAGGGTTAAGGCAGTGCTGGAAAATAATAGTGGCCACGCAACAAGTGTTGACACAAAACACACAATGTTTTTAAAACATTTAATTTATTTACTACATTCTTGATAAAGTTTCACTTGCTACCAAAGATGAATAAAAAATATTTATCATCCTATGAAAAGTTGCATTGTATTTGTTTGTTTTGTTTTTTGTTCCATTTTCTTTTATGTATGTTTGTTTATTTTGCTTTGTTTCTGTTTTTATTTTGGATTTTTTGTAATGGGTTTATTTCGACCAACTGTGATTACTTTTTCTCTTTGAACTCAAGGATTTCTAATACATTGTTTTATTCCTTAATTGAGTGTGTTTGCTGAAAATGTTTGTCTACATTCACAATAGGTTTCTTTTCAAAGATAAAACTGAGATTTGGGAACTAAATAATGCCAATGTAATTGAAAAGATTTTTAGACAAAGTACTCATTTATTACGAAACTGTTATGTTGTAGTTGAAAAGAGACCTCAAATAAATGCTAAACAAAATTGGTTCCATTGTTATTACTCAATTCTGAAATGGTGAATTATTTTTGCAGAACTTTAAAATAATGGAGATCAGTTGTAATAGTAGAAAATAAATTACATGTAGCAATACAATTTATAGAATCATAATTCTTCCCATTTTTTTGTTACAGTTTGTATTACTTCAGAAATTAATAATGGAAACTCCTCTGATTCAGCTAATGAAATGGGACATGAAGACGCTGAGGTATTTCTTTAATCTGAAAATGTGTTGGTGCTTATGGATTACTCAAAATTACAATCAACATTGGCATGTACATATTCTATAGCATTTGCTTTATAATTCTGTTCAGTTGTTCATAGTGCAGCAATAAGCCAAATGTCTCCTCTTAATTTCTTTTCCATCTCTCACTGAATATAATAGTTTTATTACTCTCTCTCCACTATCTCTCATTCACGCTAACCTTTCTTTTTTGCCCCTATTTCTTCCAGTTTCTTAGCTACACATCTCTTGTCCCACACAAGTCCAACTTTGCTCACTTCACCTTTTCCTTGTCTGCTGACACTGTTGTAGTTTAAGAAAATAAAACCTTCCATGTTCATTGTGGTGCAAAACCGATTCATCACCTGTGGAATCTGGAAGTATGATATAATTTTTTCTTGATCTTCCCTCACATTTTGTAGTATTTAATAATAATTATATTGTTTACATCAGTCATGCTATTACAATAGTTACAGTGCTGTTGGTCTGCAAAGAGTTTGATGTGGAAATGTTTTTGTTACCGGAAAGCTGGACTATCCCAAACGGTTTTGGAATCATGTATGTTCCTACTTCTGAAAAAACACAATGGAGACCTTAAGCAAAGTTTTTCTCATAAGAGATCTTCAGTGTTGTCCTTGCATTCTGCTCCCTCACTACATAAAATCCTTTAGTTTGTAAGTTTGCTAATTTTCAATCTTGCATGGCGCTTTGGGGTAAACACTATGGACACCGGATTCTAAGGTGTCCATTCTTTGCAATGTATTAATATTGCTATTGTTATATGCCTTTTACTTGACCCATGTATAGCTGTAAAATTATAATAACAGTGCAATAACCGTTCTTACAAGCTCAGGGTTCACCACATGTATTATCGTATATAGCTTGATATGACATAAATTCCTCTTGCCTCTATTTTGGCCGTTTTGTGAAGGAAGAAATGGTAAGGTAAAATGTGGAGTGGGGGTGAAATTGGGATTGGTAGAAGGATGGGGGTGTTCAGTATAATGGGAAACAGAGTAAAAGTAGAGATTTATTCATGATAATCAGCACTGTATATTTTGTAAATAACACATATAGACTCTCAGCTTTTTGCACACATTGAAGATTCTAATTGTAGAATGTCTTATAAATATAAGTTGAGAACCTGCTTTATATAAAGACAAATCTCAATACAATTTGAACAGTGAATCTTATGGTTATTAAGCTGTCTGGGAAAGCTGACAGGTTAGGTACGTGGTATATGACCGAAACAAATGTGGCTGATTTCTTCTCATTACCTATTAATTCGAGTAATTTAACAATTCTAGAGTGAAAGATCATGTGGTCAAGTATGGATCTGGAAGCAAATTGGTTTCATTCTGTAGAGATAGTCCCATAGGTTTAGTTACTGTAAATGAAGAAAACACAACATGATACGTTGTCAACCTATGCTCTCAAAGTAGAAAAAAATGATTTTAAATGTTTGGCTTACAGGGCCAAGCCCCCATATTAGATAATGAACAGTAAGCTAGATGTATGAATCAAATGCTTCCTGCAACTGTTGGTTTCAAAGAAGCATAGTTACTTAATGCTTTTTTCATGCAAATGAAAAAGGTAATTGTGTTCTATGCCCCTTTAAGTAATCTGCTGTTTAAGTTTACAAATGTGGTTATATTTGTTCAAAAGGCTAGAAATCCAAAAGGAATAGACTGTGTATTTGTATATGTTGCAAACCCCTGCATTATACTGTTTTGGAGAAAACCAAAGTAGTTTTAGGAGATATCTGTCCCTGGCCAAATTACCAATATTTATATAGTGTGCACACCTTAGAGAAATAATACACCAACACAGAGTTCTGGTATACAGCTTTCTCTCTTCTAGTTTTATTACGTCAGCCATCCTTTATATAGTTTTTACTAATCAGATAAAAGTTACAATTAAGCAAAACATCAGGTTTATTCGGTAATTCATTGGTTCTGAGGTGTCCGCTTTTATGAGACCTTGATCAGACATTGGGTTAAAAACATTAAGGAGTCTCTAGGTGTCATATCACAGGGGGATGAGTCTTCCTCTTATTGGTCAGAAGTTTAGGACAAAGGGAAGATGGCGTTCTCCTCCTCGTGCTCAGGGTGTGATAAGACTCGTCATCCTTAACAGACTGGAAATTGTGCTGCCTACATCTTGTATGAAGGGGAGTGACAAATCCTCCATTTTAGAGTCTCCCAATGATTCAGCATTTATTAGTAAAACTTGGTTATACGATAATACTGCAAAGATAAGATATATAAGTAGGTGCACGAATACAGTTATGCATTTTGTACGGATCCCAATCCATAACAATACCAACTAACCAGGATGGACATATCAAATAAAGAAAAAGGCAGGTTATATGGAAATTGGTAGTTTTTTTAAATAACCATTTTCCAGTTTAATAAACATATACAACTCTGAGTTCCTTAAAGTGATATGTACAGTAAGTGAGCTGGATTATGAGTGCATCTGATAAATAATTAGTAGTGTATGAAAACACTTTTTTCATGAAAATATACCAAAATAAGCATTTAAACACTTACCTTGGAGTTAGCAAAATATATTTTAATTTCTGTCAGTTAAAACGTAGGGTTAACACACTCCAAACCCAGGCTAAACTGGTATACAATTTAAAACACTGTTTTGGCCAATCAGGAGGAAGTACAGACTGAAATATTTGTATCACAATCTGGTAGTTGCTGTCTTTTTTTTTTTTTTTTTTTCTCTGCCTGTCTCCTTATGGGCAATTTCAGCTGTGACTCCACCAATCATCATTTCCTTTTAGAGGTCACACACTGTACCCTGCAGGGTACACTTTATGTAAGCTTTTTCGGGGTGTGCACATCAAGATATCAGTATCTAGCATATAAATATGCAAGTGCCTTCAACTTTTCAATATAATACATCTTTTTCTACTAATCAGTAGCTGTTTATTATGAAACATTTGAAACCCACCTCACTTACATATCCCTTTTAACATGGCATAAGCAGGTTCTCTTCCCCAACTGTACATGACCTGCCATCGAAAATACTTATTTCAAAATATAAAAATGAAATCTCCAATAATTAACACATCTATCACTTGTTCTTAATTGGCAACAATTTGTGAATTACAGGTGGCTGATGTGGAAACATGCCATAGATTGTATATATATTAACAATATAGGTATTTATTTTTGCCAATTAATTGCCTTTTTAGTAGGCTTCCAATAAAATCCCTTACATATTGCTGTTTTATTGGGTTTTTCTGTTTGTTTTTTTGTTCAACAGCAAATACTATATATGGCTGACATTTCTTGCCTTTTAACGTTATATAAATTTACATTTTAAATTATCCATATTTTATATCTTGCCTCCGATAACAAGAACCAATCAGGGATTGAAGAAAACACTTGTGATGACCAAAGCACACCTATAATAATGGAAAAATAACCAATTAACACCTTTTTTCAAAACACAAGCTTCCATTTTCGATTGCAACTAATGATTTTAATCATAAGCTAAAAATATGCATTGTGTATTTTGACCAGTGTCTCTCTATAATGCTGTAACATGAATAAACATTCATTGTTTTAACCCTTCTGCCAATGCAACATAAAAAAAAATGTAAGCTGGTCAGCTATGTTTTCAGTGGTTTATTTATGTTTATGTGTGTATCTGCACAGCTAAGATAGTGACATTTGAATTAAACACTAATGAAATACGGATTATTACATTGGATAAACAGGGAATTTCAAAATACATAAAATGTATGCAAGTTGGACAGTTACAGTGGCCCTTTTTAAATAATTAAATTCAGAATAAACTTTCAGTAGAAACAGCTTTTTTTAATTTAAAAACTAGGGTAAATCTTTTTGTGAGAGAACGTTCACTGAAAGTAGATTATTTTCCAACCATTTTATGCTGTCTTTTTTAAAACTTTTGTATAATGTGGGGCACAACTTCCCATAGTTCCCAAATTGCTGTATAGCTTTCAGCAAAGTGTAAACGAGCGAAACACTGTCACACTCTAAAAAACAAAGATTAGATCTCCAGCCTAAAGATGGTTTGAGATCAATATATTTTACCTGTAATATTAACTTTAAAGTAATCACGGTTATTAAGGCCAATTGAGCCTATATTTAATAATTAAGACCTATTCCTTTCTTTGGAACAAAGTCGTGTTAGATCAGGTTCTTTGAATTATACCTTTTGTTTAATGAAATCTGTACGACTGAATACAGTCCCAACCTTCGGTTCTAACAGTAGGAGTTGACCCTTTAGTCCAGTGAAAGGCAACCTGTTTCACTTGAAGGGCCACATATATGGTGTCACAAACCACCATGTGCCATTCAGAGCTGTGTGAAGTGTTTTCTTTGCACTGGTCCTCTGGGGTGGGGCATTCACTTTACTGGTGATGCCATGTTTAGCCCTGGGTATATTTACTGTGCCATATACTGTTATACGGCAATACTGGGTGCATTGTATTTGTGAGTATAAGCTTGCTGTAGTGATTATATTCATGCTAAAGACTCCTGATATTTGTATGTATTGCTGTATAAGTGGTAATTTAAGCTATAAAACAGTATTGACCTTGTTTATGGAGGTGTAATCCACTTACTGTTTGCAAATATAGATCTGAGAGGTCCTTTGTGGAGCTAACACATTTTTTTTTAACAATGGGACAGTTTAATTGAAGACCATCTGTGGAGCGATACAAACAACCAGATGCTAAAATATATTTTGCAACAGGTCTGGGTAATTAGTTTGACTTAGCCTTCTGATATAGTGATCTTAATTATGTTACCAAGTAATATTGTTTAATGGCACTTCTGTACTTTTTGTTAATGTGTTTTGTTATCATTGTTTTTTGTTCCGATTAAGACATGGGTGGTAGAACTACAGTATGTTCTTTTTATTGGTTGTTTGGATTTCCATGCTCTACTTTGGGCTGTCTGATCAGATGAAAAGTTACCAAAATTCTGCTGTTTGCTCCAGCTGGTGATGGAAATGGACCCTGTGCATGGATGGAGAGTTAACAACTGTGTTTTGACATGTGGCTCTCACAGTGCTTTAAACTTTTTTTATTTTATGAGTAGCAAAATGTTAAAATCACTGGTAATAGTGGTATAGATAATGAGGTACTATGTACTATTTTTTTAGTCTTGAAGTGTTGAAATGGATTGTTTTTTGTTGGAGGGCCATGCTATTCCACTCCTCCTTTTTGCAGTTGGCTACAGCTGTAGTACATTTATTCTTTAATTTTACCAATTTTAGAAGTTCACACTATGGAAACTTTTCTTCTGTTACAGGGAAATAATCATGTAAAAAGAGCATTGCATTTGTTTGCTGTAAATTAACTTTTATTTTTGCAGCATTCATTGAAAGCTGAAGCTGACGTCATAACACCAATTGATGACCAACCACTATGTGAACTTTGCGACAAGCCTACAAAGCCCTTTCCAAATGCGCAACAACTTGCCTCAGAACCAACTGATACAGTAAATATTAATTTATATGCTATTTACTCCTTTGTGTTATGTGTAGGAAATGTGAACACTAGCAAGAATGTATTCCATGTAATGTAAATCTGTTATTTTGCCAATTTTATTAATCCCGAAAATGAGAAAAGGGAGGGGGGAAAATAGTGTTCTGTGTTTGTAGTGTCTTATTTATATTTTATTTACATTAACCCAAGACAACGGTGCACCCATAGACATTTAAAAACAATTAAAAGAAAAGGTATAAAAAACATCCTTTGTAATTTGTTAAAGTAGTAATGAAGGTATAGAGTTTTAAAATTGCCAGTTACTCAATGAGGGCCTCATTCTATTATCGTCCGCAGCCGTTGCGGGGCCGCAAGGACCGGCCGCAAGCTATTCGGCTATTCTATTCCCTTACGGCTGGAGGCTCCGGCAGGCTTGCGGCCGGTGCCTTGCTATCTCTTGCGGCCGCTCGCGCCGGAGGAAATCCTTTGATCTTAAACGGCCGCAAGAGTTTTGCAATTCAATTCCTCCGGGAAACCTCTCTGCAAGGCTAAAAGCGAGCCGCAGCTTACTTGCAGGAAAGAGGTCTCGCTAGCACCAATTAAGCACATAAAATAGCTCAAATAAAGCCATCCTGCACTTTGAGAAGACTATAAAGGGATTTTAGGTGTTAGAAAAAATAGCACATAATTATCCTGTACTCAAATCCATAAAATATTTTATTTTTACTATCCGTAAAATATCCATGTAAAAAGTCCAGAGTGCTTGGAGCACCTCAGACACGCCCACGCCGCAGCCGGAAAATAAACAGTTAATTTGAACTCGGGTTTGGGCAGATGTGCAAGCTTGAGAGTGGGTTCCTTTTAATCCTCATGTCCCCCAATATGATCCCTAGCATTTACAGAGCTGTACAGTGCAGGCTTGAATTTATTTTTCAGTTTTTATATTTCACAGCTTACGGCCGGTTCCAAGATATGCGGCCGGCCGTAAAAGGAGATCCTTGCGGGGCCGTATAATAGAATCGCGAGTTAACTGAACCCCCGCAAGGAATCGCAGCCTTACGGCCGATTTACGGCCGATAATAGAATGAGGCCCTGAGTCTTTTTCCACATGTACAATTTCATATCTTTATTCTACTATTTATTTTATAAGTTAATATGGGGAGGCTTAGATATGAAGTTTTTGGAGAGTCTGAGAAATACTTATTGTAGAGGATACAATAGGGGATACAAAAACCACCTTGATCTCTATGTCCTAGGTGCAGTAATGTAGATAGAGGCAGACAATATTCTGTATCACTGTTTGAATTTCAAGTATTTAGGGAGTAATCTTCTACTGGAATACCCCTATTTGAACAACAAGCAACTCCTTTTGCCACTGGGCTACTTCTATTGGTAGGACGAATATCCTCGCTATTTATATATGTGCCCTTCTATTTCTATACTGCAAACTGGGTTCCGTTACAGGACTTAGTTCAATGAACTGCTTTTGTGTATATATATATATATATATATATATATATATATACACACTACAGTGTCTCCTCATTGCATACTACTTGATACCCAAAAACCTTTTGGCAAACACTAAGAATAATCTGCTAGCAGGGGCTACCCCCATCACTGTAAATATCCTCCTTACTCTGATCAGGTGCCCTACAGTTACAATGCTGGCACTCTTCGTTTTTTCAGGGCTTGATTGGGTAGCTAATTGTATCAGTACAAATGTTCATAGAGATCATGGGAGTATATATTGGTTTGTGGTCCTAAAAAAGGAACATAATCCTCTCACTTAAGTCACTTAGCTCTCCCCATCCAACTCTCCTAAATCAGCTCCGTCTCTTGCAACGCCAGCGTGTGACGTCACGCCGTACGTCTTCACCCTAACGCACGTTTCAACTTTACTGCGTCTTTTTCAAAGGGGAAGAACGTGCAAGTGGCTAATAAGTAAGGACCTTAATATCCACTAGTGATATATGTATGCTACATCTTAAGTGGGGTTATGTCAGTGTTACCAGCATCCATCAGAGGGTATAGAATGTATATCATTTTTATAGAGCTGTTCTTATTTTTGCGTCCTGGATTAGGTCATGATCCCCTCCCTTTGTAGACTGGGCCGCAGGGCAGTATTCCAACATGATACAACCCCAAACACACCTCCAAGATGACCACTGCCTTGCTAAAGAAGCTGAAGCTAAAGGTGATGGACTGGCCAAGCATGTTACCAGACCTAAACCCTATTGAGCATCTGTGGGGCATCCTCAAACGGAAGGTGGGGGAGTGCAAGGTCTCTAACTTCCACCAGCTCCATGATGTCATTATGGAGGAGTGGAAGAGGACTCCAGTGGCAACCTGTGAAGCTCTGGTGAACTCCATGCCCATGAGGGTTAAGGCAGTGCTGGAGTTATTTTGAGCGGATAGCAAATTTTACACTTTTTAGCAGAATGTCATTTCTTCAGTGTGGTCACATGAAAAGATATATTAAAATATTTACAAAAGTGAGGGGTGTATTCACTTTCAGAGATACTGTAGATGCAGGGCTGACCTAGAATTTCTAGTGTCAGATAATATTTATGCAAAAATAGTAGAGGTGCTCATCTGAGAATAAACAATACCTAACTAGGTTTGTTCTATGGGTCTGGTTACCTACTCAGACAGCAGCCTCTTTTAGCTCAATTGTGCCCTTCACATGGAGAAATATCCTGTAGTATATCAGTCTCATCTCACTCAAAAGAGTAATACAGCTCCAAACAAGAGAAACTACAAACCACAGATGTATGTTTCGGCCTCTGTGGGCCTCGTGAGTGACGTACAGCTGCACTCTCTAGTTTTAACAATAAGAATATTGAAAATTAGGAAACAAAGTTGCAAATCTAAGTGTCATGCCCATTGGAAACTGGAGGTATATTGAAGTTGCTGGCACAAGGAGTCCCTTTCAGGGCAAACGTACCTCAAAGCTATATCTGGACTGTACAAATGGATATATGGACTGTATCTGGACTGCTATTTCCTTGTGAGCAGGGTGGTCATAATAGTGGTACCCCTGGATGTGGGGGCTATGGTCACCCTATTGGCATATGTGGGTTCATAATAATTGGGGTATTAAGGGCATGTAGTTATTTAATATTGCATGTTGTGGTTTAATATTGCCTGTGGTATAAGTGTAACATAGATGTCTTTATATATGTACTGTTAAATATGAGAATACCCGTTGTTTGCCCTCAAAATGACCGGATTTCCCTGAGGAATATCATAAAGCATGTCGCCTGAATCCTCGGGGAATACCCCATAATTCAGACCGTAACAGGCTGATGGGGTTTGGGAAGACATCAGAAGTCAGACGAGGAGGAGCCAGGAAATTTAATTCAGGGAAAGGTGAGAAAGATCTAATTGGCCATTATGGTCCCTTGGACAGCTACCTTCCTGACAGGGGAAACTTTAAGTGTGAATCCCCCTCACCAGGACAAAAGGTCCCACTAAGTTATTCAGCCTCTTATACTCCAGCACAACAGGGGCGGGTAGAAAGGCTGACATCATTAATTGACAGGTGGGTGCCATGGCTAGAAGGAGAAGGGTTGAGACAGACTGTTGCTAGGGGTATAACTTGGTGATAAGGGTGACCTAAATGTATAAAATGTTGAATGAATTAATTAATGAATGAATGAATGACAAATAAATGTACTCAGGTGTTCATAAATAATTAAAGTGTATGCTCATTGTTGAGGCAAGAGTTAACTCTGATTAATAACTCTGGGTTAATAATTCTACATCTGCCTAAAAGAAGGAATTATCAGGCAGAGCAGCAGAGTTGCCCGGCTGTAACTCTATGTCCCTGTGATTGTCCTGAGAGTCTAATAATGGTCTGGTTCTATCTCTGTTAGCAGGAATAATAACAAGAACCATATCGCTGGGTGGGTCAGAACTAGGTTTTGGGCGAGCCCAATTGAAGAAGCAGTTGTGACACTGTAGAGTAGAGATTTTTGATGGTACATGTTTTACAAAGAAAACCCCAAGCAGTTTTTGTTATATGCACAACTTAGTATACTTGGTTTTACTTGTCTTTCACAGCATAGCTTTAATCATCATGCACACCGAAATTGAAACGTCTTGACTTTAGAGAACAAATGCTTACTTCTATCTTACCATCCTAATGTGAGAACTAATATGCAAAAGTACTGCAATAACTTGCCTGGCGTAAATCTGATAAAATACCGCAGGTCATAGGCAACTAACCTAATACAACCTTTTGGAAATTCATACAGTTGTGCTCAAAAGTTTGCATACCCTGGCAGAAATTGGGAAATTTTGGCATTTATTTAAAAAATATGACTGATCATGCAAACAAAAATGACTTTTATTGAAGGATAGTGATCATATGAAGCCATTTATTATTCCATAGTTGTTTGGCTCTGATCAAAAGTTTACATACCCTTAGTTCTTAATACCGTGTATTGCCCCCTTTAACATCAATGACCCTGTGCAGTCTTTTGTAATAGTTGTCTATGAGGCCCCTAATTCTTGCCAGTGGTATAGTTGCCCATTCGTCTTGGCAAAATGCCTCCAGGTCATGCAAAGTCTATGGTCGTCTTTCATGAACCACACGTTTGAGATCTCCCCAGAGTGGCTCGATGATATTAAAGTTAGGAGACTGTGATGGCCACTCCACAACTTTCACGACCGGCCAATTTGGGGGACCACGCTCACCCCAAATCTCTCTCTCTCTCTCTCTCTCTCTCTCTCTCTAAGGTCGCAACTTTTTGTTCAGATCTCGACACCAGCAGACACTTCAGAGGACAGCATCATTACTGCAGAGACATGCACCTCAGACCCCTATTCTTAGGATCTAAGAATCACACCCATGTACCTTGGATTAGTACAAGCAGACTCTGACACCACCTGTGTTTAGTGTGTCCAAAGTCATACTGGCCACTTTTTTATTGTTACAAAGATATATAAAAAAACAGAAAGATGACACGAAACACCAAAGACTGCCCCCAGTTCTAGCCCATCCTCCTAGGCAAATAGCTTGCTATCCCCCCTCACCCACATGATTTACAGATGTATAGAGGGGTCTGGCTTTCTTCTAATTACACCTTTTGTTTCTCCTCTTACAGAGCCATAAAATGAGTTCCCCCTTTCATGAATAAAGCCAGAGCCTTCACACGTGGCCGATCTCAGGGCCATATAAACTCCACTATCCTATTTCTAACACAGATACAGTATTGCAATGTTAGTCAATTACAGCACTACATGCACTTATTACATCCATGATATAAATGTTAAGCAAATTGTTAGTACCTTCTAACCACACATATAATAACTGATGAACCCCAAATAGTCCAGTGGGCCCTTCTGTTCATAACAACAACCTTCACCTTTTTCTGCTGTAATTACTGGAGGGTCAACTTGGCCTTTTGCTTAGGGTCATTGTCATGCTGGAAAGTCCAAGTGTGTCCCATGCGCAGTCTTCGTGCAGAAGAATGCAAATTGTCTGCCAGTATTTTCTGATAACATGCTGCATTCATCTTGTCATCAATTTTCACAAGATTCCCTGTGCCCCCCCCGAAACATCAGTAAACCACCATGCTTCACAATGGGGATGGTATTCTTTTCACTATAGGCCTTGTTGACCCCTCTCCAAACATGGGGGGCTTATGGTTGTGACCATAAAGCTCTATGTTGGTCTCGTCACTCCAAATTACAGTGTGCCAAAAGCTGTGAAGGTGGTCAAGGTGTTGTTGGCATATTGTAAACAGGCTATTTTGTGGCATTGGAGCAGTAAAGGCTTTTTTCTGGAATCTCGACCATGCAGCTCATTTTTGTTCAAGTATCGTAGTTTTGTGCTCCTTGAACATCTGCATCATCTTTTTCCAGAGCAGCCTGTATATCTCTTGAGGTTACCTGTGGGTTTTTCTTTGTATTCCTTCTGGCAGTTGTGGCTGAAATCTTTCTTGGTCTACCTGATCTTGCTTTGGTATCAAAGCAGTTGAAAATTCAGGGATCTCTTGATAAGTGATTGAACAGTACTGACTGACATTTTCAAGGTTTTGGATATCTTTTTATATTCTTTTTGATCTTTATGAAGTTCCATTACCTTGTTACGCAGATCTTTTGACAGCTCTTTTCTGCTCCACGTGGCTTAGTATCTAGCCTGCTCAGTGCATCCATGTGAGAGCTTTCAAACTCATTGACTATTTATACACCTACACTAATTGCAATTTAAAAGCCACAGGTGTGGGAAATTAACATTTAATTGCCATTTTAACCTGTGTGGGTCACCTTGTGTGTCTGTAACAAGGCCAAACATTCAAGGATATGTAAACTTTTGATCAGGGCCATTTGGGTGATATCTGTTATCATTATGATTTGAAAAGGAGACAAACAACTATGTAATAATAAATGGCTTCATATGATCTCTATCCTTCAATAAATTAGCAATTTCTACCAGGGTATGCAAACTTTCAAGCACAACTGCATATAATACAGAAGATAAAGCTGCTTATTTCCCAACTGTTGTCTATAGATATGACAGTCTTGCTAATGTATAGAGGGAATATGTCCAGATTATTATTAAAGTGACACAGCACAGGTCCCAGTTATTGCAAAAATTAACAGCACAAGTACAAATACATATAATTGGTGGTTGTGTTTTCTGTGAAAGTGTTAGATATCTGAGCTTGAAAGTTAGATATTTTAAACATAAATTACAATACCTATTTTCTCCCTCTGCTTATTGCTTTGCATGGGGTGACTAATTAACTTTCACCATGAAGGTGAGAATCAGGAAGATATCTGCTTAATAGATGTTGTAAAATGTTCAAAATTCTGTCATAACTATGATTTATACAATTTTTGGTGTGCATGAGTCATCACATATTTAGGGCCCTATTCTATTAGAAGCCTGAATATGCCTCTTACCTGTAATTTTGGCTGCAGGTGTTTTTTTTTTTTTTTCCTTTTAATGTTTAGATATATTTTATTGACTGAAGCTCGCAATTTACCTCTTTAAGAGTAAACTCGAAAACCCTGCCTTTTTTAAGTAAGATTTCAGGGAGTGTGATCATCTGATCTAACAATATTTAAGCAAGCCCGTAATTTACTTAGACACACCTAAGAGTAAATGAGACTGTCATAATGATGTCAGTAAAACTTGTAAGTTAGAAGTAACCTGCAATCGGTGGCTACAAACTAATTAGTAACGATAACTAATATTTGGGCTCAGAATCAAGCAATCAAGCACTCTGTAAAATGCATTAGATCATCTGTTTCAGTCCATGTGGGTTTCATGATATGTATTAACCTCAAAGGGTCCCTGGATCGATATCACTCAATTACACTTATAACCGTTAAAAATAATATTTTTTAATTGCATATTTGTGGGGTTGAGACTGTTGTGCAACTCATTCTAATGTGTTTCCATGCCTAGCCATGCTTTTAAAGTACAGTACTGTGTGTTTAATTGCTGTTACAGCTCTAATAAGTGTTTGAAACAGCCCTTGCGAGTCCTATTTAGTACTCGTAATATTTTTGACAAACTTGATACTTTTTTCAGTTGCGGGTCAGACTTTGCTTTCAATCTAGAGCTCCTGGTCTAATAGAATATCGATTTTGTGTAACTTTAATTATTTATAGCTCGTAATATTCGAGCTGTGCTAAAACCCATGGACTTCGAAGACCAGGTTTGGCTGGCCCGTAGTGATTGTGGGAGGGGAATTTCGTAATCGATTGTGAGTAGCTAATAAAATCACTCTTAATATTGCCAAATATTCTAAGTGTGCATAAATTTGCAAATTGAGCAATATAATAAGTCTCTAAGTTAGTAGATTGGAGGGGAGGACTTTTTTAAAATAGTTTTTTGCTTAAAATACATACCTTTCAAGCCCATTGTCTAGCACTTCCACTAACAATTTTATTTACAAACAATTACATTTATTTGAGTTCTGAAATTACATGGAAGCCAGCTTGCTCACACTTGTTCGTTCTCCATTACAATCAGAAAGTTGTCACTTCTCATGCAGGTGAAAAATATCTCCGGATAAGTCTGTGACTCAGTTGAGATGGGATTTATATGGATTCTCAGTGGACATGAGACGTAGCAATATGTGTACCTGGACTCAATGCGGGCAGCTCCAGGCTGGTATTACAGCATTTTACGTGTTTTTTTTTTTTTTTCTTCTTTTTGGTGCACTGGATCCCCTACTTTTTAGATGCTTTTGCTGATTCCCTCAAATAACTATTACAGCTTCAAATTTAGTATTATTAATAATCCAATATAAATTGGTGCAGTGAATAAAATATAAACTTGGTCTGAGATGGCAACTCAAAAATAATTTTATGTAGAAACGTTAGTAGCAAGTTTTCTTTTGTTGATTCAAATTAATTAAAATAGGAGTGTCAACAAGGAACATACAATATGTCAGCTCTGCTACTTAAGACTGTAGTGTTCCAGAAAAAAAAGTGTAATATACAGTGGATATACACCGCTGTTAAAATGTCAGGTTTCTGTGCTGTAAAAAAATGAGACAAAGATAAATCATTTCAGAACTTTTTCCTCCTTTTAATGTGTCCTATAAACTGTACAACTCTACCTAAAAGATTTCAGTTTGTTTTTCAATTGAGGGAAGAAAAAATATAAAAATAAAATAATATGGTTGCATAAGTATGCACACCCTTAAACTAATATTTGTTGAAGCACCTTTTGATTTTATTACAGCACTCAGTCTTTTTTGGTATGAGTCTATCAGCATGGCACATTTTAACTGATTTGCCCACTCTTCTTTGCAAAAACACTTACAAATCTGTCAGATTGCGAGGGCATCTCCTGTGCGCAGCCCTCTTCAGATCACCCCATAGATTTTCAATCGGATGCAGGTCTGGGCCCTGGCTAGGCCATCCCAAAACTTTAATCCTTTTCTGGTGAAGCCATTCATTTGTTGATTTAGATGTATGCTTTGGGTCGTTGTCATGCTGAAAGATGAAGTTCATCTTCATGTTCAGCTTTCTAGCAGAAGCCTGAAGGTTTTGTGCCAATATTGACTGGTATTTGGAACTGTTCATAATTCCCTCTATCTTAACAGTTCCAGCTGAAGAAAAACAGCCCTAATGCTTAGGATAGCTTATAATATGTTATAATATATTGCAATATGTTATTTTGCTCCAATAAAGTTTATATCATAATATTAGTAATATATATTATACTATTTAATAATTCTGTTAATCTCTTTAGCAAATCATTTCAGTAGTAAATGCTATAACTAAGTGTAATCGTACCTACCGGTGTTATTGATTTAGCAGCAACTTATGTTTAACTAAATGGCATTAATTGAGTATACATTCAAACTAGTACTATTAGAAATTGTCCAACAAACTTTGTTGCTTGTGTACTTATAGTTTATTACTGAAGTAGCATTGCCCCCTGGGTGTTACTGTCAGTCCTGAAATCCATTTGGAAAGGGTAAGTCACCTTGACAGCAGCTGTCTCAAGAGGACTCCTTTGCCAGTCACTGATGGCTGCCTCTTCATATCCAGCGGTCTCTCATGGCTCCTAGTCAGTGTACTGTGAATCCGTTTTCCCTTTCCTTGGTGTTGTTTACTCTCCTGTTACTTGTGCATTCAATAGGAGACATTTTAAGTCTTAGTATAAAACTATGTCTACTCCCAAATCACCTTTGGCTGTGGCTGTGGTGTTTTTATTTATTCCAAATACCAATACTTTAAGTTACTGAGGTTGCTACTGAGCAGTGATTTGTCCTGACACAGCAGTTATTACATTACTTAATGTGTGTAACTATATCAGCCATAGGGTGCTTATATTTCCTATATTTAAGCTGAAATCCTTTTTTGAAAAAATCTTAGAAATGTCCTATGTCTATATGAAAATATATCTGTGTGTTCACATTTGAATGTCTAAAAATAAGTAAAAAAATTGTTTCCAGCTCAGAATTCAAATATTGCACTGCATTCTGGGGAAACTAGGCAGGAACTTGCGAGAGAGACCACAATGCATTTTCTCTCTCTAATCCAATACCACTGTATGCATGGCTCCTTCAGGCATATGATCACTGCATTACATCGCTTTAAAGCACAGCAGAGGGTAGATTATGCATCTCTGTAATGTTTGGAAATTTGAGCAAGGAATACGTTTTTTTAATTTATTTTAAACATTCAAATGTGAGCACAAATGTTCTATTTATTTACTGTACTGTCATCATGGAGGAGTGGAAGAGGACTCCAGTCCCGGTGAACTCCATGCCCATGAGGGTTAAGGCAGTGCTGGAACATAATGGTGGCCACACACAATATTGACACTTTGGGCCGAATTTGGACATTTCCACTTAGAAGTGTACTCACTTTTGTTGCCAACGCTTTAGACATTAATAGCTGTGTGTTGAGTTATTTTGAGGGCACAGCATTTACACTGTTATACAGGCTGTACACTTACTACTTTACATTGTAGCAGAGTGTCATTTCTTCAGTGTTGTCACATGAAAATATATAATAAAATATTTACAAAAATGTGAGGGGTGTACTCACTTTTGTGAGATACTGTGTGTGTATATATATATATATATATATATATATATATATATATATATATATATATTTCCATGAAAAAATAAATACACAGTTAAATATACATTATTTGTATTTCTTTGCCTACAGCTTTTCTGCTGCATGAAATGTGGAGAAATTTTCCGGTATGTTGTCTTGGAAATCATTGAACACTTTACATTGGAGAAAATAGATGAAGTATTCAACTTTGAACCACATTACATGGGCGAGGAGGAGCTGATCATTTTACAAAGACTAAAAGAAGAGTAAGTTGTATATAAGAAATCGATTTTGATCATAGAAAAGTTTTGATTGTGTTTGAAGTATTCACCCCCTTTGCATTGCAACACAAAATTAAGCTCTAGTGCAACCAATTTCCTTCAGAAGTCACACAATTGGTTAAATGGAGTCTACATGTGTGTTCAGCTAAAGTGTCACATGTGTAAATACACCTGTTTTTGGAGGACCCTGGTTTTTTTTGGGAGAGCATTTTTAGACAAATAGAATCATTAAGACTGAACATCCCCTAGAGCAATAAATAATATGACCTAACCATCACTCTAGCTAGAGAAGGCCACCCACCAAAACTCTTATCCGGTAAGGAAGGCTTTACTAAGAGAAGCAACCAAAAGTCTATCAGTATCTCTGAAGGAGCTGGAGAGATACACAGTTGATGGCAGAAACTGTCCCTGGAATGTACATACCCCAGACCCTCCACAAAGCTGGGCTTTAGGGAAAAGCGGCAATAAGAAACCATTCCTGAGAAGAAAAAAACATATCAAATTCCATTTCCAAGGTATGTTGGAGTCACCATAAACATGGAAAAACCTTATGAGGCCAACATTGAATTGCAGATTGCCCTTTACCTATGAGAACACCTTATATACAGTGTATCATGGTGGTAGTAGTATCATGTTGTGGGGATACTTTGGATTGACAGCAACTGAGAAGCTGATCAGAACTTGATAAAGTTCAATTTTAGAGGAAAACTTGTTTGACTTGCTGGCAGTTGAACATCCTTATCTGGTCTCTTACAGACAAAGATAATAAACACATAGCCAAAGCTACACTAGAGTGGTTTCACAAAGAACCCGAACCTATCTTAGAATAGTCCAGTCAAGGCCCAAACCTTAATCTCATCTCAATCTGTAGCAAAATTTAAACAATGCTGTTCACAAATTGTATTAGTCTTGGCTAGGAATATTAAGGTGCTGGCCACAGTTTGAAACATTCTAAAGATATTGAGATCAAAGCGATCTATATAACAAATTAAATTAAATCCGGGCTAATACAGGGCAGTTTAGATTTGTGATATGCAATTGATCATGACTTGCATACAGTATATACAAATATATAAAAAATAATCTTGACACTACTCACAGCACACTGTAATTTGGAGTTACGAGACCAAAATAGAGCTTTATGGTCGCAACCATAAGCGCTATGTTTGGAGAGGGGTCAACCAGGCCTACAGTAAAAAGAATACCATCCCCACTGTGAAGCATGGTGGTGGCTCACTGATGTTTTGGGGGCTGTGAGCTCTAAAGGCACAGGGAATCTTGTGAAAATTGATGGCAAGATGTTATCAGAAAATACTGGTAGACAATTTGCATTCTTCTGTACGAAGGCTGCGCAAGGGACACGCTTGGTCTATCCAGCATGACAATGAGCCTAAGCATAAGGACAAGTTGACCCTCCAGTGGTTACAGCAGATAAAGGTGAAAGTTGTGGAGTGGCCATCCTCACTTTAATATCTTTGAGCCACTCTGGGGAGATCTCAAATGTGCGGCTCATACAAGACGACCAAAGACTTTGCATGACGTGAAGGCATTTTGCCAAGAGGAATTGGCAGATATACCACCTGCAAAAATGAGGGGCCTCATAGACAACTATTACAGAAGTCTGCACGCTGTCATTGATGCTAAAGGGGGCAGTACACCGTATTAAGAACTAAGGATATGCAAACCTTTAAACAGGGTTTTTTCATTTATTTCTGTGTTGCTATGTTTTGATTTATAATTGTGCCATTCTGTTATAACCTACAGTTGAATATGAAACCCATTGGGGGAAAAAATGTGTTTTGCCTGCTCACTCAAGTTTTCTTTAAAAATGGTACATATATTACCAATTCACCAAGGGTATGCAAACTTTTGAGCACAACTGTACATTATGCGTATATATGGACAGGTCCAATGGATGTTTCAAATGATTCCAGAGTCTTCTGATCTTTCCTGGGTGTGAGCAAATATAAAGAAATGCATATGCACTGTCCCAGGTAGATATACAGCCAGTAGTTTATTTAACAATTAGATAAGCAAATTGATATAATGCTCCCTTATTACAATAACATACATCAATTACATATTATTAAAAATCATGGTATTTGCTCTACCAGACACAGATGCATTTCACCTGTTTTACGGGCTTTCTCAGTGATATAAGTACAGACAATCTAGCTTTTTTTCCAGCCAGAAGTGTTAGGGGCCAGTCATACAAACCTGACTGGGCTTGAGCAATTTGCCAAAAAGAATGGGCAAAAATGCATGATCAAGATGGACTAAGCTGATAAAGTACCACAAAAGACTCAGAGCTGTAATTGCAGTTAGTGGTAGTTCCACCAAGTATAGGGTGTGCATACATATGCAATGGATGAGTTTCTTATTTTACTGTGACACAAACAATAATTAGAAAAATGCATTTTTTGGTGGTATGTATGCTGCGTAAATCAAATGGTAAAAAAACTCAACCAATTTAATTTTGGGAGTGAATATTTATGTAAGGCACTGTACCTTTCTGAAAGATTTAGCTGGTCACCTAATCCTAAACTTTCATTGGAATCACCTGCTAAAAATATTATCCCTTTAGACTGTGAGTTTGAAGGATTTCACTCCTCCTTTGAATAAAGCACCATGTATATAAGATATTAAACTCATAAACAGGGTCCCCTAAGTTTTGTGTTTCACTTTGTATTTTTATTTTATTTTTACTTAACCTCTGTACAGTGCTATGGAATATGTTGGCGCTTTATAAAAAGTGTAATAATAGTTGATTTTGGTCACTGAACTAATAAATTAACTAATCTCTTTTACTTAAAAAAAAATTCAATAACTACATTATTGAGTAAAGAATTTTTATAATAAAGTAAATGAACTGATAGTTTGGACTGCGCTGTCTCCCCAGAGAGAAGTACCACATCTTACCCCATAACTTTATGTCTGTCAGTCTGTTGTGTTGTGTAGTGGACATTCCTCAAGTCTTAAAATGTCATGGAAAATGTAAAAATAGCAAGTACGTAATAGTTGACCTATACATGTTATATATGTTTTATTTTAAAATTCCTATGGACCTCCATGGTATACTATCATATAACCATGGGGTTCTTTACTTAACCCCTTATGTTGGGGTTCCCTAACGACTACCATAGTGATCCTTATGGACATTAATATTCCCAGTCACTATGGGCCTCATTCTATTATCGGCTGCAGCCGCTGCGGGGCCGCAAGGACCGGCCGCAAGCTATTCGGCTATTCTATTCCCCTCCGGCTGGGGCTTCCGGCAGGCTTGCGGCCGGTGCCTTGCTATCTCTTGCGGCCGCTCGCGCCGGAGGAAAGCCTTTGATCTAAAACGTCCGCAAGAGTTTCGGCCGCAAGAAAATCCTGGTTGCTATTCAATTGCTACTGGAAACCTCTCTGCAAGGCTAAAAACGAGTCGCAGCTTTCTTGCAGCAAACAGGTCCCGCTAGCACCAATTAAGCACATAAAATAGCTCAAATAAAGCCATCCTGCACTTTGCGGAGTCTATAAAGTGATATTCGGTGTTCGCAAAAATGACCCTATACTCAAATCCGTAAAATATATATTTTTTAATATACGTAAAATATACATGTAAAAAGTCCATAGGGCTTGGAGCACCTCAGACACGCCCACGCCGCAGCCGGAAAATAAACAGTTAATTTGAACTCGGGTTTGGGCTGATGTGCAAGCTTGAGAGTGGGTTACTTTTAATCCTCATGTCCCCCAATATGATCCCTAGCATTTACAGAGCTGTACAGTGCAGGCTTGAATTTATTTTTTTAGTTTTTAGATTTCAGAGCTTACGGCCGGTTTCAAGATATGCGGCCGGCCGTAAGGGGAGATCCTTGCGGGGCCGTATAATAGAATCGCGAGTTAACAGAACCCCCGCAAGGAATCGCAGCCTTACGGCCGATTTACGGCCGATAATAGAATGAGGCCCTATGTCCTTATAAAATAAATAAAAAAAAGGATTGCAGAAAATAAAAAATAAAAAAATTACAGAAAAGTAAAGGGTAACCCTAGAATGAAGCCCTATTCTGATTGGCTGACACTTCAACCAGTCACAATAGGAGTAAATATAACCTTTTGACTGGTCACAATCTAACCAATTTGAATGCACATATTTCGGTCCATGCATTCTGATTGGTTAAAATCCTTAACTAATCAGAAAGCAGCAATAGTCTTCACTGGTTACTAAGTAAGCACAGTTCCTATCTCCTCTCTCAAGCATCTTTTTTTCTGTACATATAAATGATATTAACACAAGTCGCATGTATTCACTATACCCCTTAATTAGATTTTTTCATTTATGCCAAACTCTACATAAACCAAACTATCCCTATGGGCTAGACTCACTAATGTTAGTAAATGGAGAAGAAAACTCCTTATATTTTGCCACCATATCAATTACAACATTACTATCTATATGCACTGAGGCATTTTGTACGTTTGTTTTGAAGTAAGATCGCTTGTACTCTATTAAATTACAGAGGTCCTTTAAGAGAAAAAAACCTGCTTGTGAAGTATGACAAAAAGCTAGCATCAACGGCAGCTATGTAAGCTAAGGCATTTTTAGAGGAAATGTATTGGTTCGCTTACTCTGCTTGTATTGTGCTTTATGTTGTGTAGATTGAGGTTGAGGGTTATCCTACCAGGGTTTTCTCCCTCTACTTGTTTCTATTGTTAAGTACCGTAGCTATATATATATATATATATAGAGTAGCAGTGTTTAAACTTAAATGAACAGAAATCTTATCTAAATCCACTATTCACAATCTATCTATGATTTATTATCATGTTTGCAACAAAGAATAAAAGTTCAGCTCTCCTTTAACATTAAGCGAGGCTTAATGTCAGCAGAGTGCCTATTCCAGTAATATTAATTCATTGTTATGCAATTTTATTATAATAAACATTGTGTATGCATATGCCCCTTCTGGATTGCTGCCTTGTTGTGGTGAAGGGGCTTGTGTACCTCAATGAAACTGTGAGTTACACCGTGTAGTGTCTCACAAGAGCGGCAGGTCATAGCAGAGAGGTCAGACAAATCGCAGTCACCTGGAGAAGGAACTGGCAACCCCCTCCAGTATCTTTGCCATGAAAACCTTATGCATTCGCACAACCAGACACAAGATGTGCCTGGCGTGCTGCGGTACATAGGGTCACAGAGAGTCAGACAGGACTGAACACCACAACAATACATCTAGGATTTAATCATTTCATAATACATTTCTTAATTATAATTTAACAATGTAGGAATATGCGTTTTACTGTCAACAAGATAAGTGTTTGCTAAGCTCACTGCTCTTCCCGTAGCTCCTATGTCTAATCTAAAATAACAATATTGTGCAGTCAAAACAGACTGGAGTTATTACTTTACAAAATCCTGTGTAAATTACTGGATATTAGAAAAGTGTTTGCCCTCTGCATACAAATCATTACACTAAGGAAAACATAGATGTCTTAGACTGTGACTGGAACCATTTTACTATGAGATTATTTGTTAATGTGGTTAATTGTAGTGGGAGAGGGTAAAATCGTCACAAAAAGAATTTGTGTTCTAAAACCGCAAAAAAATACACTACCATAATAATTCTAGCTTATGTAAGTTATTATTTCCTTCTTGAAATTGTTCACTCCAGCAGATATAGTGACCCTGAGCAGAGCAACCTTTTTACTGATTTATCCTTTTATGGTGAAATATGATCCTATAAGAATTGAGGCTTCAGAAAGATTTAATAGGATTATACTGTAAGTTTTAGAGTTTTGTCTTTTTAACCTATGCTGCATGTCCCATAATCATTTTTTATAGTATTTTATTTAGAAATATTCTGCATAATACAAGGAAGTGGAGAAAGTGGGAGTGAACAGGTTAGGTTTAACATTAGATTACATTTATTTAAATTAACGTGGTTGTTATTTTTTTATATCTTCTTTTGAATTTCTAAACTTTTTTATTTTAGAAATTAAAATAAATAAACACATCCTTCACTTTGTGATGCAATTTATTCTTTTTTACTTCAATATTTTTTATTAAATCACAAATGAAATGTCCATAAACAGTGATTTGTACAAGTGAAATGAAGATTATTATGCGTACATAGAGTGTTCACATGAGATATACTACTTTACATTTTCCATTTTTCTTAGGGGGAACAAACAAGGGTGAAACAAATAGGGTGGGGGCGGTAAGGGAGTGGGGAAGGTGCATCATTCCCATTGGATGCAGGTGGAAGTGGCTGTCTAATCAAAAGTATTTTCCCAACTCAGGAAGCTGATCGGTAAAATCCAAAATGTTAGATTACAAAGAGGAATGATTTCCTATAAAATGTAAAGAAATAGAAGCAATTTTCTTTTAGCTTTTTTCATATTCTGACAATTTTTTTCCTATTTTTCAGGTGTTGTTATTGTTTAGTCGCATCCGACTCTCCGTGACTCTTTTCATTTGTAGTTCTTCAAAATAGTGTGTCTTTGATTATTATTTCCAGTGATATTATTAAATGTAGTCTTTTTTTTGGTCGTACTTAAAAAAGCTCCTGAATAATGAACGTATAAGAACCACTTCCATACTCTAACAATAGGAGATAGGTGTTTAGTTAGTTAGGTATTGTTTGATATTAGAATTATTCTGCAATTAATTAAAAAAATAAACTAATAAATAAAATTTAGAATAAAACTTACCATCAAATATCAGCTTCCTAAACTCGTGAAAGTTGCTAGCATCAGTTTTTATGAAGTGTGACGATCCAAAGGTAGGGACTATTACTGCCCAAGGTCACTTGCTACAGACTACAGGTTAACTACCCACAAAAACTGTTTGGGTTCTTGGAAATCTTGGCACCAGCATACTGATATCTGGCTTCTGTATCAGTCAGAGTCTCTCCATCAGGAATCGGCTCTTCCAGGAGTCACAGTAACCTTCCTGTGGTAGTGAGCAGTACAGGTTACTTGAAGGGTGGAGATAGGTTCAGTATCGCAGCCACCAGGAACAAAATAAGAGACACACAATTTATATATGTCTCCAGAAGTGAACGATTTTATTTTTGAAAGTCAGCAATAATTATAGCAGTTAGATGCATAGTGGGTGTATACAATGTAACAATGAGAGTGAGTGGCAGGCAATTACAGGAGATAACCCCACATGGGGTCTAGCAGTAGCTTGATAGCTGGCACCTGAGAACAATAGGGCTACCTTCTAATACACATCCTACACATCCTGTCTAGCACATCAGAGATGTACTTAGCTTATCTGGCAAACAATGGGATAAAGAAGATTACAATACAAGGGAGTGGCTGGAGCCAAGCTATCTGTCCTTTAATGGGCTAAGATCCATGACCTGAAGGTACTTTGGGACAGCACTATGTAAGTTTGTTTATAAGCTCAAAGACAGGGCCCTCCATTCTTTGCAATGTGTTGATTTTATTTTTGCCTTGTACTTAACCCCAATATAATGCTATGGAATATGCTGGCACATTATGAATAAACAATAATAATAATTAAGGGCATAGGAGAAACTCAACCTGGGAAGCAGCGTTAGATGGTGACGCAACAGCTTGGGGTTCTACTATGTTTTATGTAAGTATGTGAAGGAGATGTTATATATAGTAAAATATGGATTTACACTCAACAACATATTTTCTAGTTCAAACATTATTATCCTCTTGTAAGAGACTTGTTTTATTTTTTGTCCAAATCTCCAAATTTAGTTAATTATGTATGCATGTCAAGGGAAACTGCTAACTCCATCCATTGAAGAGCTTCTGTCTGGTCAAAGCATGTGTCTGTTCACTTAATCCTCCCACCGTCTTGATGACATCATAGGGGTGTAGATAAACCACTCAATTGCATGCCAAGCAAGGTTATAGTCAATGATTTTTATACTGGATAATAAAAGATTTGAAAACTACAATTTCCCATGATTAGAAGAAAATTGTGGCTTGAATTCCCAAATAAGAAATCTCACTGTAAACTTTTTGGATTAATCAAGACTGGATATTGTTGCAATACAATAAACTAATTGTAGAGGTGCTAAACAGTTATTATATAGTAACCCCTATGTATTACATATTTAAAATTCCTAAATACCGTAGATGTGTCAACTTTTTCCATATCACATTAATTATAACTTATCTGTGTTTGACAATGTTACATAGCTTAGTGCATTTTGTAATTCAAGTTTCTATCTTCTCTTTTCATTTAATATTTTGGTTTAAGGATTACGGCAGACAATATGGAGAACTACTTATCTTCAATAGCAAGCCACGTGAGCATGTATGGGAGTAAGTATAATATCTTTTACAGATTATGAATTTAGTAGCAGCTGTTCAAACTAGTCTGCCTGGCCAGGGCACCCCCACTCCAAAGCTTTTGTGCCCCTTCTCTTCCCAATTCCATCTATTCTTGTCTTGTGACTTTTCCCATCTCACTGTATCCCATTTTCTCTTTCTACCATTTCCCCCAAACACAAACATTTTTCCAGATTTTCCACATTTGTTCACTAATTTTATTTAAAAGTCTTGACTGTTCTTTTAATTACCTATGTTAAATTTGCATCATTTCTCTGGCATTCAGTGTAAGTATGAAATATTGCACAAAACAAAGTGACCATGTTGTGTTTTTGTATAGTTTTTTCAGTAAATTGGCCAAGGGAATCTGTACCCAGGAAATGTTGTATTGCATAATGTTGGTAAAAACTTAAATGCATGTTTGTGGCAAAGGTATCCAAATATATTATATTTTGCTTGTGTAACTTGGTCTACTACCTTCTGGTGGTAAAAGATTTTTGTGCATTGCATGCCCTACAATCACATATGACATTTCATTAAAGGGGCACTGTAATTTACAGACATGTGAGTTTTTTTTCCTGAAGATTGTAACAAGCTAACACTAGCAGCTGTGTAACGCATGAACATAAAGTATTTTGGAGAAAAGCTTAATGTTCTGTGTACATAAAGTTACATCTTGCCTGGCTTCAACACTTCCTGGTAGCCTTGAGAGTGAGCGACTGTAGTTAATCTATTAGGGAAGGATGGGTGAGGAAGGAAAAGGAAGGAGGGTTGTTACATCATTTGAACTTTCAGTACTTGACATCTTCCCCTTTCCCCACACATGCTCAGAAACAAACACTTGTAAGGATAAAGTCCTGCTCTAGCATAAATGTAAATGCTCTAGTCACACGTGCCACTTTGATCAAAATATTAAAGATACTTCTAGGGTCAAGCAGAGGCATCAACATTTTCTCTGATTAAAACCTAGCTATGTTGCATTTCCCTACCTAGTCAGATTCAGATTTTTCAGTCATATATTTTTTTTAATCGTAAAGTGGTCTTTAATGTGAATACCTGAGGCAGGAACTGGTGTTTCATACTATGAACTGCATTTGTTGTTGTTGTTCAGTCCTTCAGTCGTGTTCGACTCTCAGTGACCAAATAGATGTTGCCTGTCATGCACATCTGTCTGTGTTCCTGTTGGTGCTTATCCATGTGGTTTTCTTGTCAAAGATACTGGAGTGGGTTACCAGTTCCTTCTCCACTGGACCACAATTTGTCTGCTATGACCTGCCCATCTTGGGTGACCCTACATGGTATAGCTTGAAGCTTCATTGAGGTACACAAGCCTCCTCCGCACAACAAGGTAGCGATCTAGAAATGGATGAACTGCATAGAGATACTTATTTGAATGTAGTTTTATGCTGTATATGTAATATTTAAATGCAACTGCATTTTTTTGTTGCATTTCCATATTACATATTATATACAGTCAAAGTATGTACAAATGGGGGCCTCAGTGCATAACACTAAATTAACAAAACAAGAATGGAAAACCAAAGATGAGGACTTATTTACAATCGTTATTAAATCTTATATGTGCATAAAATAAGGGTAATGGATGTCGAAATAAAAACCATTAAAAACAACAGTGGAGTATGTAGTTAAGAGTTAAATTTAAAAAAAATAATTTGATATTATGGGGTACCATGAAGCTGCTGAATGGCCCAGCTACACAGAAACGTCCTGGGTAAGGTGGAGGCAAAACTTTTGTCTTGGGGTACATATGTAGCATACACAATCAATTTGATATCTACTGCTCAAATGTATATACAGTAAGCTCCCCGTTATCCGGCACCTATTGCCGGATACGTGTAGTTTCCGGTTAATCGGGAGTCCCCGAATTTAAGGGTCTAAATTACCCTTAAACACCCCAAAACCCCTCAAAATGCATTTTAAAAAGTAATTAGCACCTAAACGGGGCCATTTAGGCCTAGAAAAAAATAATTAGAAAAAAGTTAGCATTTATTTTTTTTGCAGTCTCGAACTCCCATTTAGCGGGAGTAAATTTTAAAATGGGGAATTGATGCCGGTGCCGGTTGCTTGAGAGTGCCGGTTGGTTAGGTGCCGGATAATCTGGTGTTTACTGTATTAGGTTTAAGAGATTGACCACCTAATCTGCTATATTGCAGTTGGCACATTGACACTTGTAAATGATTTATTCATATAAGTAAATAAGTGATCTAGTCTATGCTGTCTGCTTAAATATAGCACATAATATTGTCTCATCACAGCCTTTGTTTGCTATGTTCCCATAATGTGCAGTAATGATGGTAGCTGTGTTTAAAGGAGCAATATTTTGCTGGTAAAAAGTGTATCAAACAGAAATACACCTTCCAATAGCGATTGTTATTAGGATGAATAGCTTGAAAAAATCAGAGAGCTGATCTTAACAGTGCACCTCCATTATAGTCTGGGCCACGCTATTACTAACAGAGGCCTGACTCACAGCTACTGCAAACAGTCACTGTCTTAAAGAGATAGGAGAGCTGATCATAGCAATAAATACCGTTTTACTTCGTACACGCTACAGCTGTCACATACATCACTCCCAGCTCCCATCAGGATACCCTCTGGCTTTAATAAATAAGTAGGCTGATCTAAACAGTGAACCTCCATGTGGTCTAGGCCGCACTCTAGCAGTCATGGGCCTACTACCAGCGAGTGCACTGCACAAAATGTGTGCTGTGCTTCTGAGACAAAGTAACACTATAAGGCTGAGATTGCTACCTATATGCACCCTAATAGAAACAGAACCACACTGTTACCAGGAAAAATAAACTTCTGCCTAAGAATCTCTGTGGCGGTTAATCTCTGGCTAAATTCCCTTTTATAATACGGCCAAACACTGATGCCACTCCTAACTACGATGTCTGTTCGAGCCCCCCTATGATTAAGCTGTGTTAACAGTGAAATGCCGTCAGGGAGTTTAGGGCTTTAACGGATAAATTGATTGTGTATGCTACTTATGTACCCTAAAACCAAAGATTTGCCTCCACTTTACGCAGGACTTATCTGGCAGCTATGTGATTCTGCAGCTTAATGTTACCGCATAATACCCGATTCATTCAGAGTTAGCAATATACCACTTTTTTATTTTTTATTTAACTTTGCCTTATATACTACGTATTCCACTGTTGTTGTTTTGAATATTTTTTTATTTCAATGTCCCTTACCCTTATTTTATGCACATAAAAGATGTAATAAAGATTGTAAATATGTCCTCACCTTTTGGTTTTCCATTCTTGTTCAGAAAAAGATATCTATAATTTGAGATTTTTTTTTTTTTTTTTTCAAATTGAAAGTGTACTTTTTTGGTTTGAAATACTGCACTTTTTTGACAGCACTTGTGCAAATATATCCTTTTATTATTCTAAATGTTCCTTTTTTTAATCTTTTTCAGCACTCTTTCTGAATGATAGAATTTCATTTTCATTGTCAAATGTAAATTGTGAAATTGCAGACTACTTCCCACAGACTGGTACAACCTTTGATTCATCTCGCCATTATGATGATCTTTTCATCTCTATACCAGTGACGGACAATCAACACTTAAAGGTATTTATATTTAATAGATATTCTGCTTTTTTAAATAATTTCTGGCTATTTTTGGATTAAAGCTTTGAAGGATGATTCACAGTATATTTCCAAGTGAATTAGAAGGAGGATCGCCCAAGAGTGTTTTTGGCAGGTGAATATTAATAATTTTATAAGAAATGTTTTATTAGATTGAGCCGTTGAATGTGAAGTAGGTACATGATAAACTGCTATTATTAATTTTGATATTGCATTTCCTCTTATTAAAAAGGTAGATTCAGTTTAACTTCCGGTGACACTGAGAAAAGTTGTGCACAATAATCTCCCAGCAGAAGTGATGCCTGTGTATACAGTAGCATATACATATATATATATATATATATATATATATATATATATATATATATATATATATATATATATATATATATAATTATACAATAATATTTATTGAAGAGTGAATTGCCTTGAATGTCCAGTAATCTAGATTAATAATTGCAGAATATTGTGATACCTTTTCTATTGGACAAATGCCTTATTTAAAGTGATGAGCTTTTGGGAGGTTTGACCTCTCTTCACAATCTGACATCATGAGGTAAATACATATACAGGGAATCAACATACCTAGTATAGGAAACATATATACACATACTATATACACATATTATCATCTTTATTTCAAATGCTTTTCTCTCCCGGATGGTTTTGAAATTTCCGGAGTATATAGGTATTTAGGTTTTGCATGGAGTTATTATTCTTCATTGTTTTTGTTTTTTTTAGATCGGCTGTGTAAATTCATCCTTAGGTGCAGTTTGACTGGTTTCTCCAATGTAACAGGCTGTTTCACATAAAGTACACAGTATTATATAAACCACATTGGAGGATGTGCATGTATATGATCATTTGATATTATAGATCTTGTTGATATGTGTGGATGTGTCATCATTACAAATGTGTTGATATAACTTACAGGCAATTTTGTAACCAGGTTTATTTTTATTTTCTCTCTTCAGCTGTTAACTGGCCAATCTTCTGCTGATAAGCTTCTGTTTCAGGTTTGATAGTATATTAAATGCAAGGATGGGAGGTTTGGAGAATATATGTTTTAATTTAGCATCTTCGGTTAGTGATGGTTGTAAATCTTCTGATTATTTTCTGCATTTTCTCTAAACACAGGATGGTATTTGGTCACTAGAGGTATACGTGAAGTAGTTTCTTTGGTTTTGACTACCCCTGTTCTAAGAATATGTGGTGTAATTGTTGACATTTATTGTGCGAACTTCGAATTGTCCTCAGAGATACAGATACATTCTCACTTTGCAAAATGTATAGAAATCGTTTGCAGCTATTTAACCTAAGCTCAAATTACTATCTGGTCGATAAATATCATTCACTGGTTAAAAAAAAAAAATCATGCTTAAGCTAGCCTGGAAGTAATTTTTATTTGACACTCCAAATATTACGGATTCTTCAGGATGTATTTTAGATGTTCTCATAGCAAAATCCATTTACTGCATATATAGTGCAGTAAGGATGCTGATAAGATCTCCATCTAGTTCTATTGAAAGTCTGACACAATGATGTGAATAAAATGGAAGTGCAACTAACAATATGGTTATCTTTCAAGCTACAATTCAGGAAATCAAGCTGGGCAATAAACGCTCACAGTAAGAATTTTTATTTTATTTTATGTTTAATGAAATAAAAACATTTTATCGACTAGTTCTTCAAATATTGAATTCTACAGACATGGGTGTGTTAAACTGGACTTAAAAAAGCATCAATGTTTTAATGAATCTTCTCTTTCTTTCTATATGCAATCTGTTGACATGTCCCTTGAGATTTTTTATGCGGTGGCACACAATAGTGAGAAATTTATTTTTAAGCCTCTACAATGCATTGGTTTTTATTACTCTCCAGATCCATTTATCAGTGAAATTAATGCCATAAAGGCTGCTCGTATGAAGTATTGAAGGTTGTTCTGCATGCCACACAATGCACGTTGGTATGAAAGATGTACACATTGTTTTGGGGGGTAGTACATCTCTAGAGCATTTCTTGCTTTTATGATATCTTGTATGGCCCCCAGTGTCAGTATCACTGTAGATTGAGACAATAAAAAAGATTTCTACACTTGTGGCAGAAGAATATTTTAACAGAGTACATAAAGTATGTTTTCTTCTGCGTGTTCACAACCTTCATAGTTCTGGTAAATCAAAGAGATCGGGTCACTTTGACACATTTTAGAAGTCCCTAAGGTTGGGAGGCTGTAAATTACAGACTTATAAGAGTTTATTCCCTCTTCACCAGAGTTTTTAAGAGCTAATGTTTGGAACACACAGCTCTCTTGGAAAATAAAGTCTATTGAAAGTAATATTATTACTATAATTTTTTTCATAGTGTTCTTGAAATAAATGCCTAGTACATTCATGTTTTTATGAATGCTTCTTAACACTCTTGCTCTTGAGGGGATAGCAGGAGCCACTCAAGAAATCAAATATTTAACAATGAATATTATAAAGGAATTTATGAGAACATTGGAATGCGTTTACAAAATAGTATAAGCTCTGATAAATGTGCAATATTTACAGTGATGTGCCAAAATGTAATGACCAATTCTGTCCCCTTTGCAGGAGTTCATGAGTAGAATGTTTATAAGGCCTATCAATCCTATTATTTGGAATTGTCATCATATTTTGCTGTGCTATACAATGTTGGGATGGTAGTTCTCTATTAGAATAACATTGGGTCCTATGCTAATTCCTGAAAAAGCAATTGTGAGCGCCCTAACTACAGAGTAAACCCTACATAGCTATGCTAATCACCCATCCCTAAAACATTGCGAGCAAACTGCTACGGGTCACTGCTACCAGTGAATTTCACGACACAGATGAAAAGCAAGGCATAAATCTCCATTGAGTTTTGCACTGACAATAAATTACGAGTTCTTCCCTGAAACTCTGACGCCCAAACCCTAATAATGTTTTACGGATCACTCGCAAATCAGGGCAGTGCCATAACTAAAAAAAAAAACAGAAGAAAGATTTACGTGTACCAGGGACCACTTGCAAATGGTTTTAAAACCTTTTATTATTTGATACCTAACAATCCGATATCAACATATGTGTAATTAAAAAATATGATATGTTCGTATTAAACCTGTTTTTAACCCAATACAAAATCCATGACAACTAACAACCCAGTATGCCATACACGTCACTAAGCCACGTTGCCTAGGGAATAACACTCTAATGCATTGTCTATAAATATATATTTTAACTTAAAATAACACATCTTTATTTTTTATACCTATAATTACAATTGTCTCATCTTTTCAATATCAAAATATTTTAATAAAAAAATAATATATAATCTGTTGCCTTACTGTAGCTAGTTACGGCACTTGTTCCTGTACTTCCCACTCATTATAAGATTTATGATGATCACATTTCCTATTGGCTCCTAGGTCCGTCTCATCCGTAAAGCTTTGTTTGGCTGCTCCATGCACAGATATCTGTTGCGCCAAAAGAGCAGGATTTACAGATCTGAGCAGAGTGCTGTAATCTGGAGGAGTGAATGATTTTCAATTAGTGTAGAATTTAGGGGGAAAAAAGCTCCTGCAGACTCTTTACTGCATTCCCCTAAGTTAGAGCACGAGATTAGCATAGGGCTCATTGTCGGTGGATGGTAGACTCAATTGAGATTTGGTTAATTTAGTGGGAGTCTCTATTAGAGCATTGCCTAATATAACTATTTCTCTCTATGCTGACCTAATCAATATACAGCTACCCTGCTTAACACTGTAGATAGGTTCTGGGCAGTCGAAGTGCTAACCAAAACAGCACTAAACTGTGTCATTTTAACATCGGGTACATTGGGATAGGGAAAAAATACACAAAAGTAATTGAAGTTTCAAAATGTTTGGCTTTATATGAACTTTTAAGAAAGCACAAACATAACAATAACACAAACGAAACCTTTTTTAAAAATTAAATTAAAAAAAACGCAAATATTAACTAAACAGTCTACTTTAAAGGGATGATGGTTTGCAGCATTAAAAGGAGTCTTGCGAGGAAAACACTGTTATTGCAAGGCACATTGTTAAACAGGGATCCGCAGGCATAAAAACGCAATATTGGGGGTTTATCTCTAATCGGGGAATTACAAGATAAAGAATCTGCGTTTATAAGGGGCAGTGTTAAGCACGTTATACCTGTACAGAATAAATTCTAAAAATAAATATTTCAGGAATAACTTTGCTTTAGTAATTTCAAAGTGTAACTTGCAATCATTCAAGTACATCTTTGTGGTATGGACAACATTGAAAGATAATGCCATTGAATATTATCTTTATATTTTTCTTGTAAACAGAATACATTATATTTTTGATTTGGTCACTTTTTTGACTTTTTTAGTTCACAAGTAACTTGGTCTCTGCACTAAACTTGAACATGTTTGGTGAAAATAACCGAACCAGACTGTGCATGAGCTATTTATGGCATGACAGAAATATGGTAGTAATGTGGGTTTTATAGATTTAAAAATATAGAAATTTGTATTGTTAAAAAGCAAAACACATAAATAAAACCATATAAAGGGACTGTTGTCTCCTTATTTACAAATTAAAGTAGTGATCCTTCTATCAGTACTAGTAATAAATTACTTACAAGAGGGTGAAATGGCCATTAATGGTATATGCAAATGAGCTGGTTATTAATGCATCTGATAGAAGAGAATTGGTAGTGTATGAAAAAAATGATTTGCATGAAAAAATACCAAAATAAACATTTAAACAGTTACCCTAAAGTTTGCTGAATTTCTTGCGTTTGCAAACTATTTTCTAGCAATGTTGACACCACCTGAAAACCCCAGGGAAAAATTAGCATACATAATACATTGTATCTTTTTGGTCTGTGAATTGAGCTGAAGCTTTCCTTTTGATTTCTGTAATACCCAGAACAAGATCTGTGTCCTTTCATTTTCTGATTGTTTTATCTACAGTGCCGTGCAAAAGTATTCACCCCCCCTTGACTTTTTACCTAATTTGTTACATTACAGATCCATTTTTGTTAATCTGAATGTTATGTGATGGATCAGAAAACAATAGTATAAGTTGGTGAACTGAAATGAGAAAAATATATACATAAAATGATTATTTTAGAAATGGAAAACAGAAAATTGGCATGTGCGTATGTATTCACCCCCTTTGTAATAAAGCCCATAAAAAGCTCTGGTGCAACCAATTACCTTTAGAAGTCACATAATTAGTGAAATTGTGTCCACCTGTGTGCAATTTAAGTGTCACATGATCTGTCATTACATATACACACCTTTTTTTATAAGGCCCCAGAGGCTGCAACACCTAAGCAAGAGGCACCACTAACCAAACACTGCCATGAACACCAAGGAACTCTCAAAACAAGTAAGGGACAATGTTGTTGAGAAGTACAAGTCAGGGTTAGGTTATAAAAAAATATCCAAATCTTTGATGATCCCCAGGAGCACCATCAAATCTATCTTAACCAAATGGAAAGAACATGGCACAAGGGCAAACCTGCCAAGAGACGACCACCCACCAAAACTCACGGACCGGGCAAGGAGGGCATTAATCAGAGAGGCAGTACAGAGACCTAAGGTAACCCTGGAGAAGCTGCAGAGTTCCACAGCAGAGACTGGAGTATCTGTACCTAGGACGACAATAAGCCGTACGCTCCATAGAGTTGGGCTTTATGGCAGAGTGGCCAGAAGAAAGCCATTACTTTCAGAGAAAAACAAAATAGCATGTTTTGAGTTTGCAAAAAGGCATGTGGGAGACTCCCAAAATGTATGGAGGAAGGTGCTCTGGTATGATGAGACTAAAATTGAACTTTTCGGCCATCAAAGAAAACGCTATGTCTGGCGCAAACCCAACACATCACATCACCCAAAGAACACCATCAGCTGGCACTGGGAAACTGGTCAGAGATGAGGGAAAGATGGATGTCGCTAAATACAGGGATATTCTTGAGCAAAACCTGTACCACTCTGTGTTTGATTTTGAGGCTAGGACGGAGGTTCACCTTCCAGCAGGACAATGACCCCAAACGCAATGCTGAAGCAACACTTGAGTGGTTTAAGGGGAAACATGTAAATGTGTTGGAATGTCCTAGTCAAAGCCCAGACCTCAATCCAATAGAAAATCTGTGGTCAGACTTAAAGATTGCCGTTCACAAGCGCAAACCATCCAACTTGAAGGAGGTGGAGCAGTTTTGCAAGGAGAAATTGGCAAAAATGCCAGTGGTAAGATATAGCACAAGCTCATAGGGACTTTTCCAAAGCGACTTGGAGCTTTGTAGAGCCGCAAAAGGTGGCTCTACAAAGTATTGACTTTAGGGAGGTGAATAGTTATGCACATTTAACTTTTTCTATTGTTTTGGCCTATTTGTTGTTTGCGTCACAATAAAATAAAAAAAACACAAAAACAACCTAACAACTTCAAAGTTGTGTGCATGTTCTGTAACTTAAATGATGCAAATCCTCAAACAATCCATGTTAATTCCAGGTTGTGAGGCAACAAAACATGCAAAATGCCAAGAGGGGTGAATATTTTTGCAAGGCACTGTACATCACGGGTGAAACTTCCCCCAGCCCCAATTAATTGCCCCTGAGATCTCTCCCAGCCCCAGTGAATTGCACCTCACCTCTCCCAGCCCCAGTGAATTGCATGCACTCACACAGAGACACAGGAACAGAAAACTTTGCAGGTCATTGCAGGACCATAAATCAAGCATAAATGCTCATTCAGTACAATTAAAATTTGTCAGAATTTATCAAGGAGAGTTTGTATGTCTAAAGAACAACCGTGTAACGGCTCAAGCATTTTTTACTTGAATGTCGATTTATGGTCCTTTTAAGGACCCAGTGTAGAAGACTCATCTAGCTGGCTGCATACAGCATTGCTGATTGGCTGCAAACCTTGGCATACTCACATGGACAGGGTACAATTTTACAAAAATTAACCCTTGCCTGAGCCTAGCTCAATCCTGGGGTTGCAAACGTCACCTGCAACTGATTTTTTTTTTTTATGCAAAGCAAATAAATGTTATTATACACTACTAAATCCCCTCTATCCGATGCATTCATAACCCAGCTCACTTGCATATACCTTTAAATACCGGGTGACTTAATAAATAATGTACCTGCTAGACTTCTGCAAATCATTTTGCCTTAAATTATTAACAGATCTTACAATGTATTGTTGTTTGGGGACAGGTCCATTATTATTCCTTTTGTCTGTTTGCTATAATAAATTATTGCTTATAATTTCTGAAGTTTGCCATTTATTTTGCAGCTATTTTTACAACATCTTTTCAATTTATGAATACAAAATAATAATAATAATAATAATAATTAGTTTATATGCATAACCTTATATTTGTAATTTCCTGTTTGATTTATACTTTAGATTTTGCAAGAAAAAAAATCAACATTGTAGGTTATGGAACCATCCCAGTTTAGCATAATGTGGGTTAGTGGGCTGTAAATTGATTTATCCGAGTTCTCTGAAATGTTGGGGAATTTGCAAGGACAGTGTATGACTTGGATGTGTAACAGTATTAAGATTGGTTTTATTCTCGATCTGATTACATATTTTCCCCCTAAGCATAAAAAGTAGATGTGCTAACAAAATATAGTAACAATTTATAGTGAGGACATGGAAATCTACAGTTTGGATGTAAGTCCTAGGGTAAGTATGTAGCCAAGGTAATAACATAAGAGGGACACAAAGATCTTGCCAGCATCTCGTGTTTACCTCCAACTGTGTAAGATCACAGGTATAGGGCCTCATTCTATTAGCGGCCGTAAATCGGCCGTAAGGCTGCGATTCCTTGCGGGGGTTCAGTTAACTCGCGATTCTATTATACGGCCCTGCAAGGATCTCATCTTACGGCCGGCCGCATATCTTGGAACCGGCCGTAAGCTGTGAAATATAAAAACTCAAAAATAAATTCAAGCCTGCACTGTACAGCTCTGTAAATGCTAGGGATCATATTGGGGGACATGAGGATTAAAAGGAACCCACTCTCAAGCTTGCACATCTGCCCAAACCCGAGTTCAAATTAACTGTTTATTTTCCGGCTGCGGCGTGGGCGTGTCTGAGGTGCTCCAAGCACTCTGGACTTTTTACATGGATATTTTACGGATATTAAAAATAAAATATTTTACGGATTTGAGTACAGGATAATTATGTGCTATTTTTTCTAACACCTAAAATCCCTTTATAGTCTTCTCAAAGTGCAGGATGGCTTTATTTGAGCTATTTTATGTGCTTAATTGGTGCTAGCGAGACCTCTTTCCTGCAAGTAAGCTGCGGCTCGCTTTTAGCCTTGCAGAGAGGTTTCCCGGAGCAATTGAATTGCAAAACTCTTGCGGCCGTTTTAGATCAAAGGCTTTCCTCCGGCGCGAGCGGCCGCAAGAGATAGCAAGGCACCGGCCGCAAGCCTGCCGGAGCCTCCGGCCGTAAGGGAATAGAATAGCCGGAAAGCTTGCGGCCGGTCCTTGCGGCCCCGCAACGGCTGCGGCCGCTAATAGAATGAGGCCCATAGTGTTTATATACAACTAGCAGCTTGCCCGTCAAAAAATGACGGCAATAAGATTGTAAGGCAGGTAATGGTGTTTGGTTGAGACATTAATTTGGTTGGTGTTCCGAGATCCTTCTGCGCTCATTGCGAGCCTTGCGCTGAGCGCCTTTGGCGCTCATTGCAAGACTGTTGGTTGTTTGTGTGTTATGAGCAGCATTGCCGTTTTTTTTTTTTATGCTAATGAAATAATGAATAAAATAAGAAATGAATATACTTTACCTATTTTCAAGTAATATATGCAGGAAGCATTGTGTTGATGAGCTGGCAATCTGTTTCCATGTTGCTGCAGCATACAATGTGTGTTTTCAGTGCTGTGGAGCTGCTGTGTAAGTGTCAGCAATGTGTGCAGTGTGTAGTGTAAATAGTGTGCGTGTGCGAGGCAAATCCGTTAGGGTAGCTGCGTACTTCCGCATTGTGTAAGTTAGTGTTGTAAAATGGCGCCTAATGTGTGTGGTATGCGGGTTTGGCTGATTTTGCGTCCTTGTTCTTGGACCTCGTCCAGCTTTTTCGGCAAATCTGTATGTGTATCGTGGTGTTTTGGGTGTTTAGGGTCCTGTAGCCTTGTTTTCGTTTTCTCTCGCTTAGGGGATTTTCGGGTGTCTAAACTCTTGTATTTGGACTTACATTGAGGTGTAACTTCACTTTCAGAGGTCCTGGGTGGCCCCCCTTGCTGTGGGTAAGCTTTTTATGTATTTGTTGTGTGCATTTATTGTGTTTTTTTAATGTTTTCATTTGCGCGTTTCTGGCGCTAAGATCGTATTTTTGCGAGCTCCTAATGTTTAATTTTCGAAGTCCCGCGGCTAGTATTTGTGGATACTAAAAAAAATACACGTCAAAAAATGACGGCAATAAGATTGTAAGGCAGGTAATGTTGTTTGCATGCGAAATTAATTTTGTTGGTGTTTTTAAGATCCTTCAGCGCTCATTGCGAGGCTCTTGGTTGTTTGTGTGCTATGAGCAGCGTTGGTGTTTTTTTTCGGTATGGCAATGAATAATTAATAAAATAAGAAATTAATATACTTTACCTATTGTGACGCAATATATGCAGGAAGCATTGTGTTGAAGAGCTGGCAATCTGTTTTCATGTTGCTGCAGCATCAGTGCTGTGGAGCTGCTGTGTAAGCGTCATGAATATGTTCAATGTGTAGTGTGCATGCTCACAACTATATATATGATAATACAAATTTAAAGGACCACCATAGTTCAAGAAAAAAGGCCTATTTTTGTGAAGTATGTATTAAACTAAAAAAAAATGCAGCTGTATAAGCCATGGACATGCTAACATTTTTAAAGAAAGTGAGATTTTTTGAAGGTCCTGTTTATGAGTGAAGGAATCCATTTTGGTTTGTTACATTAATTCATGAGAACTGAGTTATGAGGGTGATCCTGTTTGACTTTCAGTAGAGGAAAGGGTAGGGGAGGAGCCAGTAGTCTTTGCTAGATAATTAGATAAGATTGACATTGACACCATACCCTTTCCTCCTCACAGCCCCAAAGCAGGAATTTTGCCTCAATAAATGCAATCATAACTAAAATGCATATGAACAAGTGAGGGTAATCTAGCTACAGGAAATCCAATATGCACTGATCAGACCGTTGGCGTAACAAGTATTATGTTAAAAAGTAACTTTTATTAAGTCCAGAAATATATAAAATATTCAACGACAAATATATGTATTGCGCCGATATGCAAAACGTGCGCGTCAGACTAGGCTCTCCAGTCCCTACCGGAGTGACATCTATATCGCCAATATCGCTTTATATTGTATCAGGTACAGTGCCACAACAGTAACATTTTCTGTGCTGTAGTGCATATACTCTGCTTTACCTAAACAAATGTGTACAAAGTATTATCTTGAGTGGTGACAAATCAATGTAATATATTTAGGTTATGCTTTTGACTGTCAATGTATTCTTTGTGTAAATATGCAGCATCACTCTACATATTGGAACGTTACCCAACTAAAGTAGTGGATTGAGTTATATGTCTGTTCAGATACCGGTGACAGATGATTGTGTGGCGCTTTCAACAAGTTCAGGAGAATGTTTGCCCTTAGCCATATTACCTCGCTATTGTGTCTATTACTTCCTAAAACCATTTAGATGGAGTAAGATGATCAGAAAAGAACATGAACGATTTCATAATATCAACAGATCATATCACATATTTAAAGAAAATATCTTATTAAAAGAAGTACAATTGAAGACGAATTCGCAATGACGGTTATATCTTTTGTAAAGTTATTATTTTATTTTTTTAAAATAAAGATTGATTTTTGAAATTACTGAATTTTAATTGTATCCATTAGTTATTTTTCCCCTGTTTAGACATTACTCCTAATTGTTTGATGGTAGATTTGATTTTTGTTTGTTTAGAAGTGCCTACTAACCATTAGTGTAATGGCAGTCAAACCAGTTGGACATATTTCCTTCAGCAGAGTGTGCATACCCGAGCATCATGATTTCACACCATGTATATAAACTATATGCATAAAACCAAAGTAGCAGCACGAGCCCTCTGAATCTACAAAACCCTAGGTAACTGAAGTCTAGTTTAATTTATTTCAGCTTTTAAAAACTATGCACCCAATGTTTGGGTTAGTTGTACAAATGTGATGAGTTTCAAATATAAAGCAAATAATTCTGGATGGAACACAAGTCACAAAGCACATTTTTCCTGTTATCCTTTTTGTGCTGAATTATAGCGAAATGCTTACTTATCACTGTTCAAGGCTCTATAACAGTAGCACTGTGGTAACTTGTCTTGTAAAGTATTTTATGGATTATAGTTGCACTGCATTTGTCTGTATTGGTTATGCGTTAAAGATAATTTTAATGTATCTGTGTTTCGGTTTTTATTATTTTGTTGAATTGTCTTCTATTCTTCCTATCTAATGATGCGAGTTCTTACTGTAAGTATGGTGTATAAGGATCTGTTTTACGGAACTCCCAAAAGAAAAAAAGAGAACAATAAAGAGAATAAATATTCAATTAAAATGGTGTGATCTAAGGAATGATAGAGTATTGTTTGTGCATGAGTCATTTATCATTTGATATGATGTAACATGGTTAAGTAGAAGCACAAACTGTTTTTGAGGCACTGGCAAGCTTGTGATATGCATAGGCCAAAAATTGCAGACCACTGAAGACTAAAGGTCCCTGTTTTTGGCACAGCTCTGTTCTCCACGTTTATTCTACAGTTGACATAACTTGGACTCATCAACTGCTTCATAGATTGTATTTGATGTAGCATTGCAACCTATAGTGGCAGAGCTAATGCAGAACTATTTGTGGACCCTCTCAACTGATCTATTTGCTAGTCGAGGTTAAAAAAAAAAAAAAAGTAGCATTTATTTACAACAACTTTAATTAAATAATACACATCAGATGTATGACAATGTACATTACTCAATATATGCATTGACACATTGAATTTGATGCTTTCTTTTATACTGTGGTTTGTTAATAGAATAGATGTTAAAACGCACAGAATGACATGGGGCTAAAAAAAGAGTGTATGTCCCGCAAAGTGCTGATTTGGAAATATAAGTGAAACAATTCTCTCATAAAACAGAAAACATTTTTAACTAAATAAACCAATCCAAAGCATTCATTTATCAGAAGTGTGAACTAAAAACGTATAAAACTCTCAAAAAGCTAAATTTTGGTTGCTGTAATTTAAACTGCAAAAAAACTGGACTGTTGGGGAGAAAAAAAAAAACTAACAAAATTAAACCAACACCCAAACCCCCCAAATTAAACAAAAAGTGCAAACCTAAGGTCTATCAACAAAATTATACAAAAATAAACTTGTTTTACGCCTAAGAAGTTATTGTTTTTGAGAGCTTAAAAATAAAGCTCCTTGTGTAGCTATGCTATACTCCATAATGAGCATCAGACACACCTATCATCGGGCACTCCATGTATAAAAGAGATTTGTGTTTAACTTTTGTAAATAATTACACAGTTATTTGTTCCTAACATTGTCAGCCAGCCATCCTTAATAACTTTTGATTTTGTTGATTTGTCAGATATTTAAATGTGTGTGACCGTGTATCTCCTATAATATTTACCAACCTGTCTGTAATGTCTGCGCAGACGTCAGACATGTTTTATCACTGTGCAGGCAGTGATTGGGGATGTGCACATGTGCAGTCTGACAGTCACGCTGCTCACCGCAACCATTACGTGGCCCAGTGCAAGAAGTGACAGCGTTGGGAGAGAGCGCACAAAGAGGGAGGGAGAGAGCGCACAAAGAGGGAGGGAGAGCGGTACAGAGAGAGACAGACAGACACACAGGACAGAAAGAGAGCAAGCCTACAGAGAGGGAGTGCACACAGAGAGACAGCACAGTTACAGACAGCACACAGAGAGAGACAGCACAGACAATTCAAGTGAATGTTCTATGATGCCGTCATTTATGACAGGCAAGTTACTAGTCTGGTTAGAAGTGTGAATGTGTCTCTTACTTGAAATGTAAAAAAAAAAAAAAAAGGATACTAAGTTGTTGTTTATTATTTGTTTTTGTAATGTCCAAAAAGGAAATATACATTCTGAGAAAAAAGTATTTCACTATAAATATTTGATTGATGGATTCTGCGTGGCTAGTTTTTAAATTTAGTAAAATAGCAGATTAATCTACCATTAGATAATTATTTTAAATTAGCTACTTGCCTGTCAAAAATTATGGCATGATATTATTTTATACATTGTGTCTCTTCCCCCTGTGTCTCTTCCCCCTCCCCTGTGTTTCTCCCCTCCCTCCCATCTCTTTTCCCCCTCTCTCTTCCCTGTGTCTCTTTCCACCTTCTCCCTTTCCGTGTCCCCTTTCTCCCTCTCCCTCCATTGTCTCCTTTCCCCCTCCACTGTCTCCTTTCCCCCTCTCCTGTGCCGCCTTTCCCCCCGCCATTCCCTCCACTGTGTCTCCTTTCCCCCCTCTCTTGCTGCGCAATGCACATGTATGGCTCATCCACTTGCAATGCTCCTGCGTGGCTCATCCCATGCAAAGCGCATGCACTGCACATCTTGCAGGGCAATGCGCATGCACATCTCGAAGCGCAATGCGCATGTTCGGTTCAAGACCATGTCCCCTACAAAGCTCTCAATCAAAATAAATCAAATCTCCTCTTTCAGTTTGATATTCAAATACTCCTTGAACTGCACCCTTCTGTCCTTTCATGATTTATTCCTGTGCTCCTTACTTGCAGCTTTATCTGGAATTCTATAGCACATTTACAAATGTTGCAGAAAATTACCAAAGGTAAATTAAATGCAAATATAGATGAGTACAATGCTCTGAAATGTATTGAAGAAATTGGATTTGCTATTCTTGCTTCATGGAGCATTCAGTCTATAGAGAAGAGTCGGGTTTGAAGCTTTTATTGTCAGTGGTCTATTCAACGGCCTAGGTCCACTACACGCAGTGCCATTGGGTGTAAGCTTATAGAGAAAAATAAAAGTTAAACATACAATGAAAACAGACAAAAAGATCAAAGTTAGACGTACAAAAATGGTGGGACACCAACAAAAGTGCACTTATGTGTTCAGTGTTGAAGAAGTGTCAAAAAAGACCAATCTAGAAGGGTCGGTTTTGCAAAGCTGGAGGGTCAGTATTAATATATATTGTACCTTTTCTGCATTTCAGTAATATTTTTTCTGCCAGACTGATGTTTCAGGCACCAAAATAGTTAAATGACATTCATTTACAAAATTAAAGTACTTTATTTTTGCCCTTTAAGTTCATAAACCACATTATTTTAATCATGTTAAATTGCCTTTTCAATTGCTTTGAAATCTTCAAGTGAAAAGTACTGTTATACTGCAACATTATTATTAATAATACAATTAGTGATTCTACTCCTTTTATAGTTTTGACCTTTCTGTTGATGTATTCAATATGAAATTAGCTTCCTCCTGCTACAATCTATTTGATAAGTATTCTTCGAGCTGAACTTGCTTTGAATAAGAAAATATTTAGTGCTTATTTCAAAGTGCTTTCAGACATAATTAATACATTGATTTAATTTTAATGACTCTATTATAAAGAGTTATACATTCTGTGTATTATGCAGAGATTAAAAACCAAGTTGACCTTGTAACATTCAACAAACTTAGCAATTATAGATAGACAGCATTGACTGTGTGAGATTCAGCAAACTCTCAATTTCTCCAAGTAGTCTTTTGTTAATAGAAGACACATTGATTAACTCTTTGTGTGTTTCAAAAAAGTAATCTAAGTAAGCTAAAAGTAATATATATATATATATATATATATATATATATATATATATATATATATATATATATATATAAAATCTTCGCAGCAATACTTACTACCCAACCCCCAGAGCCCACTTAGCAGCAATATTCAATCCCCAGGGCCCCTCAGGGACACCATTCACCCCCAAAACTTCCAGTGCCCCCTCACCAGCATCACCCCCCCCAAAAATAGCAGGGCCCTTGTTGCAACATTCAGCCCCCCACCACAAAAAAAGCCCTTTAGCAGCCATATTCACCACCCAACACCCCCAGGCCAACCTCAGCAGCACCATTCAAACCCCAAGCCCCTCAGATGCCATATTCACCCAACAAGCCCCCAGGGCCCACTCAGCAGCAATAGTCACTCCCCAACACCCCAGTGTCCCCTCAGCAGCACCATTCACCCTCTCCCCCAAATTAAAAAAAAACAGGGCCCACTCAGCGGCACCATTCACCCCACAAAAAAACCAGGCCCCCCCTCAGGAGCATCACTCAACTCCTCAAAACCCCCAGGGCCCCTTGTCACACTATTGCCCCCTGCACTTCATTCGCCCCCCCCCCCCCCCCCCTTACTTGTGCCTGGCAGCCCTGTCCCGGATCCCATTGCACAGAGGTTGAGTATTCTTCCTCTGCCAGAGCTTCATACTGCAGGGTCACGTGACATCATTAGTAATTCCCCTCCCCTGCAGTATGAAGCTCCGGCAGGGGAAGGATACCCAACCTCTGAGCAATTGGATCCGGGACAGGGACTGCAAGGCACGAGTAAGAGGAGCAGGGTGAATAGTGTGACAAGGGGTCCTGGGAGAGGGCTTCCAATAAATAAAACCACAAAGAGCTGAGTTTTGCCACCCTAAAATAGTGCCGCCCTAAGCTGCAGCCCATTTAGCCCATATGTAAATAGCCCTGCCCTCTCCCCCTGCTTTGGGCTCCATCTAACCTCACTCCAACTGGGTCATGCCCAACACCCCACTCCCATGCTTAAGTATAAAAGCCTTACACTTATCCTGGCAGGTATCATTCCTGGATCTTAGAATCAAAAGGGGAGAGAACAGTGATTGCCTCCTTCCTGTCTCTGAGCTGCCATTGTAAACTTCAGAAAGGTTTTATTAGGTGCCTGTGTCTTAATACTCCCCCCCCCCCCCCCATATACCTTTTTGTTTGTTTTTGAAGGGGTTTATCATGCCCTCAAGTAGACCCAGGGCAGCATGCAATCTAAATACACTTCTAGTAGAGGTTATACTATTTACTTAATTATGTGAATGGAAGCAGAGGTATATATTTATTTATTTCCTAGGCCAGTTATGCACTTGTGAGTAAAACTCATATCACAAGATTACAAGTATTTCAAGAAATACAATTTTTCAGTATAAAAAATCATCCAGTAAATATGAAAAATAGTAATCCAGGAATGCTAATACTACAATGCTTTTCTGTAGTGCTTGATATCAAATTTTGAAGTCTGCAAATTAAAAAATGTAAATGACAACATTCATGAGGAACCAGGCCAATATCAAACCTTTTTGGTCACAAATTGATCCAGTACTTTATTATGTATTGATTCTTAAATTCAATATGACTTATAAACAACATAATCTGCATTATGGTTTTTCATACTAATTGTAATATTCTATTTAGTTATATTTTACTTTCGAAAAGTTTATTCTTTTTTACTACTACTTGTCTCCTACATTCATAGCTGATTTGTATTTCTGATATTTTGTTACATTTGCATTCACTTGGTGAGTGTTGTGCTTTCTGGCAATTAATACAATAATATTATTAATATCAATAAAATGTATTAATTAAAAATTGGCAAATACAGTGCCTTGCCAAAGTATTCACCCCTTGGCATTGTTCATGTGTTGTTGACTCACAACCTGGAATTAACAGGGATTGTTTGAGGATTTGCATAATTTAATTTACAGAACATACCCACAACTTTGCTTCACAATAATAAAAAAACAAACATCTTCATACAACAAATAGTACAAAATAACAGAAAAAGTCAATGTGCATAACTATTCACCCCCCTAAAGTCAATACTTTGTAGAGCCACCTTTTGCAGCAATTACAGCTCCAAGTTGCTTTGGATAAGTCTCTATAAGCTTGCCACATCTTACCACTGGGATTGTTGCCCATTCCTCCTTGCAAAACTGCTCCAGCTGCTTCAAGTTGAATGGTTTGCGCTTGTGAACAGCAATGTTTAAGTCTGACCACAGATTTTCTATTGGATTGAGTTCTGGGCTTTGACTAGGCCATCCAACACATTTACATGTTTCCCCTTAAACCACTCAAGTGTTGCTTTAGCAGTGTGCTTGGGGTCATTGTCCTGCTGGAAGGTGAACCTCTGTCCTAGCCTCAAATCACACAAAGAGTGGTACAGGTTTTGCTCAAGAATATCATTGCCCATTCATTTTTCCCTCAACTCTGACCAGTTTTCCAGTCCTGGCTGCTGAAAAACATCCCCACAGCATGATGCTGCCACCACCATGTTTCACTGTGGGGATGGTGTTCTTTGGGTGAGGTGATGTGTTGGGTTTGCGCCAGACATAGCGTTTTCTTTGATGGCCGAAAAGTTAGATTTTATTCTCATCAGACCAGAGCACCTTCCTCCATACATTTTGGGAGTCTCCCACATGCCTTTTCTCAAACTCAAAATGTGCCATTTTGTTTTTTGCTAAATGTAATGGCTTTCTTCTGGCCACTCTGCCATAAAGCCCAACTCTATGGAGAGTACGGCTTATTGTCATCCTATGTACAGATACTCCAGTCTCTGCTGTGGAACTCTGCAGCTCCTAGAGGGTTACCTTAGGTCTCTGTGCTGCCTCTCTGATTAATGCCCTCCTTGCCCGGTCTGTGAGTTTTGGTGGGTGGCCGTCTCTTGGCAGGTTTCCTGTTGTGCCATGTTCTTTCCATTTGGTTATGATAGATTTGATGGTGCTCCTGCGGATCATCAAAGATTTGGATATATTTTTTATAACCTAACCCTAATTTGTACTTCTCAACAACATTGTCCCTTACTTGTTTGGCGAGTTCCTTGGTCTTCATGGCAGTGTTTGGTTAGTGGTGCCTCTTGCTTAGGTGTTGCACCTCTGGGGCCTTTCAAAAAGGGTGTGTATATGTAATGACAGATCATGTGACACTAACCAATCATATGATCATGTGCACACAGGTGGACATCATGTCACTAGTTATGTGACTTGTGAAGGTAAATGGTTGCACCAGAGCTTTTTATGGGCTTCATAACAAAGTGGGTGTATACATACGCACATGTCAATTTTCTGTTTTCTATTTCTAAAAAATAGTTTTATGTATATATTTTTCTCATTTCATTTCACCAACTTAGACTAAATTTCAGATTAACCAAACATTGAACTTAAGGCTGTAATGTAACAAAATAGGAAAAAAAGTCAAGGGGGTGAATACTTTTGCAAGGCACGGTATATAAAATATGTAATTGTTAATTAATATCATCTGAATTCTTACAACACAATATATATAAGCTTTGGCCTCATGAAATAAACAGAACTGTATTATATGAAAAGATATTTCTTATAATGAAAAAATTACATGAAATCGGTATCTTTCAACATAACAATCAAGATGGTATAAACCATTGTAACAGATATATATATACATATATATATACACAGGGAGTGCAGAATTATTAGGCAAATGAGTATTTTGACCACATCATCCTCTTTATGCATGTTGTCTTACTCCAAGCTGTATAGGCTCGAAAGCCTACTACCAATTAAGCATATTAGGTGATGTGCATCTCTGTAATGAGAAGGGGTGTGGTCTAATGACATCAACACCCTATATCAGGTGTGCATAATTATTAGGCAACTTTCTTTCCTTTGGCAAAATGTGTCAAAAGAAGGACTTGACAGGCTCAGAAAAGTCAAAAATAGTGAGATCTTGCAGAGAGATGCAGCACTCTTAAAATTGCAAAGCTTCTGAAGCGTGATCATCGAACAATCAAGCGTTTCATTCAAAATAGTCAACAGGGTCGCAAGAAGCGTGTGGAAAAACCATGGCGCAAAATAACTGCCCATGAACTGAGAAAAGTCAAGCGTGCAGCAGCCACGATGCCACTTGCCACCAGTTTGGCCATATTTCAGAGCTGCAACATCACTGGAGTGCCCAAAAGCACAAGGTGTGCAATACTCAGAGACATGGCCAAGGTAAGAAAGGCTGAAAGACGACCACCACTGAACAAGACACACAAGCTGAAACGTCAAGACTGGGCCAAGAAATATCTCAAGACTGATTTTTCTAAGGTTTTATGGACTGATGAAATGAGAGTGAGTCTTGATGGGCCAGATGGATGGGCCCGTGGCAGGATTGGTAAAGGGCAGAGAGCTCCAGTCCGACTCAGACGCCAGCAAGGTGGAGGTGGAGTACTGGTTTGGGCTGGTATCATCAAAGATGAGCTTGTGGGGCCTTTTCGGGTTGAGGATGGAGTCAAGCTCAACTCCCAGTCCTACTGCCAGTTCCTGGAAGACACCTTCTTCAAGCAGTGGTACAGGAAGAAGTCTGCATCCTTCAAGAAAAACATGATTTTCATGCAGGACAATGCTCCATCACACGCGTCCAAGTACTCCACAGCGTGGCTGGCAAGAAAGGGTATAAAAGAAGAAAATCTAATGACATGGCCTCCTTGTTCACCTGATCTGAACCCCATTGAGAACCTGTGGTCCATCATCAAATGTGAGATTTACAAGGAGGGAAAAGAGTACACCTCTCTGAACAGTGTCTGGGAGGCTGTGGTTGCTGCTGCACGCAATGTTGATGGTGAACAGATCAAAACACTGACAGAATCCATGGATGGCAGGCTTTTGAGTGTCCTTGCAAAGAAAGGTGGCTATATTGGTCACTGATTTGTTTTTGTTTTGTTTTTGAATGTCAGAAATGTATATTTGTGAATGTTGAGATGTTATATTGGTTTCACTGGTAAAAATAAATAACTGAAATGGGTATATATTTGTTTTTTGTTAAGTTGCCTAATAATTATGCACAGTAATAGTCACCTGCACACACAGATATCCCCCTAAAATAGCTAAAACTAAAAACAAACTAAAAACTACTTCCAAAAATATTCAGCTTTGATATTAATGAGTTTTTTGGGTTCATTGAGAACATGGTTGTTGTTCAATAATAAAATTAATCCTCAAAAATACAACTTGCCTAATAATTCTGCACTCCCTGTATATATATATATATATATATATATAGTAAATAAAAAGTACATCTGTGTTCACACTTGAATGTCTAAAGCAAGTTAAAAAACCTGCTTCCAGCTCAGAGTTCCAAGAAAAACAGTTATTACACTGCATTCTGGGAAGTTGAGCTGGGACACACAAATATGGCCACAAATGCCTCACTCTTCATTCCTTAGCCATTATCAATCATGGCTTCCTTTAAGCTTATGCATGCTGTATTACACAGCTTTAATGCAAAGCCAAGGTTCGAATAAACACAGGCTGAGTATCCAATCCATGTACAGCTGTTTCAAGCTTACTGGCTATCATCAGCATGGAGCGGGATCTCAGCCTGTGTTGTGGAAATTATGAGTAGGTAGTTCACCACAACAATCATTTATAATATGGTGGGCAAAAGAGTGATAGAAGCCCTCCACCGTACAGTAGTACAGTAAATAAAAAGTACATCTGTGTTCACACTTGAATGTCTAAAGCAAGTTAAAAAACCTGCTTCCAGCTCAGAGTTCCAAGAAAAACAGTTATTACACTGCATTCTGGGAAGTTGAGCTGGGACACACAAATATGGCCACAAATGCCTCACTCTTCATTCCTTAGCCATTATCAATCATGGCTTCCTTTAAGCTTATGCATGCTGTATTACACAGCTTTAATGCAAAGCCAAGGTTGGAATAAACACAGGCTGAGTATCCAATCCATGTACAGCTGTTTCAAGCTTACTGGCAATCATCAGCATGGAGCGGGATCTCAGCCTGTGTTGTGGAAATTATGAGTAGGTAGTTCACCACAACAATCATTTATAATATGGTGGGCAAAAGAGTGATAGAAGCCCTCCACCGTACAGTAGTACAGTAAATAAAAAGTACATCTGTGTTCACACTTGAATGTCTAAAGCAAGTTAAAAAACCTGCTTCCAGCTCAGAGTTCCAAGAAAAACAGTTATTACACTGCATTCTGGGAAGTTGAGCTGGGACACACAAATATGGCCACAAATGCCTCACTCTTCATTCCTTAGCCATTATCAATCTATATCTATATTATCAATATATATATCAAGGTATAATTATGATATCAGAGATGGGTTTGAGTATCTCTGGTATGTTTTACAAATATCTATTTATTAAGATAGCATACAATTTTAAAATTATATAAGTCTTGTAGTCTACTTAGGATGTTATGTCAAATTCTAAAAGAAAATGTTTTTCATTACAATTAGGTACTAAAGCAAAATATGTTGAATTGCTACAACATCTGATATTAATGGTATTTATAAAATTAATCTGATTGTCGATTTCATAGTTACAAGATTATGGTGATTTTGTACTATCTAGATTAATATTGATATAGCAATCAACTTTATAGAAAATTAACAAAGTATTTCCATAATTGTGATAAAAAGATATATATAGCGGAAAAAAAAATGTATTCAATACCGAACTATTCAATGGCTTGTGCTTGGTACCATTTCCTTTTGTTTCAAAATAAATAAATTCTTGTATGTAAGTGTGTAAATTCTTTTGTGAGTGAGCTGTGAAAGTTTCTTTGCATTGCGAGCCACTCCCTCTGTCTACTGTGCGGGCCTCGCAATGAGCGCCTTTAGCGCTCATCGCCAGCCGTGCAATGAGCGGCTTCGCTGGCCATTGCAGGCCTTGGCAACCCACAACTTTTGTGGTTCTCAGTGTTCACCTTCGGCGCTCATCGCAAGCCTCTCCCCAGTCTCTGACCCCTGTGTCTGTTTCCCCCTCTCTCCCTGCTTTGTGTCTTTTTTGTTTATGGAACACAATTGTTTTTTTTTTCATGCATTTAAAAGGGCATGCTTAAACATTACCACATTTTTTTCATTAAAATTAAGAGCCTCTTAGGAAAATAAAATACATAAGTAAATATATACACAGTTATTTTATATTCATAGTGGAATCCAGAAACCTTCCACCTCCCAGTAAGGGAATCTAAAACTTACTGTTATTTTTTAAACCAAAATTGAGTCAGGTGTTCCAGGTTTAAGCAAAATATTATCCTTGAAATGAAACTAGCTTACAGTTAATCTACCATCCTAGAGTTTCTCTAGGGGAACATATATTGGATGAGTTTGCCAGAACCAAAGTCCTAGAAGGACAGTTGTGCATGATTCAGTCAAGAACTGTATAAACGTTACTATTTAATTTTTGTATTCTTCTAACAATATGATATTCATTCAATTTCTGCAGAAACACCATGAAGCCACTGTTGAATCTTACCAGGATGGCAAGAGCTTTTTATTTCTGTTTCCAGATGGAACAGGTCAAGTTCTGTATCCAACTGCATATAACAATAGAAAAGTTTACATGTTGTGATCTAATCAATGCAGGAGATATAATAGGTTATATTGTTATATTTACTGTGTAGCTCTGTTTTACTTAGGAATAATCATTTTTTTAAATATTTTTATATACCGTACTTTATTAATTTTAGATCAGGTATTGGATCTATATTATGGTATCTAGTTTTCTTTTCTTTCATAGTATATGTTTCAATTTTCTTCTCTTATTGCTTTTTTTATGTATTATTATTATTATCACTTTTATTCATTTGGTTTAGATCTTTCAATTTATCTATTAATAAAAAAACCAAATAAGTTATTGTGATAAAAAAATATATATTGTACAATATGATGGCTAAACTAAACTTTTCTGTAGGTATAATGTTATCATAACCTTGAATTTGGTATCCTAGTTGAATAAATTGGTTTAACAGATCAATTAGTCTGTTTTTTTTTGGACAAAAAAAAGACACAATTGTAAATTTGTGTATTGACAATCACATCCAGATTTATGATTGACAACACCCTTTAGAGTTTGTTTCCATTTGGTAAAATATAACAAATTATATATAATACTATTTCAACTGTATTACAAGATATATAAATTTTTATATTGTAGCCACATTGAAAGCTACAGTCACATAGCCTATATTCTCGAATGTTAAAATACATTAGGTCATCCCTGTCCTTGTGCATTATGGGAATATACTTCCATATCGCCACTAAAGCGCACTCATATACCATAAGAACACCAAATTAAAAAAAAAAATACTAGAATAACCTAGTAACATTAAACTATAAATAAAAGCCACTATCTAAGTACCCAATGAATGTATCATAGCAGATGTCCATTCATACATACCAAGAAACAATTTATGTGGTGTATATAAAACCCCAGACACATGCTTATCTGGTGGAACCTCCTTATGTCTGTCTTGTTAATGAGAAATAGGAGTAAAAACTATTTAATAAAGCCGAGGAGAGAGAACCCCCCCCCCCCCCCCCCCACAAAGAAGAAACAGAAATTCCTTCATATAGAGAAAAGCAGCATCATGTACAGTATATATATATCTACAGTAGTATACATCTAAAAAAATAATAATAAATATAATATGATAAAGGTGATGCAATATGATAAATATTATACCGTTTTTGTAACTACAAATGTCCTGACAGGTCTATACTTTTGCCTAAACTAAATTACTGAAAGGTGACATATTTCAACTGTGATAACATTGAAAGGCTTGCATAATGTTGTTGCAATTGAAATCCTCTGCTTTCTTTCAATAGTGCTTAGAACAATGAGAGAGAGGAGGAGAGGTACAACCATGGCTAATAATGAGGTAAACTGTTTTTAAATTAGATTTTCTTGCTAAATTATTTGATTTGCTGCTGTTGGCACATGTATTTTTTATGTTAATTAATAGTTAAAAAAAAAATAGGATTAATAGGAAAATCCTTGCACTGGCCCTTGAATGGGCCAAATTTACAGACTAGCTCTTTTGAACAACTTTTAAAAAAAAAAGGAGACTGTGTTAATTATTTTATGGAGCTGTTCTTTACTAGGGACAGCCAGTGCCTACTGAGATGCTTTCTTGACAGGTATGGTTCTTGCAGACAAATTCATTTCCTTTTCTATTTTTTACCACTTATTTTGCATGATAAAGGGATATACCAAATTTTATTTTTATATAAGAAGATATAACACCTGCTTAATTCTAACTTGCGTGACTATGAGAGTATTTTCCTTGACTACAAAGCAGCTATCCATCAGGAAATATAGGAGTCCTGATCGCTTGCTCCAACAAAGGCCAATTCACGTACATCATTTTGGAGGATGTTAAAGAGAAACCACAGATTCAAGCAGTTTTCATGAGTAATGGCCATGCAGCTTGCTACCATCTGAACAGGATGCTTTGGTAAGTTGAATGGTATATTAAAAAACAATTTAAAATAAGTTACTGGGGGAAAAAAGTCTTCTATCAAGCAGCAGTGACTGGCAGAGCTGTTTTATTGCTCTGCAGATTATCATCATGTATAAGGGGTCTTTAAAAGGTCAAGTCAGAATCAAGTCAGAACATAATGCTGTAAAAAATGTGTTGAAGAATTTTTTAAAGGGACGCACCCTTTTTTGTCATTGTTGAGAATGAAACACTGGCTATATGTTGTTTATTTCTAAAGTGAATCAGTCCTGAGAAATTTCAATCTGCTGTTACTTTATTTATATGCAGATGAGTGGATTGTGCATATTAATTAGCTGTTTCAATGTGCTAGTTAAAATTACAGTCTGCGTGTCTGTCTCTGCAGTGGCCAACATAAAAAGCTGCAATGTTACCTGGCAGTTAGACCCCTCTTCCACCCTTATCAAGTATTCTGAGCCACACAATAGCATACGGAGCAGTAAATTAGTATACATGAACTTCAAACTAAATCCTAAATATTTCAGAAATGATTTCCTGTAGAGAAAAACTGCTATTACAATGGATAGGCAGTTTTTAATGCTCTTTAAAATGAAATCAAATCCTGTTTGTGTGACAGAGTACGATTAATTTAAAAAAAATATATTAATTGTTATTTTTTTAAGGTTATTGAACAGTAAATACTTATCAAAATGATTTACTGAAAAAATATTTCTAAAGACATACATCAGGCATGGCAGGATTAGCTTCTCTATCTGTCTAATGTATCTAGCACTTCCAAACATTGCATCCATGAAACCAAATCTGATCACATTAGTATTCTGAGCATTCGTCACAAATTATTGATTGACACTTAAGCATGAGGAATACTACTCATGTAATCTCTCTTTCTTTCAATAGTAAATGAACATTCAAGTTTACCATTTTGGGCTGTCAGTTAGCCTTTCTGTTTCACCCTCAAACAGTGATGCACTTATGTGTGGACATGCCTAGTATTTCTTGTTCAGATAACTGCACTAAACTCAATGGATCATTTGCCTAACTATATTAATCACTGTGGGTGTATCAGAAAGGCTTTGACCGTTTAAACTGATTTCAGTTGATAAAGTTCTTGTTATGACCTATAGTTTTACATTATTCCATAAATGGGACCTCTTCTGTGCCACCTTAAAGGAAATAAATATATGTTTGAAAACTGTGTGTCTGACTAAAAGCATAATTAAGCAAGAAATGTCATGCATCTAATTTTTAAATGGGGAAAAAAATGAAGTAGCGCGCCTGTCAAATGCTCGCCGACGCCTGCGCACACAGACAAAAGTGCGCCCATATATAGCGCGCCCCGACATCTGTGCGCAGGAGTTCAGGTAATGTGGGCTGGTGGGCTTAGGCGTGTTAGGTTACCAGGTTTTAGGGTTAGAGATCTAAGAGTTAAGGTTAGGCTAGGGGGTGTAAGGGTTAAGGTTAGGCTGCAGTGTGTAAGGGTTAGGCTGCGGGGTGTAAGGGATAGGGTTAGAAGTGTTTGTGGTATTAGGCCATTTAGTCTGCGCCCATTTGTTGTCCACTTTACAACTGTGCGATGCTGTCAGCATGCTGCTGTCGGCGCAATGTTGTTGGTGCGCATTTGGCATTCGTGCTAAAGTCGGAGGGCCAAAAAATGAATGTTGGTATTCTGTGTTTCTTTTTCCCCCACCTTCCCACTATTGATAGCTGCAAAACAACCCATTATTAGCCAGCTTTCGTGATCTGATGGAACAAACACAAAATGGAATTCTACTCTACTCTTTAAAAATTCTGATTTAAAAAAAAAAAAAACCTCCTAATGTTAGTCTGATACATAAAATCTATTGAAGTTAAAGCAGTGACCAGTAGGGAACATATTGCTGTTTTTGGTTACTGATATCAATTTAATTCAGTGTCAATCTGCTTCACATCACTGTTTTCATGAACACACATCTTCTGCCTCCTCTAAAATGCAGACTTCTTGAAAAAATGAAGAGTAAAATAATAACTTGTCCATAGATTGTGTACTCCTCTGTGTGTGTGTATGTATATATGTGTGCGTGTGTGTGTATGTATACAGTATGTGTGTGTGTGTGTGTGTGTGTATATATATATATATATATATATATATATATATATATATATATATGTACACTTTGTGTAGATATTATTGTCCCTAACATTAAAGCCCACACGTCCCAAGAGTTTTTGTGGGAATATCTAGTTTTTGTTCTTAAATACACAGTACTGATTATCCCCCTTTGTGCAATTGGTCCAATCCACCCTTGGAATATATATATATATATTGGTGTGGTGTGTTAAAAAAATAATAATTAGTAATTTCATTTTTATTTATTGTGACAACCTGGGCTCCTCGCTTTCTTTCTCTCACTCCTCTGCATGTGGTGTTGCACAGTCAGCCAGATCAGTCACTGCATAGGCTCTGCTGTGACTGCTCCCCTGCCTGGCAGAGGTATCGGAAGGGACAGCTCCTCAAAGTCTGACCTTTAGCAGTCCTATAAATTTGGGAGTTCCTGACTGCTTAATTTCCTTCTCCTCCCAGATAAGGTTACCCAAAATGATGTCAACGCACGTTAATGCTTATTTCCTTTAAGTCCCTCCCCCTCACCAATTTTTTTGTGTCTGTCAACTACCAATTATCAGTATGTGCCCAAAATGCAAGTTATTTGATGTGTAAGCAGTGTGGAACTGTGAGATTCGACTTGATACCACTGTACATCTTTGCTGATTTAGACAGGGACAGACAGTCAGTCCACAGGATAGTTAGTAAATGCTACATAAATAGAGCCTCAAAAATGACCACATTTGAATCAACACCTCTATGACTCCGTGTAAAAATTGTATGTAATGAGATTCACAAAGCTGGAATTTAGTGCAGGACTTCCACAAGGATACCGCTTCTATCCATAACTAACGCACAAAAACGCATAAACATGGTGGGGGATCTGTAATAATATGGACAGCCATCTCAGGGGAATCATTAGGTCGGTTGATTGCACTTTTGTTGTTGTCTTTTAATTTCATGGGTGTAGTCACCATCTGCAGAGATCTTGGATCCCCGGTAAATAAAATAAGTCACTGCCTCCAATTCTTCCCCATCTATAGATTCCAGGAACTGAGATTGCTGTTTGCCATGATCGTCATCTTTTTAAAGTTGACTAGCAGGTCAGCTTTTGCACACTCTCTTCTTTCACCCTCATTAGTAGGCCATTTAGGTCCTCCTCACTTCCAGCCATCAGAGCAGTATCATCCCAGTGTCCGAGGTTGATATTTCTTCCAGCAATATTAATTTTGGTTTTGAATGTATCCATCCCGACCTTATGCATGTTGTATTCTGCATATAAATTGAATAAAAAAAGCTGGCAATGTACAACCATTTCATCTTCTTTTCAAATCTTTAACCATTTGTTTTTTCCGTGTTTGATTCTAACTGTGGCTTCTTGGTCCACATACAGATTTCTCAGAAGGCAAGGGAAATGGTCTGGTACGCCCACCTCTTTAAGAACATGCCACATTTTTGTTGTGATCCACACATCCATTAAAGGCTTTAGATAGAATAGTCTGTGAAGCAGAGAAAAATGTTTGTCTCTGTCATCCAGTGGCAATTTGATCTCTTGTGCCTCTGCGAAACCGGGCTTTCACATCTGGTAGTTCCCGATCCATCTATTGTTTCTAGCCGAGCTCCAAAAATCTCTCTGTCTCTCTGATCCTGATACTATATACACTGGCTGGGGCTTTTACTGAAGCCTCAATATACTTCCAGGTCTCTGTCTCTCTCTCTCCCTTCCCCCCCTTTGGTACCTCCAGGCCTATCACATTCTCCCTCTCTCTCTGATCCTGATAGCACTTACCGTCCTGGTTATTGTTGCTATATTCAGTCATATAAATGACCCACACCTGATCAGTCAGTAGCATCTGCAAACAATTCACTATGTATATTACTACTACCCACTATGGCCACCCTGATCAACCTTTCCCCACACATTTCAACCTGCAAGTGGAATTACACATCAATTAAATATAATTGAACACACTTAGACTGTATAGCGCCACTGACAAGAACAATCTAGGCAAGCAAACCTTATCTCCACTTTTCATTTATTATTTTAGTTTTTGCTTACGTTCTGCTACACAATGTTTCCGTATAATATCCGGCATCTTTTCCAGACTCGTCTCCTCCGTTCCTTTACATCATGTCTCCAATGGTATAACAATCTCACCATCCCTACTCTCCTCTCTTCTGCTCCAATGAGCTTTTCTCCTTCCTCCAGACACTATATCCTAACTCTTCTAAGGTACAAAAGCAGAAATGTAAGCCCCACTCCCATCTCTTCTCACTTTCTCTCCTTCTAATGGCTTCTGGAGATATATCCCCTAACCCTGGCCCCTCACTCATTTCCTCCTGATACCAACCAACTTACTTTCATTCATGACCTATTAATTTCTCACTCCCTCAATCTATTGGCTATCACTGAAACCTGGGTCACTTCATCTGACTCTGTCTCCCCTGCTGCACTCTCATACGGTGGCCTACACTTCAGTCACACTCCTAGACCTGGTTACAAGCTAGGTGGAGGTGTGCGCTTACTACTTCTCTCCAGCTGCACTTTTTGTCCGCCTCTTCTTACCCATCTCTCTGCAAGTAGATATGATCTATTGCCCACCTGGACCACCCTCTAAATTTCTGGATCATTTTGCCGCCTGGCTCCCTCACTTTCTTTCCTCCAACGTACCTTCACTCGTCCTTAGATACTTTAATATAGCCACTGACAAACCTACCTCCCCAACGGCCTCAAAATTACTTTCCCTCACCTCTTCCCCAGTCTCTTGCAATGTACAGAATCCCCAACTCATTGTGATAGACACTCCCTTGACCTTTATTTTCACCAATCTCTGTACAACCTCCAACCCTGTCATTACCCCACTCCCTCTATCGGATCACCACCTCCTTACCTGCAACCTCACCACACCTATGCACTGCCCTTCTACACTTGCTGGCCCCAGAATGCACAGAAACCTGTGAACACTCGACCATCAACACCTTTCTACTGTGCTACAACCCCTCCTCTGTCCCCTCACCTGCCATAATACTGCCAACTCGCAATACAACACGATTCTATCTTCCACACTTGACACCCTGGTCCCCACAAATGCACTGACTCTTATCCTCAACCATACACTAAAACTCTACATCCAGAGGAACAACAATGGAGGAAATTTTGAACCTCTGTTGACTTCCTCTATTAAAGGTTTATTTTACTCTTCTATTTATGTGCCCTTAATCCTGCCAAACACTACTTCTCATCTTTAATATCTAATCTATCCTCCAACCCCAAACATTTGTTTGCCACATTCAACACTCTTCTCTGCCCACCCCCACCTCCTGTCCCTTTCTGTCTCACAGCTGAAGACTTTGCCACCCACTTCAAAAATATAATAGAAAACATCTGATTCTGACTCTCCTCTCAGCGTGGCCCCAACACACCCTCCTCTCGACAAACTCCCAGCCTTTACTCTTCCCTATTCCCACATCCATCATGGACTCTTTTTACCCTGTAACTAAGGATAAGTTCTCTAGTCTAATTTCATCCTCTCACCTTACAACATCTCCAAATTACCCCATTTCATCACAACATATCCCTGCCCTCTTTACCACACTTATCCATGTCCTTATACATATTTTCAACCTTTCCATTGACACTGGCAAGTTTCCTTCTTCTTTAAAACATGATATAACTACACCCATTCTTAAAAAAAACTTCATCTGATCCAGCTTCTGCATCTGACTATCACATTTTAGAGTGGAATTCCATTTTGTGTTTGTTCCATCAGATCACAAAACAAACACATCGCCCCATCTTTCTACTTGCCCTGGCTTCAAAACTGCTTGAGCAACTTGTTTATAACTCCCTTAGCCACTTTATTTCCTTTAACTCCCTCCTTGACCCCTTCCAATCTGGCTTCCAACATAAACACTCAACAGAAACAGCTCTCACTAAAGTACCTAATGACTTGCTCACCAGCAAGTCAAAGGGTCACTTCTCTATCCTAATTCTCCTGGATCTCTCTGCTGCCTTTGAAACTCTTGACCACCCACTTCTCATCCACATTCTCTGCTCTCTTAGCATCCGTGACACAGCTCTTTCATGGTTCTCCTCCTACCCTGAAGTCAGAACATTTAGTGTCTCCTTCTTTGGCACCGCTTCTTCGTCTCGTCCTCTGAGTGTTGGCGGACCCCAGGGTTCTGTCCTGGGCCCCCTCCTTTTCTCTATCTATACTTCTTCCCTTGGTACCCTAATAAAATAGTTTGTTTATCAATACCATCTATATGCAGATGACACTGAAATCTACCTCTCTGCACCAGATCTATCCCCCAGTATCCAAGCACAAGTGGTGAGCTGCCCCTCCTGTGTATCCTCTTGGATGTCCTCCCTTCAACTCAAACTAAACATGTAAAATACTGAGCTCTTCATCTTCTCGCCCTCTACTACAGCTTCCACTCCACATATATTTCTCACTGTTGATAATGCCATCATCACTCCCACCTACCAGGCTCGTTGTCTTGGGGTTCTGTTTGACCCTGGCTTTCTTTCACTCCTCACATACAATCCTTAGTACACAAGTAAAAAACTAATCCACTCTCTCGTCATATCTCGCCTTGACGACTGCAACTCTCTCCTTGCTGGCCTCCCTATCGCCCATCTCTCGCCACTCTGATCAGTAATGAATTCATCTGCTAGACTTATCCACCAAACTCCATGTTCTGCATCTGCAGCACCTCTCTGCCAGTCACTACACTGGCTTCACATTGCCTCCAGAATAACATTTAAAATCAAGACCCTAACTTATAATACCCTCATCAATAATGCACCCTCTTATATCTCTGCTCTTATCTCTAAGTACACCCCCAACCGCCCTCTCTGCTCTTCTAATGACCTTCTTCTTTCATCCTCTCTTATCACGTCCTCTCACTCCCGTCTTCAAGACTTTTCTCGTGCTTCGCCTATACTTTGGAACTCCTTGCCTCGCTCCACTAGACTATCCTCCTGCCTCAAATCCTTCAAACACTCACTAAAAGTAATCTGTTTATAGAAGCTTATCCCCTCCAGCCCTAATATACACAACACATCTATTATCCTTTAATACTTCTCCCACTTCCTTTAGATTGTAAGTGTGAGTTTTCGATCTTTTGTGCTCTAGTAAAAGCACTGTGTACACATGATTTTAAGCTCAAAGACAGGGCCCTCCATTCTTTTCTTTTTCTTCATTTTCTTACTATTGTTTTGACTTGAACTTACCCACATATAGATACGGAATATGTTGGCATGTTAGAAATAAAGGAAATAACAATTATAGGATCTTAAGCATTACCTTGCTGCATGTGAAATGAGCACAATTGTTCAACAATTGAAACAAGCTTTGGCACTGCCTTTTTTTTGCAATTCGTATATAGACTGACCTTTTTCCAATCAATTAGACCAGGGGTGTCCTGCTGGGCCGCACACAGGCCTGGATTTGAAGATAGCCCTGCTGCACCCAGATGAGTCTATCATTTCTTCAGTCATCCTAATTGACTCATCTGTGCACAAAAAGGAATTCCACAAATCCAGGCCTGTGTGTGGCCCAACAGGACCAAACTTGGACAATCCTGCATAAGACACTGTTAAGTTTCCCAATGTGTTGGCATAATTCAAGCATCACTTTCACATCATCATCAGCATTGAACTAACATAAATATATATATATATACTAACGAATGGCTGTCAAAAATGGCGGGGCAATAAAATTGTAAGGCAGGTAATGCTGTTTGCCACAGACAGTAAGTGTTTTGGTGGTGTGAGATCCTTCGGCACTCATTGCAAACCTTGCGCTGAGCGCCTTTGGCTCTCATTGTGTGCCTCTTGGTTGGTGTATTTTTTTGTTATCGGAGGCTCTTTAGCTGTCATTGTAAGATCCGCGCTGATCTCCTTTTTGCACTTATTGCAAGCCTGTCCTCTGGTGTAGTTTGTGTGCTATGAGCAGCGTTGGCGCTGCTTGTGAGGCGGGCAGTGAAGAGCTTTGGTGTTTATTGCGATAGTGTTGTTTTTTTTTTTGTGTATATGTAGGCTTTCATGATAATTAATTCATAAAATAATAAATTAATATACCGTATATACTCAAGTATAAGCCGACCGAGTATAAGCCGAGGCACCTATTTTACCACAAAATACTGGGTAAAATGAGTGACTCGAGTATAAGCCGAGGGTGGGAAATGTGCTGCCCCCTGTGTCCCTCTTGTGCCCTCTGTGTCCCCCTCTCTCTCCCGTGTCCCCCTCTCTCTCCCGTGTCCCCCTCTCTCTCCCGTGTCCCCCTCTCTCCCGTGTCCCCCTCTCCCTCTCTCCCGTGTCCCCCTCTCTCCCGTGTCTCCCTCTCTCTCCCGTGTCTCCCTCTCTCTCCCGTGTCTCCCTCTCTCTCCCGTGTCTCTCTCTCTCTCCCGTGTCTCTTCTCCCCTCTACCTTCCCTGTGTCTCTTCCCCCTCTCCCTTCCCTGTGTCTCTTCCCCCCCTTCTCATTCTCAACCTCCCTCCTCAACCCCACTCCTCATCCTCAACCTCCCTCCTCATCCTCAACCTCCCTCCTCATTCTCATCCTCATCCTCCCTCCTCATCCTCATCCTCCCGCCTCATCCTCATCCTCCCTCCTCATCCTCATCCTCCCTCCTCATCCTCATCCTCCCTCCTCATCCTCAACCCCCTCCTCATCCTCAACCCCCTCCTCATCCTCAACCCCCTCCTCATCCTCAACCCCCTCCTCATCCTCAACCCCCTCCTCATCCTTAACCTCCCTCCTCAACCCCCTCCTCAACCTCAACCTCCCTCCTCAACCTCAACCTCCCTCCTCAACCTCAACCTCCCTCCTCAACCTCAACCTCCCTCCTCAACCTCAACCTCAACCTCCCTCCTCAACCTCAACCTCCCTCCTCAACCTCCCTCCTCAACCTCCCTCCTCAACCTCCCTCCTCAACCTCCCTCCTCAACCTCCCTCCTCAACCTCCCTCCTCAACCTCCCTCCTCAACCTCAACCTTCCTCCTCAACCTCAACCTCCCTCCTCAACCCCCCCATCCTCAACCCCCCCATCCTCAACCTCAACCTCTCATCCTCAACCTCTCATCCTCAACCTCTCATCCTCTACCCCCTCATCCTCTACCCCCTCATCCTCTACCCCCTCATCCTCTACCCCCTCATCCTCAACCCCCCTCCTCATCCTCCCTCCCCTCCTCATCCTCAACCCCCTCCTCATCTTCAACCCCCTCCCCATCCGCAACCTCCCTCCTCAACCTCAACCCCATCCTCATTCTAAACCCCCCTCCTCAATCCCCCTCCTCATTCTAAACCCTCCTCCTCAACCCCCCTCCTCATTCTACCCCTCTAAATACCCCCCCCCCTCTTTCCCCTCACCTGCATCTGAAGCTTCTGCTCCGGCCTCCGCTCCTTCCGGCGTCTTGACGTGGCGAGCATGTGACGTCACGTCATTAGCATATACTGGGTGCCGGCACCCGGTATATGCTAATGACGTGGCGCGCATGTGACATCACTGTTGTTGAGCTGAGGTGTAAGTGTCAGCAATGTGTGCAGTGTGTAGTGTAAATAGGCTGCGTGCCCGAGGGGAAACCGTTAGTGTAGCTGTGTACTTCCGCATTCTGTAATTTAGTGTTGTAAAATGGCGGAGAATGTGTATGTGGTATGCGGGTGTGGAGAATTTGCCGTCCTTGCTAATAGTGTATCTTGTACCTCGTACAGGTTTTTGTAAAAGTCGTATGTGCTTGGTGGTGTTTTGCGTCTTTAGCCTCGTTTTCGTTTTTTTCGGCTGCCATTTCTTCTTTCGCTTGGGGGAATTTCGAGTGTCCAAACTCTGGGTGTCCCCCCTTGCTGTGTGTTTATTGTTTTCCGCTGTGCGGCCGTTAAGTTCGTATTTTTGCGAGTTCGTAATGCTCATATTTTTTTGTGTAAGTCCGTATTTAGTAATTGCGTGTTAGAGTATTTTTGTCAAAGTCCCACTTCTGTGGCTGTTTTTAACCGCTTGTGAAAAGCCGTAGAGCCTCCACCTCCGCAAGTGCGGCCTGCAATGAGCCTTCGGCTGGACTTCTATTGATAACTCCATGAAGTCAGCATCAATAAAAAAATGGAAACATTTTTTCCACATGCTTTTTCAACTTTTTGCTGTGATTTAAGATCCTTCCTGCATAGAACAAGTCCACCTCTTCTTTATCTGGTCTACTTTTGTTAAGTCCCTACCATTTTTGTCTTTTATCACACCCATTTTTGCATGAAAGTTTCCCTTGAGATCGCCATATGTCTCGAAGAGATCTATTGATTTTACCATTCTGTTATCATCTTCAATCGTTTTACATTGCTTTTACAGAATGTCTCCTTTTCTCTTCTTGCTGTCCTCTGGAATTCTGCATTAAGTTGGACAAATATTTACCCACTCCACTTTCCTGGGCTGTTTATAAAGTGTCATCAGCCACCGAGTTTGCCTTCTTAGCTTTCTTCCTCTTGGGGATAAGCTTTGTTGATGAGTTCTGGACAATGACACAATCTTCTTTCCACGGTTCATCAAGCATTCTATCTACCATGTCTAGTCTCTAAATATTTACCTTCCCTGCATATTTACACGGGATACTATTTATTTTGTATCTGTTTGATGATTTTTTCCTCTTTTCCTCAGTTTAACTCTGAACTTTGGCTCATTGCAGGCTTCGGCCAACCCACCACTTTCATGCCTCGCAATGTGCATCCTTCGGAGCACATTGCAAGCCTCTCCCCCCTCTACTTTAGGGGCCTCAAGATGAGCAGGAATCGTCCAACCTGCCACTTTCGTTCCTTGCGCTGAGTGCCTTTGGGTCTCATTTGGCGCTCATTCGAGCCTCATCACACTCTCTGACCCCTGTGTCTGTTTCCCGCCTTTCCCTTCCATGTATCTGTTTCCCCTGTTCTATCCCTGTCATGTTTGCAGGTTTTGCATCCAATTTTACATATTCATGTCAACATTTGTTGAATTTATGGTCGAGAAATAGTCCTATTATAAGGATGATTCTTGTTTAACTTCAGTGTTCATTTTACTGTGATTAACACTACATAACCTTAAAACATTCACAAAAATATAATAAATACTATAACTCCTTGATGGAGAAATGATAAATCCAATTTGTTTTGTACATTTCACTTTGTCGAGCATTGGTCACCAAAAATGCTGTTAAGATATATGTGTGAATGTGTTCCAGTAGCAATATCGCACCAGGTGATCATTAACAATGAGCTACAACACTACATCTTAAAGGTATATGCAAGTGAGCTGGGTTATGAATGTATCTGATAGAGGGGAATTTGTAGTGTATGATTACATTTATTTGTATGCACTATATATTTTTTTAGCTTTGCATTTAAAAAAACTGTTGCAGGTGATGTTTACGCCCCCAGGATTGAGCTAGGCTTTACGATTTTATAAAAGTGTTCCCTGTTCATGTGAGCATGCCCAGCTTAGAAGCCAATCAGCAATGCTGTATGTAGCCAGCATAGATGATTACTACACTGGGTCCTTAAAGGACCATAAATCAACATTCAAGTAAAAATTCTTCAGAGGTTACACGGTTGTTCTTTAGACATACACCCTCTCCTTGATAAATTCTGACAAATTATAATTGTACTGAAACCAAACATTTCAGCTTCTTCTTCCTATTCTAATCTGTCTTTTAGGCGAATGAGCATTTATGCTTGATGTATGGTCCTGTAATGACCCGCAACGTTTTCTGTTCATATGTCTGTCTGTGTGCGTGTGTCTCTGTGTGAGTGAGTGAGTGCATGCAATTCACTGAGGCTGGGAGAGATCTCAGGGGCAATTCACTGGGGCTGGGAGTGATCACAGGGGCAATTCACCGGGGTGGTGAAGGTGATGGGGTAAATCACTGGGGCTGGGGGGGCGTTACAGGGGCAAATCACTGGGGCTGGGGGAAGTTTCACCTGGGATGTAGATAAAACAATCAGTGAATGAAGGGACACAGACCTTGTTCTAGGTATTAAAGAAATATAAAGGAAAGCAGCAGCTTAATTCACAGCCCAAAATGATACAATGTATTATATATACTCATTTTCCCTGGGATTTTTTTGGGGGGGTTAACATTGATAGAAAACAGTTTGCAAATGCAAGAAATTCAGCAAACTTTACTGTTTAAATCTTTATTTTAGTATTTTTTCATGCAAACTATGTTTTTCATATACTATCAATTCTACTAGTGTATATGTATTACCACGTTAACACACTCCGTAGTCTTATTATATTTATAAATCTATATTGCTGTGTATAAAAACCCATCCTTAGCCCACTTCCCTCTTTGGGAGTTATATAAGCCTGTGGATGCAAAGAGGCTGAGAATTACATGAATGCATTTTTAGTAAACAACATGAAAGTTTTCAATAATGTTAAGCTGTGCTTTTTTATTATTTAAGCAACTGACTAAATCTGTTAACATGTGTGAATGAACAATACAAGGACTTGTTCACTGAAAGTATAGCCAAGCCATAATGTAATCTCTTATCTCACTGAGCACTTGTTAGAGGATACATATCCTGTAATATCAGTCTGACCCCACTGTGAAGAATGAACCAGCTATTAATCACCTGTTACCTTCATGAACTGAAAGCTAAAATGGATTGCACTCTCTATCTTTGTAATTTGTGTCCTTAAATATGGACCCCTTGCTCAACTGTACCTATGGAAATCGGCTGCATCGCACAGAGAAGGCCCCAAATGACTAAAAAATGTGTCTGGGTGTGACTGTTTCTCTTACTCAGTGGAGAGATTTCCAGTATTTCAGGGCTGGACAACTATTGATTGGGGTCAGACTGATATACTACTCAAAATGTCTCCCCTTTGTAAGCTAAAAATAATTTAGTTATATACCTTTAGAACCAGTAAACCTTGACATTGCTCACTCTCAGATGTGCATATTGTTGTAGAGTGGCCTTTGGTGACCCATTTCCGCTTTTATATATATATCAATAGAAAGAGTACAATTATGCTTTTTATCATTTTAATATAAAGTTTCAAAACCTAAAGAATAATTCTTACTGCCGCAACATAAAATAAAAGACTGCAGGAACACTCTTACTAGCTCTGGAGATGCTTCTCGGCTCTCGGATAAAAACACAGTTCTTTTATTTTCCAGGTCTGTCTTCTTCAGACTTCATATAGTATTTTCTTTCAAGCAGATGGGTGGGGCAGCCCTTCCTTCCAAATGCACTACCCCAGGGACCCTTAACACACTTTTCCAGTGAGGGCTATGTTCTGTATACTCAACAGACTTTCTCTGGGGTCAAATAAACAGTCTCTTGAAATAGTACCTTTTCTTTACAACCAGTCTCCAGGTGTTTTTTCTCAGCCCTACCTCAATCGCTGTTGCAGCAATCCTGTAGAGTTCCTGCATCCAGCAGGTTTAAACCCTTTATCTTATTTTCTTCAAATGCAAATCAACTGTAGACCATCCAGCCACACAGATCTGCAGCCCAAAATGGCAGCCTTACACAGAGACAGCAACTGTAGGCCCCTAAGAGAGCCTCTACACACTTCTAGCCCAGCAGTGCCTAATTGGGGGCCCCCACGTATCTCTCATTTCCAAGCTTTTAAGGCCGTGCTTCACCTGAGCTAATCAAAACTGCTCCAGGAGATGACTCTTTCACCTTCTGGGGAAAAGTCCTCAAAAAACTGTAATTACCACCAATCTCTGGGGGGCACTTGTCACAATGTATTTTCAGGCATGCATTCTCTTTCTCATGCAGAGAATCTTACTTACTTAATTTTACTCTGAATAATGGAATAGTTTGGCTTTCTAAAGTTAAAATGTTGCCGGCGCTTGGATTAGATGATAGTAAATCATGTACACTTAAAATTACCCTGCTCAAAATTTACAATAATATCCCCTTTTTTCCTTTTTTAAAAGCTAATGATTCCACATCTAGTGATACACACTTATAAACATGAAAGAACGCTTCATTATGAGTTGTTGAAATACTTGTCAGCAACTTATTTTCAATGTGGAAATTGGATTTTTGCAAAGCTTGGTTAATTCTCTCCTGGGTGTACTGTTGTTGCATGCATTGTCATAAACAGAACCTTTTTTCTTTTTATGATCCATGACTTTAACATTCATTTGTGTTGTTTCCTGAATAATAACAAATAAGGGAAATGAGATATAGAAAATATGAGTCACTAACTTAGAATAGAAAACCATTTTGAAACTAAAACTGCTCTGCTTCTCAATGACTTAGTATTTGTCCCAGAGGCACAAAGTGCCAATTGCACTTAATCGACTTCTGCATGGAAGCAGTGGAATAAATTTAACCTGACATTCTGTTCACAAGTGCTCCTCATGTATGGATAGAGAACAGAGATTGGAGACGAAGCACCGCACACATAGAGGATAAATAACATTGTGATAAATGTGAGACTCTCCTTGACCAGTTGTCAGTTAATTATATTTTCTATGTGTTTTCAGTATGAGGTGAATACAGCATATTAAATAGTATAGTATATTATGTATAATATATTATCATTTCCCAGGGGAAAGGACATTTTATTTGTAATAGTTAGGATATTTGCCTGTCATACAATGGAATAAATGATTATTTGTATCTGTTGTTTCCTGTATGCTCTTTTGATCTTTGGAGGGGGAGGATGTGCCTACACATATTTGTAGTTGGGCTTTTAGGCACCAGCCCAGCAGGGTGCTTAGGGAGGCTCTATCAGTTAGTGCAAAAGCAGCTACCCGTGAGCCTCATGATTACCTTTATCTGCTGACTATATAGGTTGCTATACTGTGAAAAAGAAGAGGTGTGTAATTCAATAAAAGGTAATATAGCCTACTTTATTCTCCTGAATCCTGAGGTTATTGGGGTGTGCTTGCAGCTAAAGCCAGCTGTTGTAAGAGGGATCAATCTGATCTCCATTATTTTTGTTAAGCAAAGTTGTGGAATCTTTTTATGGTTAGACTAAATACGAGTTAGTCAATATCAGGACCTGGAACAAATTGGTACTTCCAACAATCAATATTAATAGATCTATGTTTCACTATGAAGGTTTTTATATCCTTAAATATGCTATCCGATATCATAACATAGAAACAGATTTGACTGCAGATAAGAACCAAAAAGGCTGTTCTGGTCTGCACATTCTATCTACCTAAATGTTTGGCGTAATTAAACCTCAGTATATCTTTTAGCTTATCTGAGACATGCTTACAATTCTTAACTGTATTTGACTCTGACTCTACTTTCTAAACTGGAAGGTTGTTCTACTTATCCACTACTCTTTCTGTAAAGTAGTACTTTCTCACAGTACCCATGAATCTTCTAATTTTTATTGACCTCGCTATCAAACTTTATTAAATCCTAGGTTCTTATTATGTCACCCTCTCCCTTCTGTGCTCTAGTTTTATTCATATTCAGGTCACAATGTCTTTCCTTATAAGCTTTGTCTTTAGAACATGCACCATTTTAATTGTCCTTTTTTTAATCGTGTCTACTTTTGTTATTTGTTGTTGTGTCTGACTCACCGTGGACTGTAGCACACCAGGCCCATATTTTGTCTGGTTGTGCTTACTTATCCATAAGGTTTTGATGGCAAAGTTACTGGAGTGGTTGCCAGTTCTTTCTCCAGTGGATCGCGATTTGTCTGACCATTCTGCTATGACCTTCCCATCTTGAGTGACCCTACATGGTGTAGCTCACAGTTTCATTGAAATACACTAGCCCCTTCACCATGACAAGGTAGCGATCCAGAAGGGGACTTTTGTTATATAATTTTGCAATCGCAGTCTCCAGAACAGTGTATTCTAGGTGAGGTCTAATAAGGGATCTATAGAATGGCATCATCACCTCTCTTTTTCTGCTAATAATTATTCTACTGGTTTGTTCTGCTGTCTTCTTGCATTGCTTGCCTACCTTTAAACCATGAAATATGATAACTTCCAAGTCCCTTTCCTCTTCAGTTGCCATCATAATTTTACTATTAAAAAAATATTCTGCATTTGGGTTTTAATGTCCTAAATGGATCATTTTGCATTTGGCAGTGTTGAATTTTACATCCCACATATTTCAGCACTGCCCTAGTTTTATTAAATCAGAACACATTTGACTTATGCCTCATAGAATTTCTACCCTGTCATATATTTTTATGTCTTCAATAAAGAGGTAAACATTCCTTTTGAAGCCCACTAGTAATATCACTCATAAATATATTAATCAAAACAGGTTCCACGATTGAGCCCCTCTGTTACTCTGTTGGTAACCATCTCTTCCCTGGAATGAGTTCCAATAACAATGACTCTCTGTATTATTCATGTGCTATTTTCAGTGCTGTTATATTAAATATCATCTAGACTTCCACTGCATTACTAAATTTTCTATGAATCCCTCCTAAAACGTCCATATCCTTAAATAAATTATTAGTTAAATGATGCCTTTCTGTGTATCATTCCTTGTGTTATCTTTTTTCACTGTGCCCTTTTCAGTGCCATTATATATCATTATTTCTGTGTTTATACAAAAAATATGTACTCCAGATCTTGACTTAATTTTTGCAAACATATTTGGACTTCAGTGGATTTTGTTAAAAATAATTGACTACACATAATTTCTGTGTTTTCATAAATACATTTTGGATTTTGTAAAACTGACTCTACTCTAACTAATGAATGCAATTAGAAATGCTTCACTGTGGCTTTGCATTAATCACTTGGCATGCAGTGCATCTATATGTTATGGTTGATTGACATTGAGAGCATAGATTATAGATTTTCTAGAGTGAGCCAAATTCCATAATGACTAGCGCTAGGCAATATCAATCTACAGAGCTGAAGATTAAAGAAAAACTCAAAGTATCTATGGTTCGTTGGCAGTCCAGCTCTTTGCAATTAGAACATAGAATGTGCTTTGTGTGTGAAATCGGATCATTAAAACAGTTTCCATTTTAAACAGAGTGTATAAACCCAATTTAATCCATTACAAGCGTTAAGTCTTTGATACCGGGGCCAAATTCGGGTTCAAAAGGAGTAAAATGCTTTGTAAACTCTAAACAGCTAACTTAAATTCTGGCAAGCTCCGGGCCTCAAGGATCACAAATAGGACAAGATTTAAAAGCACTACTAAAAAGGTTTAATTTAAAAACCTTTTTTTAAATTATATACAGTTGTATGCAAGTGCTTAAAGGGCCAAGAATTTATGTTCAGAGTTGGCAGCTGATGACAATTTCAGAGCTTAATAAATTATCTGGCTCTTCAAACCTTGTGCCAGCACTCATAACTATGGGTTTCTCTAAGCTGCATCCCGTTCTCAGTCCCAGCACTACCCTGCCATGATATTGTCACCTCACAGTATAACAAGGCCAACCCCTCTCTCATCCACAAGCATGGAACACTATTCACACACACACCATAACCAGAGTTTCTCCCACACTGCTGAATGACTATGGAGGACATCACACTTCAGCAGACGTCCTACATTACAAAATTTATTCTATGCACCTACTTTTCTGCCATCAATCTTGCCAAACAAAACTACTTTTCATTTTTAATATCCACTCTGTCCTTCAACGTCAAATGCCTGTTCACTACATTCAACACTCTCCTCTGCCCCCCTCCCACCCTTTCCTGTGTCACAGCTGAAGATTTTGCTAGCTTCTTTAAAAATAAAACTGATAACATCCAAAGTGAACTCTCCTCTCACAGTGGCTCAAACACACACTCTAAACAGACCGACAACACCAAGCCATTGCCCTTCCCCATTCCCACATCTACGTATAATGGACCAATTTATGTAACCAAGCATGACATCTCTGTTCTCCTATCTACCTCTCACCTTACAACTTGCCCACTTCATCCTACTGCATCACAGCTAATCCCTCCCTTCTCTGCCACACTTATCCCAGCTCTCCTAAATCTATGGAACCTCTCCCTTTTCAGTGGAATGTTTCCATCATCATTAAAACATGCCATAATTACACCCATTCTTAAGAAACCTTCATCTGACACATCTTCTACTTTTATCTCCCTATCTTCTTCCCTTGGCTTTAAAACTGCCTGTCTACAACCAGCTAACCCAATTCTTATTCTCCAACTCTGTTCTTGATCCCCTCTAGTGTGGCTTATGGCCCCAACACTCAGAAAAGACAGCTCTCACAAAAGTCTCTAATAATTACTTATCCGAAGTCAAAGGTCACCTCTATTATAATTCTCTTGATCTCTCTACTGCCTTTGATACAGTTGACCATCATTTCCTTGTGCACATTCTCCACTCCCTAGGTATCTGACACTGCTCTCTCCTAGTTTAAATCTTATCTAGAAAATGAAACATTTAGTGTCTTCTCTGTCATCTCTACTTTGCCGCTCCTTCTGACTGTTGGAGTACTCCAAGTTTCAGTCATAGGCCCCAAACTCTTCTCCATCTAAACATCTTCCCTTGGTACCTAAATAATATTGTTTGGATTTTAGTATCCTCTTTATGCATATGAAACTCAAATCTACCTCTCAGCAACAGATCTATCCCCCTCTTCTAGCATGTTACTAATTGCCTATCAAACAATATCCTCCATCAACTCAAATTCAGCATGTCAAGGACTGATCTTCTATTCTTCCACGCCTCAAATATCCATCACAATTGACAATGTCATCATCATTCTGTCCCCTTAGACCTATTGTCCTGGGTTCTACTGGACCCTTCCCTCTCTTTCATTCCTCACATACAATCAATAAGCAAAGCATTTCATTTTCACCTAAAAAAAATCTCAAACATTCTCTCCATATTCACTGCCATCTTACATCTATCACACCGCAACCTTCTCTATATTTTAACTCTGTTGCACCAAATTGCAAACCCATTTGTTTCATATGTATATTACTACTTGCTTATTGTACCCACTCTTCCCTATTCTACTTTATAAATATCTCCATGGAAAATGTTGGCACTTTATAAATACAGAGTAATAAAAATGAAAAGCAACGGACTGAAGATCTGAAAATGAAGCTAATAGATGCAGGGGAAGGAAATACATCAAAGTACTTCTAGGTTATAAGGTCCGGTCTGATCTACATACTGACCTATCAGGACATTATTTACTACTAGCGAATTGACCGTCAAAAAATGACGGCAATGAAATTGTAAGTGAGCTAAGGGTGTTTTGTGTGTAGTACTGAAATATGTAATCCAATTAATAAATGAATATAGTTTACCTATTTTAAAGCATTGTGTTGAAGAGCTGGCAATCTGTTTTGATGTTGCTGCAGCATTAGTAGTGTGGAGCTGCTGTGTAAGCGTGATAAATGTGTGCAGTGTAAGAGTGTGCGTGCGCGAGCCGAAACCGTTAGCGTAGTTGTGTAGTTCTGCATTAGCGTAAAATGGCAAATAATGTGTGGTATGCGTCTTTGCGGAATATCCGTAGGTCGTTTGTGGTGTTTTGAGTGTTTAGAGTGCTGTAGCCTCGTTTTCGTTTTGTTCTGCGGCCATTTTTTCTCTCGCTTAGCGATTTCTTTAGTGTCTAAACTCTTTTATTTTTAGTTAACTGAAGGTGTAAGTTGTTTTTTTGAGGTGCTGGATGCTTCCTCTTGCTGTAGGTAAGCTTTCTATGTATGTGCTGTGTGTATTTATTGTGTTCTCAATTTTGTGATGTTCGCGAGTTGTGGTCGATTTTTGCGAGGTCGTAATGTGTGGTAACGTGTCTCGTATGTTTTTTGCGTTGCGAGGGTCGCGGTTGTTGTGTCGTGTTGTTTGCGTTTTAATGTAAATTTTGTGAGGGTCGCAGTTCCTGGCAAGCAGCGCTCCATGCCAGCAACTTAGGCCTTCGCCCGCAGCCCTCGATTCGCGAGGGCCGCGGGCTCGCTATGCGAGCTCGCAAGCGTTAGCAACAACTCGTACACTCACAACTATATATGTGATGCTGTCTGTTTCTCACTAATCTCTACCCAATTAATTTTTTTCCCTCTTTTATTCTGTCCACTTTTTCATTTCTCTCATATTTTTATCAGTATTGCTTTTGACTTGATAAAAAGTCTCGAAAGCTCGTCGCTATAATGTAAATATGTTTGTCCAAACAAAAGGTATCACTATATACTTCAATACTCTGATTATTCATCTAGATTACTGGACACTCACGGCTACCTCACTCTTTTTATTTATTTATTTATTTATATATATATATATATATATATATCTATATTGTGATCAGGATGGCCGTGTATAGCTGTGATTTCTGGAAATGAGGGCTGATACGGCTTGGAAGTGCAGCAAATTGGTTTATTTACAGGAAAGAAATAACAGCGGTAGCCGTAGCTCTGCTTAAAAAAAACAATAACTTCTCCGCGAGGTGGGAGAATGCCACCTTGTGGCCAGGTTGTAGACAGTCCTTTATCTTGGGTAGTCTGCCACCTGGTGGTCAGCTTGAAAACAGTCCTTTAACTTGGGTAGTGCCACCTTGTGGCCAGGAAATAAACAGTCTCTTTACAGGTGAGGGTCCCAGCGAGATTAGGTCGCCCTCTTCAGCAACCTCTGGGACCCCGCTCCACTCTGGGTCACAGCTCCGCTCTGTGGGACACAGCTCTCCTCTCTAGCTCCTCGCTCTGTGGGACACCGCTCTCCTCTCAGGGACACAGCGCTCCTCTCGGGGACACAGCGCTCCTCTCTGGGAGCACAGTGCTCCTTTCTGGGAGCACAGCGCTCCTCTCTGGGAGCACAGCGCTCCTCTCTCGGACACAGCGCTCCTCTCTCGGACACAGCGCTCCTCTCTCGGACACAGCGCTCCTCTCTCGGACACAGCGCTCCTCTCTCGGACACAGCGCTCCTCTCTTGGACACAGCGCTCCACTCTCGGACACAGCGCTCCTCTCTGGGACACAGCGCTCCTCTCTGGGACACAGCGCTCCTCTCTGGGACACAGCGCTCCTCTCTGGGACACAGCTCTCTTCTCTGGGACACGGTTGCGGGTGAAGCATAGGGCCCGCCCGTCTCTCCCGTATGCTTCACCCCAGGGACCCTTGCATACACAAACTCACTTGTATTCACTTCTCTTTATCTTCACTTCTTCCCTGGGGCATAATACTTCAGCAACAACCGTGCCTAGGCCTTTAAGGCAAAACTCTGCCTGGGAATCCTCACTTATTCCCTTCACTTACTTGGCTTCCTTGTGACTTCTCCTCCTGAGTCTGAAGTCAATCTTCCAGCTCATACAACTTGCTGTAGTCCCCGTTCTCCCAGTAACTTGGTGATCCTTCACAGGGTAGTTCACAACTTCACTGTATTTCCACAGCAGATCACCTTCCACTCTGTGCTTGTTCCTCTCAGCAGCACAGCTGCCTAGGGCCTAGTCAGCCCCTCCTCCCCCTTTCCATGTCTGCTTTCCAGTCTTTTAAAGGGGAGTTGCTCCAATTAGGAGTTCTTCAGAAGTGTTAACTCCTTCACTTCTGACAAGAACTCACACTCCACTTGCTTGTCATCACTTCCGAGGAGCAAACGATCACACCCCCCCCCCCCTCAGCTCAACAACATGGTGTTGGACGACATGCCGAGAGGCCGGACAATCCGGTAGGGTCGCTCACCACTCAAGAACTCCTTGTTCTGTGCCGTCCGCATTGAGGTAGCAGGCTGCGATCGTGGCCGTCTGTAAATCCATCTTCTCATTTCCTTACTGGTCTGTTGGCCTCCTTCATGTGTGTCGCCTTTATCAGGAAGGAGTGAATCTCTCAACTTTGTAGCGCTGTCCTCGAACAGCCTTGCGATGGACTCTGTAGTCACATGTCTGGGTACAGATATAACAATATCCGTTGCACTCTCTTCGAGCCCGTACTCATTTCCAATCTCTTCATTAACTTCAACTCCCAGGAGATCTACTACAGTCTCAATGTTTCCCTCGTCATCCTCAACTTCACGGCCACCTACCTTGTCCAACTTAAACAAAGCCTGGCGCTTCTGCCGCTCTTCAGTATGATGCCGTTTCATTGCTTCCTGCAGCTTTGCTTTAAGAATTGGGAGCTTTTCAACTGGCTTTCTCTGAATTATCTCATCAGTTGTTTCAGCAGACACAATGACAGATACCACATCTGCCTTTAGCTCCTCCTTTCCATCTGCCGTTGTCCCTTTGCGGACGATATTTAGGTTAACTTTCCTCTCAAACACAGGCTTGGCTTTATGCAGGGAGTGCTTCAGAAAACGCTCTTTCCAAACTTCTAGTTCTTTATTTTGCTTATGTTCATCCAACTTAACAAATGAGCCATCATCGGGGCACCAACAGGGCTTTTCCAGCTTGGAAAGCTTTGCTTTATGTTGTTTTGGTACCGGATATTTAGAGGTCTCCTCAACAGTCTGAGAATCCAGTAGGGGCACAGGGATTTCCTGCTGGATTTCACAAGTAGGATCTACATCTTCACTTACAGGCCTCGGAATGGACTCTGGCTTATCCACCTGGTCCTCCGAATCCACTGTGTGCCAAGCCCTGGGTGGCTCATCAGAACTCTTGGCAGGCTCACTTCCTCCAACTTTAGTTCCTTCTAATACCTTGCCCGTACAAGCCTGTGATGCTTGGGTGGAATTATTTGCATTCCCTTTAGATTTTTCTGCTGGAGCAGAGTATCTTGTTTTGACTTCTTTTTTATCACTCATGACCAACTTGCGTTCCAAACTGCATGGCTGATACTTTGTTGATTTAATAAGCTGCAAGTCATACCCTTCGCAAGGTGGCCTTGGCCGAGGCTTGAAGAAATCATGAATGCTTTCTGCAGGCAGTTCCTTTGCTGCCTCCTCCATCAGATATGTAAATTCTTCTTCTTTACCATCAGCAGGGATGATTTCAGGGAGTTTTTCGTCAAGTGGTGGCACATTTTCAATTGTGCCAATAATTTCAAAGCCCACAGTATTAGTTTCCATAATGTCTACTACATGATGTACAGTTTCTGCTTCTGCAGTCAGCTTTGTACTTTCTGCCACTGCTTGAAGGATGTGATCAACAGGCTTCTGTTGTTCTTCCACCCTCTTTGCCTTGTCGCTTTCCTCTGGCACAGGTGTAGCTTCATCTGTTATTGCAGGTGACTCTTCTAATTGGGGAACCGCCGACAACATTTCAGTGGTCTCTTCAGCACACAAGATTTCGATTGCCTCCTCCAGAGCTGGTAATACTCCTGAAGTTAACTCTACCTCATGGGTTAGAACATTCTCGGTTTCAAGTTTATTTTTGTTTGTAGACAACTGAAGTTCCTTTTCTTGCTTAGCCGCATCAAACTCAACCAGCGGAACTACGGTTGGTTCATCAGAGTCGTCATCAAATCCTTCTGCCTGTGCAGCTTGTCTAGCTTCCTTAAGTGGCGTGTGCTCCAGTTTTGATACAGGAACAGTCTTTTCTAAGGTGTTCACATCGGACACTGGCCTAGCAACACTTTCTAGCTGGTCTCCATTAGACGCCTCTTTGTTACTTTCCCCACTGTCTAAGGTCAACAGTGGTATTTGCCGGGGCTTCTGTCGAAATTGAGAGATGTTCTCCTCTTTATCACTGTGTGGCTGCTCCCACACCACTGATTCGTTCAGCTTAAGCTTTGGGGGACATATCCTCCGCTCCCAAATAGGCATCAATTTCTCATTCCTGTAGGACACTGGGTAGTCCTCGAATGTCGGCTTCCTCCACCATTCAGGGATATACTCGGGCCTCATTTTACCGTGGGCTTGTCTTTGGAGCCTTACAAAACGCTGTTTTTCCTCCTCTAAGGCCATTCTATTTGCACCAGCAGGCTTTTTGGGGCTCTCAGCAATCTCTTTGGCTGGATCGTCCGACTCTGCGGGCTCTCTCTCCGACTCTGCGGGCTCTCTCTCCGACTCTGCGGGCTCTCTCTCCGACTCTGCGGGCACTCTCTCCGACTCTGCGGGCACTCTCTCCGACTCTGCGGGCACTCTCTCCGACTCTGCGGGCTCTGGGGAGCCTTCTGCGGCGCCCTCTGCGGACTCTGGGGTGCCTTCTGCGGCCTCACTCGCGGCTCCTGCCGTCTCACTCATGGCACTGCAACTGGTGGCTTTTTCCACTCTCTGTTTCTCCTTGTTTACTACTAGGTGAGGTTTGGTTGGCCTTCCCTTAACAGGGAAACTGTATCTTATACTTGGCCCGACAAGTATGTCTCTTGGGTAGCGATACGCTTGTCTGGCAAAAAAAATCCAGGGGTGCGCTCTCTGTACTTTCTTTACTCCTATACGATCAAGGATCTCCTCTTTCAGGGTGCAATAATTGGTTGCCATTTCTTCAGGCAAAAACCCATACGCTTCCTGTGCTTCTCCACACAGATAGGGACCCAGGACTGTGGCCCAATGCTGTTTAGGCCAACCTTCCCTGGTAGCAATCTTCTCAAAATTCAGGAGGTAGGTTTCTACATCATCTTGAGCTGTCATTTTCTTTAGAAAGCAATTAGGGTTCATAACCCTGCTTGATTTTGAACCCACAATGTTCTCTGTAGAACTCAATCGCTGCAGCTGCACTTTCTGTGCTTCTAAAGACTCTCTCATTTGGACCCTGTCGACTTCCATTTGTCTCTGCCATTTCTCTGTGGCCTCTCTAAATCTTGCAGTAACCTCTCCAAAACCTTTATCTTCCTCTTTTGCGGCTTGGATGCTATGCTCTGCAATCATTTCTCTCTTTTCTGACTGGCTCTGACCAAGCTTAGCAGCCAGCACTCTGTTCAACTCGGCTTGCTGTTTGTTCAACCCCCGCTGGGCTTCTATAAAAGCTTTAAAGGCCGCTTCCATATTTATGCTGTACGGTGGGCTGTCTTCTTCAACACAGACATTTTTCAATCCCACAAATGACACCAGTGTGATCAGGATGGCCGCGTATAGCGGTGGTTTCTGGAAATGAGGGCTGATACGGCTTGGAAGTGCAGCAAATTGGTTTATTTACAGGAAAGAAATAACAGCGGTAGCCGTAGCTCTGCTTAAAAAAAACAATAACTTCTCCGCGAGGTGGGAGAATGCCACCTTGTGGCCAGGTTGTAGACAGTCCTTTATCTTGGGTAGTCTGCCACCTGGTGGTCAGCTTGAAAACAGTCCTTTAATTTAGGTAGTGCCACCTTGTGGCCAGGAAATAAACAGTCTCTTTACAGGTGAGGGTCCCAGCGAGATTAGGTCGCCCTCTTCAGCAACCTCTGGGACCCCGCTCCACTCTGGGTCACAGCTCCGCTCTGTGGGACACAGCTCTCCTCTCTAGCTCCTCGCTCTGTGGGACACAGCGCTCCGCTCGGGGACACAGCGCTCCTCTCTCGGACACAGCGCTCCTCTCTCGGACACAGCGCTCCTCTCTCGGACACAGCGCTCCACTCTCGGACACAGCGCTCCTCTCTCGGACACAGTGCTCCTCTCTCGGACTCAGCGCTCCTCTCTCGGACTCAGCGCTCCTCTCTGGGACACAGCGCTCCTCTCTGGGACACAGCGCTCCTCTCTGGGACACAGAGCTCCTCTCTGGGACACAGCGCTCCTCTCTGGGACACAGCTCTCTTCTCTGGGACACGGTTGCGGGTGAAGCATAGGGCCCGCCCGTCTCTCCTGTATGCTTCACCCCAGGGACCCTTGCATACACAAACTCACTTGTATTCACTTCTCTTTATCTTCACTTCTTCCCTGGGGCATAATACTTCAGCAACAACCGTGCCTAGGCCTTTAAGGCAAAACTCTGCCTGGGAATCCTCACTTATTCCCTTCACTTACTTGGCTTCCTTGTGACTTCTCCTCCTGAGTCTGAAGTCAATCTTCCAGCTCATACAACTTGCTGTAGTCCCCGTTCTCCCAGTAACAGTCACTTGGTGATCCTTGACAGGGTAGTTCACAACTTCACTGTATTTCCACAGCAGATCACCTTCCACTCTGTGCTTGTTCCTCTCAGCAGCACAGCTGCCTAGGGCCTAGTCAGCCCCTCCTCCCCCCTTTCCATGTCTGCTTTCCAGTCTTTTAAAGGGGAGTTGCTCCAATTAGGAGTTCTTCAGAAGTGTTAACTCCTTCACTTCTGACAAGAACTCACACTCCACTTGCTTGTCATCACTTCCGAGGAGCAAACGATCACAATATATATATATATATATATATATATATATATATATATATATATATATATATATATATCACATATATAGTTGTGAGCGTACGAGTTGTTGCTAACGCTTGCGGGCTCGCGCAGCAAGTGCTGCGGGCGAGGGCCTCAGTTGCGGGCATGGAGCGCCAAAGGCGCTCATTGCCAGCAACTGCAACCCTCGCAAACAACACGACACACCAACTTCGACCCTCGCAAACTTTACCTCGCAACGCAAACAACATACGAGACACGTTAACACACATTACGACCTCGCAACACTCGGACGCAACTCGCGAACATGACAAAATTCAAAACACAATAAATACACACAGCACATACATAAAAAGCTTACCTAAAGCAAGAGGAAGCATCCAGGACCTCAAAAAAGCAACTTACACCTTCATTTAACTCAAAATAAGAGAGTTTAGACACTAAAAAAAAACTGAGAGAAAAACTGGCCGCCGAACAAAACGAAAATGAGGCTACAGAACTCTAAACACGCAAAACACCACAAGACACTCGCATACCACACATTACCCGCCATTTTACGCCAATGCGGAAGTACACGACTACGCTAACGGTTTGGTCTCGCGCACGCACAGTATTACACTGCACACATTCATCACGCTTACACAGCAGCTCCACACCACTAATGCTGCAGCAACATCAAAACAAATTGCAGCTCTTCAACACAATGCTTCAAAATAGGTAAAGTATATTCATTTCTTAATGTATTACAAATTTCATTATTACACACCAAACAGCATTAGCTACCTTACAATTTCACTGCCGTCATTTTTTGACGGGCAATTCGCTAGTATATATATAATACTAGCGAATTGCCCGTCAAAAAATGACGGCAATGAAATTGTAAGGTAGCTAATGCTGTTTGGTGTATAATAATGAAATATGTAATACATTACTAAATGAATATACTGTACCTATTTTGAAGCATTGTGATGAAGAGCTGGCAATCTGTGTTGATGTTGCTGCAGCATTAGTGGTGTGGAGCTGCTGTGTAAGCATGCTGAATGTGTGCACTGTGTGGTATGAAGATCCGTAGGTCGTTTGTTGTGTTTTGCGAGTTTGTTGTGGTGTTTTGCGAGTTTGTTGTGGTGTTTTGCGAGTTTCTTGTGGTGTTTTGCGAGTTTAGAGTGCTGTAGCCTCGTTTTCGTTTTGTTCGGCGGCCATTTTTTCTCTCGCTTAGATTTTTTTTTTAGTCTCTAAACTGTTTTATTTCGAGTAAAATCGAGGTGTAAGTTGTATTTTTGAGGTCCTGAGTGCTCCCTCTTGGTGTAGGTAAGTTTTTTATGTATGCGCTGTGTGTATGTATTGTGTTTTACATTTTGTAATGTTCGCAAGTTGCGTCCGAGTGTTGCGAGGCCGTAATGTGTGTGAACGTGTGTCGTATGTTGTTTGCGAGTGTCGTGATGTGTGTGTTGTGCTGTTTGGTTTGCGACGTGAATTTTGCGAGGGTCGCAGTTGCTGGCATGGAGCGCCTTCGGAGCTCCATGCCAGCAACTGCGGCCCTCGCTTTGCGAGGTCCTCAGGTGCTGGCATGGAGCGCCTACGGCGCTCCATGCCAGCAACTGAGACCCTCGGCCACTGCCCTCGCTTCGCGAGGGCCGCGGGCTCGCTACGCAAGCCCGCAGCGTTAGCAACAACTAGTACGCTCACAACTATATATGTGATACACACACACTTCCGGACATGCTATTTAAAGGGGCATGGGATACAGCTGCTTTTTCAAGCATTTATAAGAGCACATTTTAAACATTACAAAAGTTGTTTTGTGCATGCAAAAAATATGAAACAAAAACCTCTTTAAACTAAACTGAAATGGTCACGAAATGTAGATAGCATTATTTAGTCTGTATTTTTCATTGGTTGGCACAGGGCAAAACGCCCAAGAGCAGTTAAACTTCTCTTGCTAGTTGACATCCCATTTTCTACTGCTTAAGTTATATTTATTCATTTTTTTTTTGCATGGTGTAATGCTCATAAAACTATGATCTAGGAAAGACATTTGCAAAAAAGCCATATAGCGTAAAAAAAAAAAAACATTTAGCACCATGTACATAGGGAATACGAATGTACTTACAATTATTATTTGAACAATTATTTGGAACACTAAGTACTAAAACAGGGGGCCATATAAACACAAAAGCAAATCGGAGGTGCGCATGACTTCTTCTATTAGCATTTCAGGTTCTTTGAAACGTATTCCCCTGGACTTTGACGACTGCAATATATTTGAATATTTATATCCTGTTATTTCTAAAGTATCAATATTAAGGTATTGACATTTTTCCTGGTACATTGTATTCTGTAGATAATGCTTCATTTTACACACTCTGGAGAAGGGGTTTGCAGTCCATTTAATTCAATTAAAAAGAAATACAGAGCGTGGCATGTTTTAGTTTATTAGATATATGTTTAAAATATGTTGTTTTCTGTCCCAATATCATTCAAATAATCTGGTCAGTTTAGGTTAGGAGTGTCTCTTGATAGTTTGTAGTATGTAATATGATTTTACTTGGCATACTTTTTAGCATCTATGGTTATTCTAAATAATTAATGCAATTAGACATGTTTCAGTATGTGGTTTTGCATCATCCCCTCAGCAAGTGCTTCTATATGCAAAGGTTGATTGGCATTGAGTGCACCAAATCTAGATATTCTAAAATATCCAAGTTCTATAATGATTAGCACTAAGACAATATATCCAGTGCCTAAGCTTAAAGGACAAACTCAAAGGAGACAATACTCAATTGCTTAATAACAAGCCTGCAATTTAAAGGCCGAAAGCCAAAACCATAAATTATGCAATTATAAGTAGCATTTCAGAGCGTGATCATGATAAATTAAGCAAGGCCATAACTACCAATTTAGAAACAACAAATAGTAAATGAGACCATCATCATGACATCAGTAAAACATAGAAGTTAAACATCAATCAATTAGCATTTAGAGGTCCCATATGCGATCAGACATGCAATCCGGCAATGTACAAAATAATAAAAATGAACGGCAATACTGTTTTAGTCCATGTGGGTGGTCTGACATGTATTAACTCCTTGATTCCGGAGATTGATATAACATAGAATTGAAATATAAAAAAATTAAAAAATGATTGCAGATTTGTCAGCTTGAGACTGCTGTCTTTTAAAAGTGCAGTATTTTTTTTATTTGCATTTACAGTGCTACGAACAGAAGTTTAACCCCCTTGCAAGTTCTATCTGGTACCCATAGGATTTTCTTCTACAGTTGTCATTTACGGGTGTGAAAACAAGTGCGGGTTTGAGGTATTGTAGAAATTGAATAGCGATTTGCGATTGTAACGTTTACAGGCTTGAAAGATCAAAGGCTTAGATGGGTTGGAGTTACGATTTTGGCAACCACAGTGATTTTCAGCTAGTAAGCCTCAGAACGTTTGCGGCTCGCAAAAAGACGCCAGTTAAATGGCAAATTAGTTTACCGGCTACAATACAAGCTCCAGTAATGAGCAATTGCTCAATTGAATAGGGGCCATGGTTGGTTGGCAGTTCCTTGCAGTCAGAACGTACTCCATTTCTGTAGGTGAGATTTTATAAGTGATCTATAAATTGTTTCTTTGTGGCTGATAGTACTTCTCTCCATACAACCTAGCAACTAGCTAATTGTGTCCCCTGCTTTGCTGCACTGTTTAGTTACCTTTGTTATTTTTAATGTGCTACAATCATTTTGGAATATAAATCCTTAAATGTTTAAACCAGGTGTTGAAAATCTTCACCTAGCGGCTAAAGGCCATATTAAATGCCATCCTTGTAAGCCCAACGTGTAAAACGTAAGGGCTACATGCTTTCAATTTGGCCTAGTTATGTCGCTATTAAATTAGAAAGGGATACGAGCGAGCCACGCTATTTCGTAAACCATTTTGCGGCCGTCGGACTTGCGTGCTCGCACGCAAACAATTAAGCAATCTTGTAGTTACGGGGTTCAGATGGAGCCAATGGAAAGAGAGATCGTAAGCATTATCTCACTAAAAAAGGGGAGGGTAGATTTCCAAATCCAGTTTGCGATCAGTCCAACAGGCCAGAAATAATGCAATATTAATAAATTGTAAATATGATATTCTATTACATGCGAGTTACAGTATATGTCGCAACACATTGAATGCAGGGATCGATATTACACAAAAAATAATAATTAAATATTTTTCTGGGCCGATTTGCGGGCTTGAGAATGTTGTGCTATTAATTCAGACTTTCCCTTATAATACATGTACAGTAAAACAATAAGTGCTATGTATTGTACTTTGCCCCCTTTGCGGGGGCTCTCGAGCACACGTTGGCCTTTGGGCTCCATTTGCGTATTACGTGCTTGCTCAAGAGTGACCACGTTGCACTTTAATAGCCAAACAATTGGCAGTTACGGGTATGAAAGATCAAAGGATTTACATGCTCGAAGTTCAACGTAGCTCTCCACGTAGCCTATTCTCAGCCCTTCCTGCGTGTTAACATGCAAAGCCCACTGTGAGAAACGTTACGAGGCATCTTCACACACAAATAGCCCTGAGATGACAGTTACGACCTACGTAGCCCCTATTTAATGAGGCTGTATTATAGGACGATGGATTTTACAAACTGTTTGATTGTTTAATTTTTCTGCGTGTTATTTATTTGGAAAGTACTGTGTTATATTGGAGTGTGCTATCTATAAATGATAAAATATAGTATCCAAGCACTAAATATCTAGGACGACCTAAATGTATTTGTGATGGATGTGTCTAAAGTAGATTAACAAGTACATTCGCCACAACTTTACATTAAGAACTGAATGTTACATGTAAGGCTGTTTACTATTAATACCTTAGGTGTGCAGGACATTTGTAAGTTATGCCATATGATACAGAAGAATACTCCCAGAGGTCCACAACATCCACTCCTAGTCAGAACTCAATGGGACAAGACAAATGACGTCTTGTACCTCATACTGTTATGTACTGCTGGGGTAACTGGTGACACGTAGTGATGTCATACATAATAGAGAAACCTTTCAAAGGGACTTTGTTACTAAGTGTGGGGCACCTTTGTCATAGGCCCTGCACCATGTAAAAGGGGATGAGATCCTTCATGAAAAGTTACTGGATTGATGTTTAAATGTAAAAAGAATATGTTAAACTTGGTGTGAAAAAAAGGATCCATATTGAAAGGGTCAGGAGTTATGCTGAATGCAACCAGATAGTGGTTTAAACTTATTTTTGTGTGTGAATATTTCCTTGCTAATGTGATCCAGAGCATAGCAAGCAATGGACCGTGAAGCAAACTTATTTTCATGAACTTTGTTTATCCGTCATCCAGATACAGAATCAGTATAAAATGTGAAAAAGTGGACGGCAATTAAATGATAAACATACTTCAAAATAAATGCTAGTATAATGGACTGTTTTCCTTTAATATAACCTGATGAATAATGATAGATGTGCTCCGCCATACAGAATACTGCAAGCAAGTAATTCATTTGGTTGTTCATCTGTATGTCTAAAACAGACCAGACAATCTGTTTCCAGATCAAAATCCTAAGATGTACAATGGTTCCACTTTAAGAATATGGTGTCATGCGTCACTGTAGAATATTTCAGATATTTTATTTAAAAAAAAATAAACATGGCTAGTTTATAGTATATATATGTATTAACACACAAATATATTATTTGCCAGAATATTACATATTTACAGACATTTCCTAAGTGTTGTGCATGTAATGTGTTAAATAATTCACAGATCATAACCTCTTTTTTTTTTTTTTTTTTTTTTTTTATTGCTTACCCAGCACTTTACAGCACTGCAAAGCAATTTAGTAATGGCCATTGCAGACCATGTAATAACTATCTTCTATGTTTAATGGAAGCTTGGGAGAATGGCCAAATGCTTGCATATTCTAAATGTCAGAAGGATTGAAGGTGCATTACTCTAATTCAGACAAACTAGAAAGTGAAGTATTTAGCCTAATGTATCTCTGCTTGTATCTGATATAAAAGGATCACTGAAAAAATGTGTTGTGTTTTTTTTTAATGAAACCCATAACATTACATGGCTTTTATGGTACTGTTAAATAATTAAGGATGAGTGCACAGGTATGGGTAGCATTGATCATATTTCTGATTAGGACAGGATCCCATGAAGCTATTTTTTAGTCCTACTGAAAGGATATTCACTGTATAGGTACTGTATAGTGGCTAAACAAATTGCATTTATTCCGGATCGTTATTAATACATGTTGAAATTATGAATTTACAGCCTTATTACATTGCACTTCGGCCAATTGAATAGGGCTCTATTTAAGCACAGAGCATATTTTTTTTTTACAGACGTTTTTAGTTAGTGCAAAAACAAGGTCTTTACTAACTAAAAACTTTTGTAAAAAAATATGCTCTTTGCTTATATAGAGCCCTATTCAAGGTCTTTACTAACTAAAAACTTCTGTAAAAAAAATATGCCCTTTGCTTATATAGAGCCCTATTCAATTGGCCGAATTACAATTTAATAAGGCTGTTAGTGTCTGGTCATTTAATAATGTTCATAGTTAAATGCTCCTGGTATAATTTCACCTATACAACAAAGAATAAAGAATTCTTCAGTTAATCCTGTTTATTTTAGTGAAAAGAGTTTAAATATTCCTTGCAAAATATCTTCATTTGCACGACTTGCGGAGTCTTCTTAGTTCTAAATATTTATAAATGTTTGTGTGTAGAATAAAATTTACAGGGAAATCTTTGGATGAGTTGGGATTTATTATTGAATATAGGAGTTTCAGTTTGCAGATTTAAGGCTAAAATAGTTGCATATTTGTATCTCGCATTTAAAAAAGCAAGCTTTCACAAAAAATGGTTAAGAATAAGAACACTAAAGCAATAAAGAAAAATATTAAAAGCAGTTTTATCACATATAATAGTTGTCGTAATTGCGAGTTTGTTGGTAAAGCTATGTTAAACGTTACAAGCTTGTGCATGCGCAATGAGTGCCAAAGGCTCATCGCTAGGCCCGTAAAGTAGACGTTGGGAGAGGCTCGCGATGGGATATGCCGGCGCATTATAAAAAAACTATAATAATAACAGAAAAGATCCTTAAAACAATCCTTTACCTGTAATACAGTGCCTTGCAAAAGTATTCACCCCCCTTGGCATTTTTCATGTTTTGTTGCCTCAGAAAATGCCCACAACTTTGAAGATGTTTTTTTTGTTTTTTTTTATTGTGAAGCAAACAACAAATAGGACAAATTAACAGAAAAAGTCAATGTGCATAACTATTAACCCCCCTAAAGTCAATACTGTATAGAGCCACCTTTTGCGGCAATCACAGCTCCAAGTCGCTTTGGATAAGTCTCTATGAGCTTGCCACATCTTACCACTGGGATTTTTGCCCATTCCTGCTTGCAAAACCTGCTCCACCTCCTTCAAGTTTGATGGGTTGCACTTATGAACCGCAATCTTTACGTTTAACCACAAATGTTCTATTGGATTGAGGTCTGGGCTTTGACTAGGCCATTCCAACACATTTACATGTTTCCCCTTGAACCACTCAAGTGTTGCTTTAGCAAAGTGTTTGTGGTCATTGTCCTGCTGGAAGGTGATCCTCCTTCCTAGCCTCAAATCACACACAGAGTGGTACAAGTTTTGCTCAAGAATATCCCTGTATTTAGCACCATCCATCTTTCCCTCAACTCTGATCAGTTTCCCAGTCCCGGCTGCTGAAAAACATCCCCACAGCATGATGCTGCCACCACCATGTTTCACTGTGGGGATGGTGTTCTTTGGGTGATATGATGTGTTGGGTTTGCGCCAGACATAGCGTTTTCTTTGATGGGCGAAAAGTTCAATTTTAGTCTCATCAGACCAGAGCACCTTACTCCATACATTTTGGGAGTCACCCATATGCCTTTTTGCACACTGCCATTTTGTTTTTTGCTGAAAGTAATGGCTTTCTTCTGGCCACTCTGCCATAAAGCCCAACTCTATGGAGCGTATGGCTTAATGTTGTCCTATGTACAGATACTCCAGTCTCTGCGGTGGAACTCTGCAGCTCCTCCAGGGTTACCTTAGGTCTCTGTGCTGCCTCTCTGATTAATGCCCTCCTTGCCCGGTCCATGAGTTTTGGTGGGCGGCCGTCTCTTGACAGGTTTACTGTTGTGCCATATTCTTTGCATAGATTTGATGGTGCTCCTGGGGATCATCAAAGATTTGGATATTTTTTTTTATAACCTAACCCTGACTTGTACTTCTCAACAACATTGTCCCTTACTTGTTTGGAGAGTTCCTTGGTCTTCATGGCAGTGTTTGTTTAGTGGTGCCTCTTGCTTAGGTGTTGCAGCCTCTGGGCCTTTCAAAAAAGGTGTGTCTATGTAATGACAGATCATGTGACCCTTAGATTGCACACAGGGGGAAATCATTTCACTAATTATGTGACTATTGAAGGTAATTGGTTGCACCAGAGATTTTTATGGGCTTCATAACAAAGGGGGTGAATACATACGCACATGCAAATTTTCTTTTTTCTATTTTTATGTATATATTTTTCAGATTTCCCTTCACTAACTTACAATATTGTGTTCTGATCCATCACATAAAATTCAGATTAACAAAGCATTGAACTTAAGGCTGTAATGTAACAAAATAGGTAAAAAGTCAAGGGGGTGAATACTTTTGCAAGGCACTATATATTGGTAATGCTTTTCTTCACTAACTTTTTCAGCTTTTGTTGTTTTATCTTTGTATCCTCAAAAAAGTAAATAAAAGGTGATATTACCTATAAAAACATCTACCTAAATAAACCTTTGATAGTGTTTTAGCGTTATTCGTCTATTTGAGTTTGTCTTTTAAAAGTACTATATACAAAATGCACCTACAGTATAAAGGAATGTATAAGAAATAACTTTCTGTATTTGGTACTGTAATATATTCAAAAAAAAAATGTGTAGCTCTCTTTTCGAAGAATATAATCCTGTATCCCTACTGCATTATCAGGGACACACATACGCGGAAATCAATATCTATAACTCCTGTTCTTCCGGATTCATTAGAGATAAGACACATAGGTCTACAGAGAGGTTGACCTTCACTAGTGCGTTGCAAATCCCCCCTCTGTCTTCAGTCATATTCCAGCCTTGTAGACATGTTTCTCTCCCGTGTGCATGGCAAGCAAAGAACAGTTTCTAGGAAGTATGATAAGTACATTTCATGCTGGTTGGTTTTATGCAGCTTACTGCCAGCACAGCATTAGACAGTGCTCCAAAACTGTTAACTTGTTTTTCACCAATGTTTCTCATTCTTATCCAAAAGACAATGGTTTAATATAGATTCTGTGGCATGTTATTTTATTTACTTGGTATCACTTAAAAATGAAAATTATATGCAGTGTAAGTTATTCTAGGGGCACTTTTACTATGGCATTAACAGAAAGTAATATATAGATTAAATAACTTTTTTTTTTTTTTTTTTTTTATCATTAATTTTTATTTTTCACAGTCATATGTCATAACCTGTTTCATACTTGTAAATTTAAACACAAGTCATAAACCGCATTTAAAAAAATCAGAAAGTATTTGTATAAAATTTTTTGTTGTTGTAGTTCTTTTGTTCAACTGTGACCCTCCTCCAGTTTTTTCCTTTTTTTCTTTTCTCTGTTTGACTGCAGCTGTAGATTCAGTAAAACATAATAACTAAATTAACCTAAAAGATATTAAATTAAACTGAACTAACCCTAACATTCAGGTGAGGGGGGGTACACTTGATTGGGTCATAATTGATTTTGTTTCTTTCTTTTATCCCTAATGGGTTTGAACTCCAGATTACAATTTTGGCAATAAAGTTGTCATTAAATCCGTACCTGTTTAGCTCCCATTTTTTACTCTGAGAGGTTATCAGTTCAGCCATTTTTAATATAATTTTTTAGTGTTTGTTTTGTGATATTTGTAATTTTTATATGATTTTAATTGAGTATGGGGAGTTGATACGTAAAGCCCATATTTCTGTAAATATTGGATATGTATTGGATATGACATGAGTCATTTTTTCATTAATCATTCGGAAATTAAATTTATGTATTATTTCTTAGAGGTGAAGTGGTGGCATCTTCCATTTTTTTGCAATGTGGCTTTTCGTGGCCATAAGCAGGAATTGTAGACATTTATTAAGTCGAATTTGTAGTAGAGGAGTATAGTCTCCCAATAGGCAAATTTCTATCGACAGGTGTATTGATGTCTTCAATATGGTAGATGCCAATTCCATGACTTTGGTCCAAATATTCTGAACTATCGAGCATTCCCACCAAGTGTGGTGAATTGTACCTGTAGTTTGACATAGTCTAAAGCAACTTGGATATGTTTGTGTGTTAGATTACAGAAAAATTATCAGGTGTGTGAGAAGCTCTGTGCAGTACCTTTGTAGAAGTTTCAAATAAAAGTTAATAATAATAATAATAATAATTAGTAGACTTTGTGAGCCTTTGCTTATATTTGTACTGATTTTTTCCCACTTATGTGGATCCCATTGAGTTCCCATGTGTGATTCCCATTGTTTCCTAAAGTTAGTTTTGGGCATTTAGTATAGAGTAATTCGATCGAAGGACACCTCTGGTAATAACTTAAAAAAAAAACAACATAAAATGAAAATATTTGAAATATTCTAAAAACAGTGTTTATACTACATTTAATTTGAGGTACATTTATAAAGCTTACAATTTCTATATATTTCAAATTATTACTGCAAAAACATTTCTAGAATTTTCTTCGAAATACAGGAAATAATAAATCAGCATAGGAACCTGGAATGTTAGAACTATTAACCAAGGGAAACTGGACTTGGTCAAACATGAAATGACAAGATAAATCATTAATATCCTGGGAATCTGTGAAATCAAATGGGCAGGAATGGGACTTTTCATATCAGTCAACCACCAGATCTCCTACTATGTCAAGAATCTTCCAGAAGAAATGAAGTAGCCCTCATAATTAAAAAACACAAAAATAAGCACACAAATAAAATAAAAACCTTACCCACACCAGGGGGGTGCGGGGGGCTCCCAGGACCTGTGCAACACTGCTTAAACCTCGAATTCTGGCAAATTTACAAATTTTACACACTCAAAAATCCCCTAAGCGACAGAAAAAATGGCCACCGAAAAAAAACAAAACGAGGCTACACGACCCCTAAAGCCGCTAAATACCACAAAACAAATACGGCAAAAAAAAACCTTACCACCTACAACATACATCATTAGCAAGGACGCTTTATCATACAAACCCGCCTACCACATACACATTCGCCGCCAATTCACAACACTACCTAACAGCATGCAGAAGTACCCAGCTACACTAACGGCTTTCCCTCGCTCATGCAGCCTATTTACACTACACACTGCACACATTGGTGACACTTACACCTCAGCTCCACAACACTGCAAACCTACATTGTATGCCGCAGGAACATGAAAACAGATTGCCAGCTCTTCAGCACAATGCTTCCTGCATATATTACTTACAAATAGGTAAAGTACCGTATATATGAGAGTATAAGCCGAGGCACCTATTTTACCACAAAATACTGGGTAAAATGAGTGTCTCGAGTATAAGCCAACGGTGGGAAATGTGCTGCCTCCTGTGTCCCTTTTGTGCCTTTTGTGTCCCCTTCTCTCTCCCGTGTCTCTTCCCCCCTCTCCCTTCCCTGTGTCCCTCCCTTCCTCCTCATTCTCAACCTCCCTCCTCAACCCCACTCCTCATCCTCAACCTCCATCCTCATCCTAAACCTCCCTCCTCAACCCCCTCCTCCTCAACCCCATCTTCATCCTCAACCCCCTCCTCATCCTCAACCCCCTCCTCATCCTCAACCTCCCTTCTCAACCTCCCTCCTCATCCTCAACCCCCTCCTCAACCTCCCTCCTCAACCTCAACCCCCCATCCTCAATCTCCCTCCTCAACCCCCCATCCTCAACCTCCCTCCTCAACCTCCCTCCTCATCCTCAACCCCCATCCTCAACCTCAACCCCCATCCTCAACCTCCCTCCTCAACCCCCTCCTCAACCTCAGGCCCACTCCTCATCCTCAGGCCCTTCCTCATCCTCAGCCCCCTCCTCATCCTCATCCTCCCTCCTAAACCTCAACCCCCCCATCCTAATCCCCTCCATCCTCAACCCCCTCCTCAACCTCATTCTAAACCCCCTCTCTCCCCTCACTTACCTGCTCCGGCCTCCGCTCCTTCCGGGTCTTGATGTGGCGCGCATGTGCCGTCACAAGCCGCCACATTATTAGCATATGCCGGGTGCCGGCACCCGGTAAATGCTAATGACGTGGCGCGCATGTGACGTCACGGCATTAGCATATACCGGGTGCCGGCACCCGGTATATGCTAATGATGTGGAGCGCGTGTGACGTCACGGCATTTTAATTTATTAATTTATTACTTATTTAATTACCATCAAAAAATACATATAAACAAAAAAAAAAAAAACACTATCGCAATAAACGCAAAAGACTTCACTGCACCTCACAACTAGCGCCAATGCTGCTCATAGCACACAAACTACACCAGGGGACAGCCTTGCAATAAGTGCAAAAAGCAGATCAGCACCGACCTTACAATGATAGCAAAAGCGCCTGTGATAAAAATTAAAAAAAAACTTGCAATCCAGGTCGAGATCTCAGACCACCACAAAAAATGAGGTCTGTGCCAAACACCATTCCTTGACTTACAATACTATTGCCGTCATTTTTTGACGAGCAATTCGCTAGTTGTATATAATGCCAAGAAAAGATGTTACTCTCATCATAGAAGATTGGAATGCTAACTTAGGGAGCCAAAAGATATTGTAGTACAAAATGTAGCAGGTCTGTCAAGATAATTATCGGATCAAAGTAAACACCTTCTTCCAATAGCCTCGAAGATGACCAAACACATGGACAATACAAAAATCAGAATGACTATATACTTTGTAGCCAAAGATAGAAGTGCTCTAAACAACCAGCAAAAACAAGACCTGAAGCTGACTGCAATAAGAAACTCATGTTACAATCCACATGGTTAAGAATTAAACTGAGGAAAAGAGGGAACATCATTAAACCAAGCAGATACAAAATAAATATTATCCTCAGTTAATATTCAGCAGAGGTTAAGAATAGATTTAAGGGACTAGACCTGGTTGATAGAATGCCCGAAGAACTTTGGAAATAAGGCGGTAAACTGGCTGTCTAATTAGGCTTTGAAAATAGCATAGGAAAAAAGAGATGTGTCCAACTGAACGCAGAATTCCAGAGGATAGGAAGAAGAGACAAGGAGACATACTATAATGAGCAATGTAAAGTGATAGAGGATGCTAACAGAATGGCAAATTCAAGAGATCTCTTTAGGAAAATTTCGGAATCTTCAAAGAAACATTTCATGACAGAGTGGGAGTGACACAAGTCAAAAATAGTAGGGTAGAAGAAGAAGCAGAACCGATAAAGATGAGGTGGCAGAAATACACAGAATATCTATACATGAAGGATCTTAACAGCATTGATAACCTCAATAGTTTGTCAAATGAGCTAGAGCCAGACATCTTGGAGAGTGAAGTGAGATGGGCTCTAGGAAGACTTCCTGATAACAAGGTAGTAAGAGTTAATTTAATCCCCGCTGAACTTTTCAAAATTCTAAAAGATGATGATATGAAAGTATTGTTTGCATTATGCCAACAAATTTGAAAAACACAACAATTGAGCAGATTGGAAAAGGTCCAAAGAAAAAAAAAAAAAAAGGTAGTGCCAACGAGAGCTCCAGTTATTGAACAATTGCACTAATTTCACATGCCAGCAAAGTAATGCTTAATATCCTGCAAGCTCGGCTCCAATAATATATGGATCGGGAACTACCAGATGTACCAATATTTGCTTTGATTCATAGACTATGCTAAAGCCTTTGTCTGTGTGAAACGCAACAAAATTTGGCAGGTCCTTAAAGAGATGGGGGTACCAAACAATCTCATCCACTTCCTGGGCAATCTTTATGTGGACCAAGAAGTCACAGCCCATACCAAACATAGAGCACCTGAATGGTTCAGTATCAGGAAAAGAGTACAACAAGATTGTATATTGTCTTATTTATACATCTTATGAAGAATACATCATGAGAAAGACCGGGCTAGAAGAATACAAAGAAGGAATCAGTATTGCTGAGAGAAATATCAACAACCTCAGATATGCAAATGATAGTACGGTCTTAAAATCAGGAGGCACTAAAGGTCCTGTTTGAGTACAAAAGCTGGCCTGCTGCTCAATGTTAAAATGAAAATGATTGCGGCAAACTGCAATCTCTGTTCCTGGCAAATAAATGTGGAGGCAGAGACAGATTTTATTTTCCTTGGCTTTAAGATATCTTCAGATGACTACAGCCTTGAAATTAAAAGATATTTTGCTTCTGGTGAGGTAAGCTGTAGTAAGTCTGGACAAGCTATTAAAAAGATATTCCTCAACAAAGGTCTGCATAGTTAGAATTTTGGTATTCCCAGTAGTAACTTATGGATGTGAGATGTGATTGATAAAAAAGGCTGAGCAACGTAAAACGGACACCTTTGACTTTAAACCGTTTTCTCCAACCCCTCGAGTCCATTGAACTGCAAGAAGATCCAATAGATCAATACTTTAGGAAATTAAGACAAACTATTTACTGGAAGGTATGGTCATGAGGCTACAGCTCAGATATTTTGGGCATATCATGAGAAGACAGGATTCCCTAGAGAAAATCATGATGTTAGTAAGGATTAAAGGCTCAAAAAGAAGGGGATGGCAGAGATGGCTAGATGTGCTCATTGAAGCAATGACCATGGGCTCCAGGGAGCTCAGGGGTGCAGTTGTTGACAGATGCGTCTGGAGTGATGCAGTCCATAGGGTCACCAAGAATGACTAAACAACAACAATAATTGCATTTTTATACCATAATTTGGCATATTATTATTGCCAGGATGGCATAAAATTGGGACCTGTGTGTTTTTGGAAGCTTGTAATATAATTCTTTAAAATTGGCCATTCACAAAACCATATAAACTGAAACTACTTTTTATGAAGACTAGAAATCTTGAAGGGCAACGTTTTTTCTCCTTTTCACTATTGGACACACACCCTCTCCGCAAACCTTCACCTTTGTCCTTTTACTAGTCTCACACTCTATCCCACATTTGCATTAAAGTATAATGTAGTGGTAAACAAGACATGGCCCTTTGAAAATGTAAGCTGCATCTAGCATACTAAAAAACATTTTAGCTCAATTATATAATGTTATGAATTATTACTATTTTTTTTTATTTTCCTTCTGTCACCCAAGGTGTTGGCAGGTTGCCCTTTCTCCCTCTTCCCATTCTTCCGAGTTAGTCATTGTGAAGTGGATGATCAGCAGAGAGTTAAGAATATCCATATTGTATCTTCTAGTGCATGTAATAAGGTCAACCGTTTCATATTGGTTCACTCATTTAGAACAGCCTTTACTGCACTAGTGAAAACCAACAAGAAGCAAGTGGAAGTACTAATTTCTTATGTTGGGTCATGGATATATTAAAGTAGTACTATGTGTCACAATTGGCATAATGTCACACATAGTTTATCAGCCAACTTGCTGTACGATGTACCGATGGCTAGTTGACAGACAACTGATTAAATAAAATGGCATTTCACCAGTACAGGGGGCGAGCGGTTAAATCACAGTTCTAGATATATATACAATACATACAATTAAAGGGCCACATATTTATTTATGCTCCTGTAGAATCTGCCATTTTGGTTGGAGCAGGCCAGCTTCCTTAGACTTTCAATGTACAGGAAGTTTGTGTCTGCAAATGTGGCAACAACCACTGCCAATGCTCTTAGCCACACTAAAGGGAAACTCATCAATTTACAGGAACGCTATCTACTACATACAGCAACAGGCAAGAAAACAAATTGAAAGCTTGTAGCAAATAAATTTGCATGGAAAAGTTGCAAAATGTAAAATATTTAGTTAAACATAAGACCATAAAGAAAAAATTGACCACAGTGGCAAATCATCATAAGATAAAGTAAAGATGAATAGTATAGAACAACAATATTGGAAATGCTAAAGCAAATAATCTTGGATTGATTATTTTATATATCTCCTGGTTTTAACTGATGTACTATATATATACCTTTTTCTTGCTTTATCATTGTTCTTGTTATAATACTATCATTAAACACATTTATACGCAGGGAGGACTAAGTACTGTATATAGTGTGAACGAGTTCCTCCAATCGCTGTAAGAATAAAAGTAATTTAATATTAATTGAATCGTTCTAGGGAAGCCAATTATACCTTTAAATTGGATAAGTTTATTTATTTGTCTGCTGTTTGGTATTTCCCATTTACACATTCAATTTTTAATAGATTTCCCAATTGGAATCACTGAAGTAAACTCAAAAGAAATTAGGAACTGCTGAAACCTATCTGTCTCTGCATGCGCCTGTCAAGATAAGGAGGTTGCCCAGGCATGACATGAAATCCATCCTTAATTCCTTCTTTTAACTAGAGTCTATTAACAATGAACTCAGAATCCAAGGTTTTTACTTGGTTGTTGTTTAGTCGTTCAGTCATGTCACACTATGCGTGACCCTATGTATCACAGCATGCTATGCACATCTGTCAGCCACTGCACCCTGAGCTCCCCCAAGCTCATGTTCATTGCTTCAATTAACTTTATCCATCCCCCCATCCCATTCTTCTTGTGCCTTTAATCTTTCCCTGCATCAGAGAGGTCTCTAGGGAATTATGCCTTCTCATGCTGTAAAAAGCTTTTGAGCTTTAGCCCTATGATCATACCTTCCAATGAACAGTTTGGCTTGATTTCCTGTGGTATTGATTGGATCTTTTGGCAGTCCAAAGGACTCTAACAACATTTAAAAGGCTTCAATTCTATGACACTCAGGCTAATTACTTATTACTTATTGGGAATACCATAGTTCTAGTTATGCTGACTTTTGTTGATAGTATAATATCTTTACTTTTTAATAGTTTGTCCGGTTTTGTCATACCTTTGTCAAGTGATTACATTAACATTTTCTAATATTTATTATAATTAAATAAAGAAAAACATATATTAATGAGAATAGCAGCGCCAAAAAAATTGATATGAATTGAACAGCAAAAATAAAAATACCTTATTGACCCAAACTAATGTGCTAAGTTTAAAATCGTAAATTGACTTGATCCATTTAAAAAAAGGTTATGTGAAAGAGCTAAATGATTGATATTTAATTTTTGAAACTAATAATTCCAAAGGATTTTGTGGCCTATCTAGCTACCAAAGAAAATTATTAAGGTAGATTACTCTTTCCTATACTTATTATTATGTTAAACTAGCGTAATTACCCATCATAAATTATGGTATGAGTCAATTTCATTGGGAAGTAAGCTGCACATGAAAAATAATTGAAAAATAAAATAAAATACAGATTGTATTGAATTATATTTCCCTTAAATATAAAAAACTTATATAAAAGAAATTTAATTTTTATTATTTAATGCTAATACTTTAAGCTAGAATGATGGCTTACACAAATTAACAGTGAACATAAGTGGATTATATTACTTATGCCCTTGAAGGTACAAACAAAGGGCCCTTTTCTATAAGAAGCCTGAAAATGGTTCAAACTCATAAATTTGGCTACGGATGTTTTTTATTTATTTATAAATCTTTAGATGTATTCTATTGACTCCAGCTTGCAAATTCCGACCTCAAGGCTGAACTTGTAATCCCTGCCTTTTTATCAATATTTTTAGCAAGCCGGTAATTTTCTTCTTAGACACAGCCAATAGTAAATTAGTCATGATGTCAGCAAAAGATGGAAGTTACACGTAATCTGCTTTCAGAGGCTAAGAATTAATTACGGTAGTTCCAATCACATTTAATAGTTGTCAAACTGCGAGTTGTCGTCAGGCTTGCGAGCCTCGCGAAGGGAGGCAAGCAGTTGAGGCATTGAAACAGGCGGGTCTTAGACTGAAATGAGCGGCGAAGGCGAGCCGTTGAGGCATTGAAACACGTGGAAATGAGCACCAAAGGTGTTCCTGCGAGCCTCGTGAAGCGAGACGACCAGTTGGCGTATTGAAACACAAGGGTCGTAAGCAATTGAGGAACGCGGGACTTCCCAAAAAAAATTACGACCTCGGAATCTCTGGGACAAAAAAATACAACTTTAATGGGCGAACCGCAGAAATTGTAAAAACACAAAGCACGGGGGGGTACGCCAGGATGCCTGGGAGTGAGGTTGCACGCAAATTTAAGCTGAATTTGCAGAGTTTCAGCACTCGAAAATCGGCTAAGCGAGAAAAAAAATGTTGGCCGGAAAAAATGAATATCAGGCTAAAGGAGACCAAAGCGTGCAAATCATCGCCAGGCATGTACATGATAGCCAGGAACGGTTTCGGAATCTCGGGAGCTAAAAACCTGACCTCGCAAAAAATACTAATTTAACGGCCGAACCGCGGAAATCAAAAAACACGGAAAACAAGAAAAAATAAATTAAAAATAAAAACACACTCACGGGGGGAATGTCAAGACGCCTGGGAATGAGGTTGCACGTGAATGTAAGCCGAATTTGCAGAGTTTCGGCACTCGAAAATCCGCTAAGCGAAAAAAAAAATGGCGGCTGAAATTAAAACAAGGCTAAAGGAGACCGAGGTGCGCAAATCACCACCAAGCACATACAAGTTAGCCAGGAACGTAGGAGATACAAAATATACTATTACAACGGATAGAAAATGCTCACGAGCCAAGTAACTCATAAGACGAAAACCTGCCATTTTACAACACTAACTTGCAAATAAGAACATTATGATTCTAAAATGGCACTTTACCCACCTAAACAAACGGTTTGGCCTCGCGCACTCTGCCTATTTACACTGCACACTTTGCACATTGCTGACACTTTCTCCTCAGGTAATCAACCGTCCAACTGTACATTTTCTGATGCAGGAAAATCCAAAGAGATTGTTAGCTCTTCAGGATATTGATTGCTGCATATTAAATATAAATAGGTAAAGTATATTAATTTATTAATTCATATTAATTTATTAATTCACTGTACTAAAAGATTGTATATTTGACACTGTACTCCTATATCTGTCTTCGCGATAAGCTCTGAAGGTGATTGTCGCAAACAAGGAAACTTGAGAGGCTCGCAATGAGATCTGAAGGTCCTCAGAGGAGCAAAAGCCTTACATTGTGTGGCAAACAACATTGCCAAGGCTTTAAATTTTATTGCCGTCATTTTGTGACAGGCAATTCGCTAGTAAGTAATATTTGCCGATCAGGCTCGCAATCAAGCACTCTAGCACTCCATAAAATACATTAGATCATCTGTTTTAGTCCATGTGGGTTTCGTGATATGTTTTTTACCCCTTGAGTCCCTGGATCGATATAATTCAGAAATAACTTTTAAAAATATATATTTTTTAATTGCATATTTGTGGGTTTGAGACTGTTGTGCAATTAATTCTAACATGTTTCCATGCTTTCCTGTGCTTTTAAAGTACAGTATTGTATGTTTAATTGCTGTTACAGGTCTAAAAGGTATTTGAAAAAAAGCCCTCCGTTTTTTAGTACTCATAATATTTTTGACAGAAACGCGATACTTTTTTCAATTGGGTCCAACAGAATATAGATTTTGTGTAACTTTAATTATTTAGAGCTCATAATATTGCTGTGCTAAAACCAATAAAGTTCTAAGGCCAGTTTTGCGTGTTTGGCTGGCCTGTAGTAATTGTGGGAGGGAAACTAGTAATTGGATTGCGAGTAGATAATAGAATCTCTGGCAATTTTAAGAGTGATTTTAAGTGTTTATAAATTTACAAATTAGGCAATAGTATAGGTCCCTAAGTTATTATGGAGCTACCAAATTATTCCTATAAAATACTCTACTAACTCTTCACAGGTTTCAACAACAAACATTACTATGACATCTACAAAAACACATGGAGCTGCCTGATAAACTTCTATCTTTTAACCAAATATTGCTTTAAGCTGGACTTAAAAGTCTTGAAATTATACATCCATTTATATATGCCATTTAGTTCAAAGCCATTAAATAGAGAGCAAAAAATATGCAGAAGTCAAATATACAAACTTTAGGTGTCAAATTTACTTAAAATTATATGTAGGGACATTGCTGCAGTTTTTTATACTATTTAATCTACTTTCTGTACAAAAAGATTCCCTATACACAGTGCCTTGCAAAAGTATTCACCCCCCTTGACTTTTTACCTATTTTATTACATTACAGACTTAAGTTCAATGTTTTGTTAATCTGAATTTTATGTGATGGATCAGAACACAATAGTCTGAGTTGGTGAAGGGAAATGAGAAAAATATATACATAAAACTATTTTTTAGAAATAGAAAACAGAAAGTTGGCATATGCGTATGTATTCACCCGCTTTATGAAGCCAATATAAGCTCTGGTGCAACCAATTACCTTCAGAAGTCACATAATTAGTGAAATGATGTCCACCTGTGTGCAATCTAAGTGTCACATGATCTGTCATTACATATACACACCTTTTTGAAAGGCCCCAGTGGCTGCAATAACTAAGCAAGAGGCACTACTAACCAAACATTGCCATGAAGACCAAGGAACTCTCCAAACAAGTTAGGTACAATGTTGTTGAGAGGTACAAGTCAGGGTTAGGTTATAAAAAATTATCCAAACCTTAGATGCGATGGTTCTCCTGGAGATCATCAATCATAACCAAATGGAAAGAACATGGCTCAACAGCAAACCAGCCAAGAGATGGCCGCCCACCAAAACTCACGGACCAGGCAAGGAGGGCATTAATCAGAGAGGCAGCACATAGACCTAAGGTAACCCTGGAGGAGCTGCAGAGTTCCACAGCAGAGACTGGAGTATCTGTACATAGGACGACAATAAGCCGTACGCTCCATAGAGTTGGGCTTTATGGCAGAGTGGCCAGAAGAAAGCCATTACTTTCAGCAAAAAACAAAATGGCGCGGTTTGAGTTTGCGAAAAGGCATGTGGGAGACTCCCAAAATGTATGGAGGAAAGTCCTCTGGTCTCATAAGACTAAAATTGAACTTTTCGGGCCATCAAAGAAAACGCTATGTCTGGGGAAAACCCAACATATCACATCACACAAAGAACACCATCCCCACAGTGAAACATGGTGGTGGCATGCTGTGGGGATGTTTTTCAGCAGCTGGGACTGGGAAACTGGTCAGAGTTGAGGAAAAGATGGATGGTGCTAAATACAGGCATATTCTTGAGCAAAAGCTTTACTACTCTGTGCGTGATTTGAGGCTAGGACGGAGGTTCACCTTCCAGCAGGACAATTGTACCCAAACACACTGCTAAAGCAACACTTGAGTGGTTTAAGGCGAAAAATTTAAATGTGTTGGAATGGCCTAGTCAAAGCCCAGACCTCAATCCCATAGAAAATCTGTGGTCAGACTTAGATTGCTATTCACAAGCGCAAACCATCCAACTTGAAGGAGCTGGAGCAGTTTTGCAAGGAGGAATGGGCAAAAATCCCAGTGGTAAGATGTGCTAAGGTCATAGAGACTTATCCAAAGACACTTGGAGCTGTGATTGCCGCAAAAGGTGGCTCTACAAATGATGGGAATAGTTATGCACATTGACTTTTTTCTATTTGTTGTTTTCTTCACAATAAAAAAAAAAAAAAACATCTTCAAAGTTGTGGGCATGTTCTGTAAATTAAATGATGCAAATCCTCAAACAATCCATGTTAATTCCAGGTTGTGAGGCAACAAAACTGCCAAGCGGGGGGGAATACTTTTGCAAGGCACAAAAATGGAATATGTCTATTTTTAATACCCACAACTTGGATATTAAGAGTTATCCCTACACAGGTTAATAGAACAAAACAATTTATTTAACGCATTCCCTTCTGCAGGAGAATAACATTAATGTGTACTGTGTATATGTGCCCTGGTCGTAATCCTATGTACCCCATAGTCTAGAGCAGATTTTGCCCTATGTTTGCAGCAAGTTCCCCCGTTCTTCCTCTCGTGTGTATCTTTTTACCAAATGCTTCCCTTACAGTCTTTGGCAGTCTCCCGTCCGCTCACAAAGTGGAACTCATTGGGGGTTAACCACTCTTGTCGATAGTGGATGGATGGCCCTTTACTGCATTGGCTCAACTTCTAGATGTAAATCAAAGCCTTGTTCTCCCCAAACTCCACCTCAAATACATGGATTCCCCTGGTCAAAAAGGGGCTGGAAGTCAGGTATATAGGAAAACCTCTCCAGCATCCGGTCATAAGACAGTGGGGGTGGTGGGGCTTGTGCAGGCACAGGTAGGCACAGTGAGTATGGGGGGCAAAGAGGTGCTTATAAGTTAGAGGGTGAGGGGTCACCACAGGAATGGTCACTGTAAGGTAACCCAGAATAGTGTCCATGGGTTGATTAAAAGCTGCAAGTGTGTTCTCTTCCTCTTGATAGCCAGCATGGTGACCCCTGGCAACCCCTTGCCCTGTTGACTGATATCTTGGATTGTGCTGATCTCCTCTGCTCTCTGTGCCATGTGCTTTGTATTGCACCTGCCCCCTGTGCTCTGTGATCTTACTGTGCATAGCACTGTTTGCATCTGCGCATAGCAATATTTTACATGCTTTACAGATACTGGCTGAACATTTTGTCTTGTATCCTTGATAATGTTAACAAATCATAGCATACAGATTATTATGTAGAAATAATATATTATAATCAAACAACCTCACTGTATAATGCCAAATCTTCTCTCTATCTGATGTTTTGAAATAAACACCTGTACCTTACTAAATCCAAGCATAACTAAATAAAAAAAGGGAGAAGACAGCAGTAATTACGAATGGGATCCATATGTCTTAACCTATTATACTTGTTTAATCCTGTCACAGCCAAGTTCTTGTTAAGTCGGCCAAATGGTCAGTAAGAAAATTATAATGAATGCGTAACCATACTCTTAGTTCCTGCCAATGTGTGCTCTTTTTCTCATAACCTGATATGTCATACATCCATAGGCATCCGTACTTGAAGTTCATACCAATGTGAAACAGTTTCAACATCAGAGATTTGAATATTAATTAACATCGTCCCTTAAAGGTATAAGACCAGTACTGTTCATCTGGGATTCCAACAGCCTCTGAACTGGTTATCTGGATTTTATCAAACCCACTACAGCATGAAAGGTTCTTTTTGAGTTCCAGTATTAAAACAAGAAGATCTGGAAGATCATTTCTCCAGTTGTACATCCGGAGGAGGTTTAAAAAAAAAAAAAAAAAGCACTGGTTTACAAGGTAGTTAGCGCACAATGGCCATATTAAATTGTCCACATCTAAATTACATGAGTCCTTAATGAAGGCCTTAAATGTTACTGATTCAATTGGTTACTTTTAGCTACTTTCATTCCAGTTGCGAGTTACAGGCTCAAAAGCACTACTGTTGTCAAAATCTCTTCCTTTGATGTTTCAAGCCCATAAATGTTACCAGCGCTAAAGACGCAAAATCCATATTCATTTACAACAATTCAACAAGCCCGCAATTGCCTTCAAACCTGTAAATGACAAATGTATCAAAAAAGTCTATGAGTACTAGATAGGACTCGCAAGTGGGTTAAACACCTGTTCATAACACTGTAAAATAAAATAAAAACACACTACTGTACTTAAAAATACTGGGAAAGCAATGAAATGCATTATAATTAATTGTACAATAGTCTCAAGCTCGCAAATTTGCAATAATTTTTTTTTTTTTTTACGTTTTCTTTGTGTTCTTTCGATCCCGGCAATCAAGGTGTTAATACATAGCATGGAACCCGCAAGGACTAGAACAGTTGCATTATTGATTTGTATTGATTTCTACATTTTTGGATTGCGAGTCCGATTGCAAATCAGACTTCTAAACACGAATTGATTGTAGTTTAAACTCCATGTTTTACTGACGTCATGATGATGGTCTCATTTACTATTGACTCTGTCTACATTGTAACTTACGGGGGTCATGCCCAGTGCCTGACTGGACTGTTTTACACTATGGACTGGGTCTGACTGGCCAGTGTTACCCTGTGTTTCTTATTATGGTTATGTATTTCTCAGTGCTTATGGTTAAAATATGATTACACTGTTATACTGTATGTATGTTGGTTTATATATTATGTTTTATGTTATATGAATTATTGTAAAGAAACATATTAGCTAGTCTGCAGGCTATTGCACCATCCTATTATGTTACAATGTTGTTATCTGGTGATGACCCATTCAGCCCACCTAAATATAATCAACAGGATAAGGTTAAAGGCCTGATCTCATCAGAGGTGCAGGGGTTCCCAGTAAGCAGGTGGCAGCCTATTATTATGTTACAATGTTGTTATCTGGGATAACTGACTCAGCCCACCTAAATATAATCAACAGGATGAGATTAAGATCTGAGTTACAAGGTTTACCCAGTAAGCAGTAAGCCTATTATTTAGGGATGGGGCTTTACTGATGTGCCAGAAAACTGTATAAAATGGGCCAATTAATAAAGGTATGAAAGTTGTGTCTGTACTTACATAGACAAGGTGTAAATGTCATTCCGTACATTAATCTTAATTCTAAGGGATTATATGGTGTTCCTGATATTCTGGTCTGCTGAAGCAGAAGTTCCTGGGCGTGGTTCCTGTGTATGGTCCATCTTCTGCTATCAGAGGTGTACAAGGACCGCACGATTCTGCTGGATAGGTTTAAACTAAGTTCTTACCAAGTCCAATTGAAGTAGCATATTGTGACAATTGGCTGGCTGTCATGGGACCTCTGTATAAACTAGAGAATGATGGTAACTTATAAAGAGATGTCTGCATCAGAGTTTTCAAGATGTATTTTAAGGCCAGAAAAATTACCAAAGTTGCTCATGGTATTCATTAGAGCTGGAACCGTTAGTGTACATAGCAAGTCATCTGCGAAAAGGGAGCATTCAAAGTTTTGGAGACCAACCTTTATGCCATGTATTTCAGAGTTGGCCCTGATAGCTTGGGCATGTGGCTTTGGGAGATTGGTAATCGGTTTTAATAAAATTCATAAAGCGGCCCTTGAAACCAAATTTCCTTAATGCTGCATATAGGTATGGTCATTCAATGGAATCAAAAGCCTTCTCAATATCCAAGGCTAAAGTAAATAATAGGGTGCGGTAGCTTTGGGCCAAATGGATGGTATTAAATGTTCTCCTAATATTATAGTCTAAAAGGAATGAAGCCCACCTGGTCTTTGTGAATGAGGTTCGGAAGGAAGTTAGAGATCCTTGGTGCCATCATTTTAGCTAAGATCTTCAAATCCCTGTTCATTCGTGAGATTGGGCGGAAGTTCTTGACCTCTAAAGGGTCATGGCCTTCTTTAGGGAAAAACACTAGCAGCCTTATTAAATTGGAATTAGGTAAATTCTAGAGGGCTCTATATAAGCACATAGCATATTTTTTTTACAGAAGTTTTTAGTTCGTGAAGACCTTGCTTTTGGATAGAAGTTCACTGAATAAAAACTTCTGTAAAAAAATATGCTATGTGCTTATATAGAGCCCTTTAGAATTTACTGAATTGCAATTTAATAAGGCTGTATGTCTGCCTGATTGAATTAAAGAGCTTAAGAAGGTGTGGGATGAGGATGTCAGCTAGTTTTTTGTAGCATAGGTTTTGGGATTTACCTGGTTTTAAGTCCTTAATAGTGTCTCTCACCTCCTCATAAGTAATGTCAGAATTAAAGATACTTAAGTCTTGTTCAGTGAGGGTTGAGAGATCATAAGAGTTTAAGAAGGTCTGAGAGGCAAATTTGCTGCCTTTGGGCATGGGAGGTGTAAATCTGTTGATAGTGGCTAAGGAAGGTTTCCTTTATTTTGGTTTGTCTAATCGAGACTGGACTCGAGGCTGTTTTTATTTGGACTATTCTGGCCTGATAGTACTTAGATGTGAGTCTTTTCGCTAGTAGAGAAACAGGTTTATTTACTTTAGAGTAGAACTTATGGTTAGTTTGCCTTAAAGCTTTTTCAGTCCAGGAAAACAGGAGTGAACACTAATAAGATCTCAAAGGACTTACCGCATATTGTAAACAAGACTAAAAGGAAAATTTAAAAAAGGGGGAAAAAAAGAAGAAAGGCAGGAGAGGGTAAATTCTTATATACAAAACATAGAAAAGAAGAGAATCAATGTAGCCCTTCTGCTCTTTCCTTCCTTTATTGATAACTAGAATTACAAAAGATAACTAGACATTTTGTGGCTTTTATCTCACGGCCCAATAGACTGTAACTCACCCTGGAGTTTATATTAAGGTACCCCTGACATTATTTCGTAAGGCATTGACCTTTACAATATCTGAACCAGTGCTGGTCCCTGCTCAATACCACCACCCAGCAGGTCCAAACTGATACAAACTGGCTCTGCATGCAGTCTAAGAAACTCTTCCACATCCAAAGGTTCAACTAGTGAGTGTATCCGAATAGGTGGTCGCACAGCAAGGTCCAGTTGGTTTTGGATTGCTGAGGAGCTGCAGATTCACACGTCTGCAGCTCTCAGCGGTCCCAGAATATTTTATAGTATGAATAATTTAGAAATAAATATTGACAAATAATTGCATGTGAGTCATTCATTAATTACTTCTGGTATCTGTTCAACAGGTTTGTTTTAGATCCATGTGGTGGCTCATACTTTGATGACAATGGTATAAGACAGAAGCAATGGAGTTGGTGGGACTTGAGTCGACATGTCCATGCGCCTCCTCTTCAGCCCATCACCTTGAACCTCAGTTCTAGCATTGAAGTTAAACTTTTAACTCAGGACAAAATCTATGTGACATTCTGCATGAAGGATAAGAAAGTTATATTTAATGTTGGATCTAAGCTAATGGTAAGATTGTTGTTTTACTATTTGCAGAATTTCCGAATGTACTTTATCATGTAATGTTTGTAGATAAACGATTGTAGGCTTCAGCTGCCAGAATAGCTGCCAGTCATTTGTTGCCTTGAGTTATGCACAGATAGTGTAGCAAACAATTTAAATGTATTTCCCAACAACCAAGAAAAAGGGACATGTATATATTTGTCTTTGTCACAGAAAAAAAGCCAATTATCCATGTGTTGTGATTTTTCCTTTTTTTTTTTTTTTAAATGTGGCTGTCCCAATAACTCAAGCTAGTATGTTAGCTATTCTCTGTATAGTTATCATACATGATCACCTAGACATATAAATGGGGTCTCTACATTACCTCCTATATTATTTGGAATGCCAGTATCAACTAATTCATTTTTGTATATCCAATACAATACAATTACATCTACCTTTCCCACCAGACAGGTTCTTCAATCTTACCTTTCAACGGTAGTCTTTGACATTTGACATAATAGTGTGTTAAGCACACTATTGTTCTAAACTACATTTCTTGGTTCTCCAGAGCTCTTGGCTGTCCATGGTTTATAGTTCCTAAAAATATCTGTGCAACCATCCTATGTTATCTTTGTCTCCTGATTGGATCCTCTGTATTAGACATAAAGAGCTAAGTTTCCCAATCTGCTGATAATTCCCTATTTCTTCTGATTTTAGCAAACTATGGGCCTCATTCAATTTTGATTTGGCCAATTGAATTGGTGTCTATATAAGCACAGAGCATATTTTTTTACAGAAGTTTTTAGTTAGTGAAGACCTTGCTTTTGGATTGAGGTTCACAAACTAAAAACTTCTGTAAAAAAATAAATGCTCTGTGCTTATATCGAGCCCTATTCAAATGGTCAAATCGCAATTGAATGAGGCCCCCTGAATGTAGTCAGTCAGTAAAATAGTACAATTCAAAAGTACAATTCAAATTGTGTAACATATGAAGCAGCTTAAAAAAAAAAGAATAAATACATTTTTCTTCTTTTTTTAAAAATATATTCCTTTTGGAAGAACATAACGTTATACAAACAAATGACTTGTGTAAAATTAAAAACATAAATTATACATACATATATTATTTAAGGTTTATGTCATATAATCTTAACTACTATATCTTTCATTTACTTTTTTTATTTTCTTTATGAAGCAAATCTAAAAATAAAATAAAATTTAATTTGCAACTTATATATTAATATGCTATTAATTTTTCCAAAACTCTAATTTTGTGTTATTGTACAACTCTATTGATCCAAGAGGCCGATTTCTTACCATAATATAATAATTGTTTCTGTAATGAGTATTTTAGTCTTTCCAAGTAGGCCACTTTGCCCATTATCTCTATGATAATGTTCCAGGAGAGGTCTAATTGTATTCATCTAGTTGTATTATATCATTTTACAATACTAAATGTTTTTGCTAATCGCTTTCTAATTGCAAATTTTAACTCTCTTGGAGACATTCATATTAAACAAATTGTGGTGTAAATATTATTTCTCTACTATACATATCATTAATTACTTCTATTGTCTGCTATATTTTCCAAACTCTTGTACAGTTCCATCAAATATGTAAATTTGACCCTTCTTGTTAACTTCTTCTAAATAAATAATCTGACTGATTTTTAAAAAATATATACTTTATGTAATTAATTGGTACCATAGACATTCTGCGTCCCTTTAAGACTTGTTTCTAATAGTGTTATTTGTATAACTATTACTTTTAAAGGCTAGACTTTTATCCCAATCTCTCTTATCTATATGAATGATCAGATCATTTCCAATCTTATTATTAATTTATGGAAGGAATTTATCTTGTTAATTTCCTAATCTATATATCAGAAGTATTCCACCCTTTACATTTGGATTTTCTAAGCATTTCTCCTCAAAATCATTAAGTGGTCTCATTATATCCTGTTTTGGCAGTGCGTTAATGAAGTGCCTAATTTGTAGATATGAATAAAAAAAATCTTTTTTAATTCCAAGTATTTCTTTTACATTTTTGAGTGACTTAATTGGAGATATAGTAATGGTAATTTTATTATATCCCTGAGGAAGCCACTCGAGATAAAATGTACATGATTATTTTTAGTGTACCTGTATTTTCTGCATTCAAACTGAAATCTTGTGATTAACTTTCATTCTGATTTCATATTAATCCTTTTCCTTGTTTTCTGTCTATATCCATTTGGGATTGAAGCAAGTACTTTGAGCCATACAGAAGCTGTTAAATATTCCCAGTACACTTTGAATTAACAACCAATAGCACACAGTTTCCCTCTATGGAGAGATGATCTTTATAAAAAAAGATCAATATTCAACAAACTGATATTACTTTTTGAGGACAATATATATATTTATAAATATTCCCCTTTGTACTTCCTGGAAACCCCTTCATTTGTCTTTATATAGTTTGATGCCTGATGTATCTACCCTTTTCACATATTGTATTGTTTTTTTTTTTTTTTTTTGTAGTTAAAAGATACAGAGAAAGGCAACTTACTAAGGACAATGGACAAAGAATATAGTCTTTATTCCAAAAAAATTCAAATTTACGGACTCCTAAATAAAATTGATGATACAGTTCGGCTCTCTAAAGGTCTTCAAGATAGAGCAGAAAAGGTTCAAAAATATGTTTCTGAACTCCAGGGGACATTCAAGAAAATTAGGAGACTTGCATGCAAAGAGAAAGACCAACATAAAGGATTTTTGGGTGAAGTATTGGAACCAGATGTGACCAATGTCAAGAAAAAAGTTCGACCCAAAAATGACGAATCAAACAGTACTTTGGATTTATCATCCAACATAAATACTACACCGGGAAAGGAGAAGAGCAAAAAGATTAAAGGCAATAAGCCTAAAGAACATACAGAGGAGAAGGGAAAAAAGGAGAACAAGCAAGTAAAAGAAAAGACAAATGGAAATAAAAAACCTAAAGAAAAAGTAAAGAACAAATAACAATAATGAAACAAATACCAACCCTTATTGCAAGAAATAATGATGAAATCATGATATAGAAGTCTCCTGCAGCAAATATATTCTTATATAACAATAAGTACTCTATGGACAAGGCTATAATCTCTGTCTATATACTAAACATGTGCATCCACTAATATAAGATAATTATTCTTGTATTGTGCTTTTGAAGTGTTCTCTAATACGAATGTTCACAGTCCAACAATATGTCCCCAAAGAATATTTTGGCCAATGCAACATGTTTACTGGAAGTAATATGATTGATATCAACTGATTGAATAAATTTCCAGGAGATCACAGTATCCTGTGAATTAGTTACAGATACTGTGATACTATAATAGACACTTCATTATATTATTTAGTATTTTAGTCCGTTAAGAACAATGGTATGCTTAGATATCTGCCTGCAAGTAATAAACAAATGCTGTTAACACACTAGATTGCTAAAATAATCTAAATATATTTGTTAACGATATGTTTTTTTAAGGCCACAGTTCTCTTTGTTTGCAAATAAAATTCATACATTTTCACTATGACCTACTGAAAACATTTCACTGTCAGCTGAAATTTTTAACCAAGAACGTTTTTTTTTTTTTTCTTGTTAAAAAGGGTAATTGTTTTTGTCATTGGTACCATAAGAAAATATTCTATCGTAAAATGGCAAAAAGTTAGTTGGTGGAGTGTCCTACAAACTGATTTTATGGATATAGTAAACCAGCTTAGGGCAATATTTCCTGATATTCTACCTTTGCCGCAACCGCCCAGGGAGACAGAAGGCGCTCAAGAATGTTAATGCAGAAGAATGGTGTAGGAAGGATGGCTTTGGGTTTTTAGAGCACTGGGTTGCTACAATCTATAGCAGTGATGGATTGTACCTTAATGATGATGGAGCTTAATATGCTGGCGGAGAAGATCGTACAAAGGCTAGAAAGTATAGAGAGGGTGGGTGTAAGGGACAAATTAACTACTCGTGGGAAGGTGGAGGGTCAGTATAGTCAATAGAGTGGTCAAGTACGTCAAACCTGCAGAGACATAACGATCTAAAGTGTAAGCGTGCTAGTTACCAGAGAAAATTAGAGGGCTAGAATTATTAACAGTGAAGGAAAATGATATGATTATGCATTACTGAATTATGGTGGGATGATTCCCATGACTGGACAGTTAATTGTGAGGGTTATAACCCCTTTTTAGGAAAGATAGGGGCAGGGTTAGAAATGGGAAAATAATGTCTTTAGGCTTTACATTAGGTAAAACACATAAAGCCCCATTAAATTGCTATGATTTTAGAAATTTTAGCCTGTAAAGGACCCTGCAAGAGTTACGGCTATTAAATTGGCCTCTTCGAACTACCCACAAACGATCTGCGGGTTACAGCCGGAAAAAACTTACGGGCTGTAAATATCTAAACTCCGTCCCAGCTAAGCCTTTGATCAGTCAAGCCCGTAAATGTTACTATCGTAAATCGCTATTAAATTGCTATGAAATGGAGCCAAAAATATAATGGCCTCCAAATAGGACCCGCAAAGGGTTTACAGACACTGTAAAAGACAATATAAACACAAAAGTAGATTTTAAAATATGGGGAAAGCATGGAAAGGCATTACAATTACTTGCACAATTAGGCACAAATAAAAAAAAAAAGGCATTTAAAACATGTTTTATTTAATTATATGTTGTAATGGTCATGCATATGCCAATATGAAAAGCCATGCTGCAACATGCATAAAGCAATTACACTACCTGATTAAATTGCAACACAAACACATGAAATTGCTGGCCCTATTACCCCTCTCTCACTTACAGAGACTCTCATGTGGACCCTAAAATATAAATATAATTGCATATACATCTCGCTCATCACATCTAAATTGGGAAAATAAATAGTGGCCAAATTACACCGCCACATCACATAGATCAAGTACCAGAGGAATATTTTATTATTTGTTGTTCAGTCCTTCAGTCGTGTCCTACTCTCTGTGACCCTATGGACTGCAGCACATTTAGCTAGGTCTCTGGCATGCAAACCTTGTGGAACAGCACAAGCAAATATACTGGAGTGGGCTGCAAATTACTTCTCCAGTTTACTGTGATTTGTCTGACCTCTCTGCTATCACCTGCCCACCTAGTGTGACCCTACATGGTATAGCTCACAGCTTCATTGAAGTACACAAGCCCCATCACCACCGCAAGGTAGCGATCCAGAAGGGGGACAGTGCAACATCCACAAAACTAATCTACGCTAAGCCATCAGGCCGTGCCACAAAAACACATGGAGACTGTGCAGAGGCATGTAGATCAACAGCCAACTCACCTCCATCAGGGGTAATCTCCACTACCGCCATCCTGGAAAGTCTCACGTCATTGCTTGTGGCCATGTGCCAAGATGTATACCCATTATCATCTGGTGACATCCCATTAAGTGTTTTGCTATCAATCAATTCACATTGTCACCTGTCATATTCTTATCAGGCCTTCAGTGGGATTTTGATACTCCACAGTATCACAAATTGGACCTGTATTAACCCTTTATTATTATATATGATATATATTATTATATGCAAAGGAATCTAGGAAAAAAATGTTGGAACCTTAAAATGTGATTTAGACAAGGAAAATGCAGATGTGCCCTGTAATTTATTTTCTTCTGTATACACAAGGGAGGTACCAGTGGTTGGGATACTGCAACAAAATGGGGCTACCCTACCTTCACCAAATAACTGGTTAATGGCGAAAAATATCCAAAAGAGGTTGGAAAAAATACATGTTCATAAAGCCCCAGGTCCTCATGAAATACATACAAGGGTACTGAGGGAACTGGGCTCTGTAATAGTCAAGCCATTATATCTAATTTTCCAAGACTCACTCTCCACATGCTTGGTACCAAATGACTGAGGTAACGCATAAATTAGAAGAAATGGCAGATGAAATGTAACACAAATAAATGTAAGGTTATGCATATGGAAAGTAAAAATAGCCATGCAATTTATATTTATCTAAATGGAACAAATCTTAGGGTGTCAGAGATAGAAATGTATTTGGGAGTGCTTGTGGGCAACCACCTACCAATACCAAGCAGTATCTGCAAAGGCAAGTAAAATATTTGCCTGCATTAAGAGGGGTATGGAAGCAAATATAATTCTACTACTATACAAATCCCTAGTACCCCCCATTTGGAATATGGAATTTTATTTTGGGCACCAATTCAAAAAAAGGACATTGTAGAGCTGGAAAATATACAGAGAAGGGCAATGAAATTAAAAAGTGAAGTGGAGGAACTAAGATATGAAGAATGACCAAACCAAATTAAACTTATTTTCTCAAGAAAAAAAGTGCCTAAGAGGGGATAAGATTACCTTATATAAATACACCAAGGGTCATTACAAGGCTTTGTCTGGGGAACTTTTGGTGTCAAGATTTTTTTCAACTGACAAGAGAACATCCCTTAAGGTTAGAAGAAAAAAGATTTCACCTTAAAGAAAGAAAAGGGTTCTTCACGGTAAGGGCAGTCCGACAATGGACCTCTCTACCAAAGGAGATTGTGACACCAGATTCAAAAGATAACTTTTTTTTTTTTTTACTTTTTTTTTATTGAAGGGAATATGCAATATTCCAACATAATAAAGCAAGAAATAACATTTACATTCAAATTTTTCAACCAAATTAAATGCCTCATGTTCTGAGTTCTGGCATACCCCTTCAATTTTATCTTTTCTGTAATAATGAAACTACAAAAATAACTTTTAAACACAACAAAAGAAACATAAACAATAACACAAAAAAAAATTAAATATATGGAGATTAGAGATTTAAATATATACTTATATAATTAAATAAATAGCTAGGGAGGTAGAAAAAAGCTAAGGGACAAAGACATATCTGAATATTAATACCTAGATGGTTCCCTAACAGAGCCAGATTTCTATACTTAGCAGCATTTCAATTATAGATTAATACTGTTCAGATATGTTGAGTTAAGTATATTAAATTAGGCTACTTAGCTGATCTAATATTACAATATAGCAGCTTCCAGAATATTGCAAGTTTTAACTTTTACGGTTAAATAAAGTATAGTCACCTCCTGTATAACAGCTCACACGAACCAGAGTTTCCAGGACCCCCTCTCGAGCCTCCCCCGCTCCAGGTCCTCCTTTAGCTCAGTTTGGAAGGATTTACAATCTCAAATAGGTCACAATTAAGTCATGAGTGTGCTAAGAGACGACTCCAGCCAGGGATTCCAAATTTTATAAAATTGTGGCATAGTGTCTAATATAGCATTTGTTAGCTTCTCATTTATTGTTATGTAGTTAACTTTCCTAACCACCTCCTGCAGATCTAAAGTTCCCGACTTCCACTGACTGGCAATGTGTGTTTTGGCCGCAGCCGCCATTATCTGGAACAACTTGTTCTGGCTCAATGATAAATTTGGGAGTTTATTCCCAACAAGCAGGATTCCATGGTTGCCAGAACAGTAGTCCCAAACAATGACGTAGCTAGTGATGTCAAGAAAAGCCCACAACCTGTGTACCACCGGACACAGCCACCAGGTGTGTATATGATCTCCCATCTGTTGGCAGCCCCTAAAACAATTACTGCTTACTCTAGGGTCATATTTGTGAAGTTTGTCGGGAGTACAATATATCCTGTGCAGGACTTTGACAGATGTTTCTAGATGGGAATAATTACTGGTTGCCCTACTTAGGTACGAGAAGGATTTCTGCCAAATTCTCCATTCCCACTCCCTTCCAAGCTCTTTCTCCCATTTATGTATGTATGCTGGTTTCTCTACATGTTTTGATTTTGAAAATTTGTCATATAACGAGCCAATTACTCCTCTAGCCAGTGGAAGATTTTTCCATATAACTGAGGACCAGGAAGTTTTCGGAGACCCATATCTTTTACGCATCTCGCTGACCCAGCTCCTTATCCTCAAATAATTGTAAAACTCTTCAGCAGGGAGGGTATATTTTTCTTTAAACTGCTCAAAAGTCACCAAGTGATCCCCCCTATACCAGGGGCCTAACCTATCTAATCCCCTAGATGCCCACCAATGTTTTGATGTCATACTTAGGGTTGCCCATATTTCCGGAAAGGAGAGAACCGACATTAGGGGGGATATACCTACATCTAACCTATTCTTGGACCTAGTCCACCCCCAAGAAGTTATAGTCAGATTTATTATGGGGTTTTGGTAAGATTTAATCGGGCTCAGGCCTTCAGGCATCCATAATAGCGTATCCCAACTATGAGGTTGCATTTGTTGTTATTCTAAGAACACCCACCCCGGTTGGTGCTTGTGGCAGTGGAGCGAGTCTAGCCACTTTAAAATAGTCCCGTAAATTGGGACATGATAGCCCCCCCTCCTTCCTGTGTCTAAACATTATTTTCTTGGATATGCGAGATTTCTTATTATTCCAGATGTATCTAAAAATATTGGCTTGAAACCGATCTAGTTCCTTAAGGGATATCGGTATGGGGAGTGTCCTAAAGAGATATAAAATCTTTGGCAGTGTGCTCATTTTAATTGCCGCTATTCGGCCAGTCCATGAAAGTGGGTAACTCCTCCATCTCAACAAGTCATCACTTAATTTTTTGTACATAGGGAGGTAATTTGCCTTGTACAGGTTGGATAAGTTGGGTGTAATATTAACCCCTAGGTATTTTATATGTCTGGCCGGCCAGGAGAAGGTATATAGAGATTTCAGGAGTTCAATGTCAATCTAGTTCATACCCAGGCTTAGGGCTTCTGATTTCCCCAGATTTAATCTAAGTCCTGACACTTTGCCAAACCTATCGAGAGACGACATTAACGCTGGTATAGAAGACCCGGGATTTGTCAGGGTGCATAAGATGTCGTCCGCAAAAAATGTGCATTTGTAGTGTTGTAACCCCACTTGTAACCCCTGAATTTCTTTGTTCGCTCTAATGAGTTGTGGGCTCTATGTTCCCCCGGAAGCCTCAGGTTAGCTGTCGGGGACTCATAATATGTTCGGAGTAGGGTAGTGAAGCGACCCTTAATGCCAAACCTGTCCAGTACCTTAAACAAATATGGCCACTCAACCGTATCGAAGGCTTTCTCAATGTCTAGGGCCAGCATGCACATAGGGGAGACTGCTTTGTGTGCTAAGTATTGAAGATTAAGGACACGTCTGACATTGTTCCCCGCCTGCTTATGAGGTACAAACCCTGCTTGATCCTTATGAATAATTTCCGGTAGGAACCTGGAAGTCCTTACTGCCATGATTTTAGCTAGTAGTTTAACGTCTACATTCAATAAAGATATGGGTCGATAATTCCTCACCTCAAGGTCGTCCCTTCCTTCTTTTGGGAACACTACCAGATCCGCCTGATTTAATTCTGGGAGCATACTTTCCCCTTTCAAAATGGCATTAAAGAGGGACGTAAGATAAGGCGTTTCAAACTTCTTATAATATAAATTAGTAAACCCATCCGGTCCCGGGGATTTGCCTATTTTGAGGTTCTTAATCGCTGCCCTCACTTCATCTGGTGTAATGTCTTGGTTCAAATTAGTAAGCTGTTGTTAATTTATTGAGGGGAGATCTATGGTACTTAAAAAGGAGTCAATATCCAGCCCTTCAGTCTGCATTCTAGATGAATATATCTGCTGATAGAAGGACTGAAACTCCTCCTGTATGTCCCTTGGACTACAGGAAATTTTACCATCCGACTTCCTAATCTGGGTTACCCTGGTTCGGATTTCCTTAGATTTCAGTCTCCTGGCTAGCATTCTGGTTTGTTCGCTTTCCAGTAGTATAAGGGTTTTGTTTTTCTCGTAGCCTTCTCCGTATAATAAGATAAGACTCCATCAAGGTCTGACCTGACTTTGTTAATTTGGATGCAGAGCTTCCGGGTAGGGCGCTGCTGATTAAGGCTTTCTAGGTTGTTAAGGGTAGCCATTAGCTCCTCCTCCTTTCCTCTAAGTGACTACGGTATTGAGCAGTCAGCTTAATACAGCAGCCCCTTATAAATGCCTTATGGGCTACCCAAAGCCAACCTGCTCCCGTATCAGGAGAGTCGTTCCAATCAAAATATTGCATAATGTCCTCCGTCAGAGTTGTTAAACTATTGGGATCTGACAGCAAGTGTTCGTGAATCCTCCAGCTCCTGGGCGGGGATAAACTAGGTCCCAGAGTTATTCTAATGACCACTATAGAATGATCAGACCAAGGGCAGGAGACAATGTCAGATTCTCGGACGCTATCAAAAAGTAGAGAGTCTATGAGAAACGTATCAATCCTCGAGTATGTGCCGTGCATGGGTGAAAAAATGTTATACTCCCTCCGGTCTATATGCAGGCCCCTCCAAGCATCTACCAAACTCATTTTTGCTAATAACTGCTTAATTTGACCCTGTTTTTTGGAGAGTTTAGTATTCCGGATGTCTCCTGATCTATCCATTGCCGGGTCTAAAGTCAAATTAAAGTCCCCCCAATCACCAGCCTACCTAACTCTAGCGATTCTAATTCTTTCAGTAATTTAATCAAAGTTTTTTGGGGTGAGCTTGTGGGAGAGTATAAGGATATGAGTGAGATTCTATGGCCCGAGACAGTCCCGGTAACCAGGACGTAGTGTCCATCTTTATCTACCTTGCTGCGTTCTAAGTTAAATGGAAAATCTTTGTGTATCAAAATAGCTGCCGCTGCCTTCTTTGTGGGTTGAGTGGCCATATACATTGTCGGGTAATCTTTATGAACAAATTGTGGCTTGTTTTCATGCGAAAAATGAGTTTCCTGCATGAAAACAACTGAGGGCCTAAGTTGCCTATAGTACCTAAAGGCTTTCCTCCTTTTGAAAGGCGAGTTAAATCCCTTTACATTATGGGTTATAAACGTATAATCTGACCCACTCATCATGGCTTAGAATCTACGTGTGCATTCCCTGACTAAAATTAAATGGTGGGATCTTGGGTTCCAGCCAAGCGCTTTCTCCAAATCCAGTTGCTCTGATTCTGACACACAAACATAAAATGGAGTTCTTATTCATATATCACTTTTTGGTCTTCCTGCTTAGCAAGGTGCGTCCAGACTGACTGCACTGCTATTGTCACTAGCACCTAGTCCGTCGCCGTTTCCATTGAGTCTAGGGGTGAGCGGAGGCCCGGAGGGAGTCTTCTGATGCTGGAAAATCTGGTCGCTGTCAAACCAAAGGAAAACAGAAAAAAAAAGTGTTAGTGGTACAATTTCCAGAATCATAACCATATTCAGAGCCGCTATCATAAATATTGCTACCTGATAACTGGTTTGCTGCTCTAGCAAGCTTAGCTCTCTTCTTTCTCCATAACAATTCTTACAAAAATTAAACTTCATAATAACTGGTTGAAGTAAGACTGAGAATTTGTATGTCTATCTCAGGTGTCTACTTCTAACTATCTCTACATCTGAGGCGTTGACTATCACATATTTAAACTTGAATCCTCTACGTTGACTCTCCTTCATCAGAAATATAATAAATAGTCCAGAATTAACATAAAGTCTTGGTAATATTTCCAGATACTAAGCCGGCTTTCAATCTGATCGTGCTATTGCCAAGTTCTCAGTGGTAAGATCCGGGTCTCCTCTACGTTGAGAGCTATAAATATTTTGGCTTTTGCGGTTCAAGTTTCTGTCTCTAGGAATTCTGGGAGGGAGCATATCCTCCTTTTGAAGCTGCGGGCCTACTAGAGTCCATTGCTTTTTCGGGATAGGAGGAGGTGGAGGGCGGCTATGTTCTTCAACCGGCAAGTCCGCCGGGCAGAGGCGAAGCTGGCGCAGCACCGCCAGGCAATCCTCCAGAGTGCGGGTGGTGTGCGCAGTGCCCTGATAGTTGAAGGTAAGAGCGAAAGGAAAGTTCCACCGATATTGCAGCTTTTACGTCTTTCGGGGGTTCTGGGCTTCTCGCCCCTCCCAGAGCTCTATGAGCTTGTTCCATCTCAAGGACCGACTCTGCCTGGTCGGGGAGTATCGCCGCGAACGTCTCCTTCAGGTATGTCGTCAGGTCTTGTGTAGCTCTTGGGACTCCTCTTATTCTCACATTATGACGGTGCGACTGGTTCTCCAGATCCTCAATCTTGTCCGTCAATTCCATAATATTGTAAGAATTTTGGTCTATGGCTGACCGGTCGTGCTGTTGAGCCTCTCCGATTTGATCCACTATCTCCTCCAGCATCTGGGTCCTTTGTCCCAATTCTTTCAGATCATTTTGCAGCGGCTCTATTGCCTTGGTCAGAAGCTGCTCGATCGTGGCAATGGATCTGGGAGAGAGATCTATATGTTGGCTCGCTTTTTTAGATGAGTCTTCTTCATCCGATGAGTCTGATCCTTCTGAAGCTGAGTCCATGTGGGAGGTAGGTTTGGTCACCCTAGGTGGAAAGTGCTCACGGATGCCTTTGGCTGAGGGGCCCCTCTTGCCTTTCTTCATATTGCAAAGTAGAGTTTCACGTACTCCAGTTAACCTGTGGTTTCCTCCTCCTATCCTGGTTGCTTGTGGATAAGCTTGAAAACTATATTTGCAGATAGTGCTTCACATCTATCAGGGTAAGCTCCCTGATTGTGATTCAGAAGTAGAGAATTATCATGAATTAGGATAGTCGTAGCCTCCCATTAGGCATTTTTTACATCTTTTGGATCAATGGTCCCTGCATGCAGAATGCCAGTGTCACCCTATACAGGACCCACTGCATGTTAGAAAGTCCCGGATAATTTAAATCAGGCCAGTTTAGATGCGTGTTCTTATTCCAATAATAAGGGTATATATAGAGGTTGAGCAACCCCTTCTCCAGTGTCTCGGCAGTCCTGCAGAAGTCAGGAGTTTTTTTCCTTTTTCCTTTCTTTTTCTTTGCACATCAGGTGTAGTTCTGTTAATTAGCCACAGGATGGCAGACTGGAGGTTCAGGGAGTTGCTAGCTTTGTGTTATATTCCGTTGAAAGGTTAGCTTGGCCTTTTAAAACAGGAAAAAGCTGATCTGTAGGTTTGTGACGCTAAGTCCAATATATTACCAAGCCTTATCAAGGTTGCAATGTTCCCAATGAGCGTGTGGGTCCACAACCCCTGAGTCTGGTGTAATCAGGGTAAAATAAAGTCATGGAAAGGCTTCGCAGGCTTGGGTCCTGTGGGGTGTCAAGAATCAATAAGGTAGCAATCCAGATACTGGATTACAGCACCTAGGTTGGATGCACTTAGAGTAAAACAATGCACTGGCAGGGCATATGGAGGGTGGAAAATTCAGGAGAGGCAGCCCTTCTGTCCCAGTGTTTCCTCCATAAGAATGCCTCCAAGCCTTTTGCAGGGTGTTGAGCTTTGTGGGGTTAGCTCTCTTCCTAACAATGTATTGTTGCTTAGGATGAGGCTGCTGGTGGGGATTTCCAGGCCTGCCGTATGGATCTAAGATGGCGGACTGCCTAATGGGGAATTAAGATGGCGGCCTCCCGTCTTCCCGCGGGATCTCCCGCCGCCTTGCTTGTTTATGCCCCAGGCTATGGGTTTTATTAGCCCCTCATTAGCCCCTTTGCAGGAGTTTCTCCTCTTTCTAGGTTGTTTTTGGCCTGGGAGTCCCCTGATGGTGGCCTGGCCCTCGCCACTCGTGGCCCAAAATGGCAGCCTCTTCCTCCCAAACACGGCCCCTCTACTACCTTTTCAGACGGGGGGTCCGGTGGCTGGAGCTGGGGGTCCGACGGCTGTCTCTTCTTTAAGCACCTCCCCGGTGCTTGTGCTGCCTCTGCCGGACGCCTCTCTCTCCCGATGACGGTGCTCCCCGTCTGGGAGATGTGTGTGGCTGTGTGCCACCCCCTTTCCGGGTTTCGGGGGTTCGGGGTCTCCTTTTAGGGGGTTGGCTGCTCCCCCTGTTCTCCCTTGGTGTTGTTTGGGGGGGGGGTCTCCAGCCCGATTTTCAGGCTTTTAAGCCTATTATGGCAGCCTGCAGTCGGAGCTTCTCCTTAACACGTCCGATGGCCTGGACGCTGGCTCCGCCAAAAAGATAACTTTTTGAATATATATTTGAAAAAAAGGGCATAAAGGGTTATGTTGGATAACTAGAGCAGAAGCAATATTGTAGTATGAAGTAATCCACTTGCCAGTATTGCGATCTGGAAATATTTTTTTTTCCTTATGAGACAATTGCCATCTTTTCAATGGGGGTTTTGTTTGTTTTTCTATAGATCAATTAACAAATAATTGACATATTACAAAGATCAGAGGCAAACCGAATAAAGTTTGAAATTCATGTATCTAATAAATTACTATGTATGTTGCAGAAACAAGTACTGTTGTATCCTTTGGCTCAGGTATGGTTAGTACTGTCATACACATCTTTAAAAAAGTTTTTTAAATAATACAATAATCAGGTTAGTAAAGAAACCTCTATCGTTTCAACCTTTTAGTAGTCAAATTGATATCCGGTATTTTAAGCTCCAGACCCTGGGACATTTTCACAGACCTGGATTAATGAGATCTCTGCTTGACCAATTGATTGTAATTTCTCCAGAGCAGGGACTTCAACTCTCTGTTTAAGTATGTTTGTTGATTTGTAGATTGGTAATTGCCTTTTATGGGCTCTGTTCTGTGTAACATTTCATTGTAAATACCATAAAATTTTGATTATAATATAAATATTCAACCTGTACAACTAAACATTGTGGAAATCATTATTCTCACAAGAAAAGCATTAGCTATTTATATATAGCATTTGTGTTGCCTGTCAGATGAGTTATACTATCTCTGATAAAATGGCAATGTTTTGCAATTGATCGAGAAAATAGCTTCCCAAGTGATTTAACAAGATTTTTTTATTGAATAGCTACTTCAAACGCTCATATCTCATGGTTGAAGCTACGAACAGTGCAGTTTCATAGAGAGTTACAAACCGGCCAAGTGCCAGGGGAGCCAGCTTAAGAAGGCACCATACTACTTTTTTTGTTTTGTTTGTAGTGGAGGGAATGCATATGGTTTCAATCCTGGATGAGCAAAACATCCAAGAAAGAAAGATACAGAAGAGAGAAATAAGATGAATAGAAAGGGCCTGGGATCCAGGAGAGAGGATAGAAGCAAAAATGGATGTAATGATGCAGCAGAAGAAACGATAAAACATGATAGTGAGTTGAGGAAGCTAAGATAAAGAGGTGATGGGACAGTGACAGGGCAAGAGGAGAAATCTTGAAGTCAAAGGAAAGCCTAGACAAAAAAAATGGTGTAGAAGTATATAGCAAAGATGTAAAGAAAAAGTGGGCTAGAGGAGAAAGATAGTATTTCAGAGAGTATGATAGGAACATTACATATCTATACATTTTATAAAGCTTTCAAAGTAAGACATGCTGGCAGGAGCATTCACATTTTAACCATGTTCTTGACACAATTCTATCTGCAGATCCACAATCCACAAGTACTGTTTGTCTCAAGCAAAAGGTTCTCACATTTAACCCTGGACGAAGTATTCGGTTATTAGTTTTAATGCTATTTAAAATATTATGTATATATATAGGAGTGTGTGTTTATTGTTGAGCACTGGGATTAATTTACATCATATAATTAGTTTGTTTTTTTCTGCCCCACTATCTGCTGAAAAATAGGTGTGGACATCAATAAAAATCTGGTTTAATATATGAATATTTTATATGCTGAGTGAAGGAGTCTAGAGTAATATTGTGTATATATAGTGCCTTGCAAAAGTATTCAGCCCCCTTTGGCATTTTTCATGTTTTGTTGCCTCACAACCTGGAATTAACATTAAACCACTCAAGTGTTGTTTTAGCAGTGTGTTTGGGGTCATTGTGCATGATTTGGGGCTAGGACGGAGGTTCACCTTACAGGGATATTCTGTACCACTCTGTCCTTCTGGAAGGTGAACCTCCGTCCTAGCCTCAAATCCCACACAGAGTGGTACAGGTTTTGCTCAAGAATATCCCTTTATTTAGCACCATCCATCTTTCCCTCAATTCTGACCAGTTTCCCAGTCCCGCCTGCTGAAAAACATCCCCACGGCATGATGCGGCCACCACCATGTTTCACTGTGGGGATGGTGTTCTTTGGGTGATGTGATGTTTTGGGTTTGTGCCAGACATAGAACTTATTGGCCATCAAAGAAAACGCTATTTTAGTCTCATCAGACCAGAGCACCTTCCTCCATACATTTCGCAAACTCAAAACGTGCCATTTTGTTTTTTGCTGAAAGTAATGGCTTTCTTCTGGCCACTCTGCCATAAAGCCCAACTTTATGAAGCATACAGCTTATTGTCGTCCTATGTACAGATACTCCAGTCTCTGCTGCAGAACTCTGCAGCTCCTCCAGGGTTACCTTAGGTCTCTGTGCTGCCTCTCTGTTGTGCCATGTTCTTTCAATTTGGTTATGATAGATTTGATGGTGCTCCTGGGGATCATCAAAGATTTGGATATTTTTTTTTTATAACCAAACCCTGACTTGTACTTCTCAACAACATTGTCCCTTACTTGTTTGGAGAGTTCCTTTGTCTTCATGGCAGTGTTTGGTTAGTGGTGCCTCTTGCTTAGGTGTTGCAGCCTTTGGGTCCTTTAAAAAAAAAAAGGTGTGTATATGTAATGACAGATCATGTGACACTTAGATTGCACACGGGTGGACATCATTTCACTAATTATGCGACTTCTAAAGGTAATTGGTTGCACCAGAGCTTTTTATGGGCATCATAACAAAGCGGTTGAATACATCCGCACATGCCAATTTTCTGTTTCTAAAAAATAGTTTTATGTATATATTTTTCTCATTTCACCAACTTAGACTATTGTGTTCTGATCCATCACATAAAATTCTAATTAACAGAACATTGAACTTAAGGCTGTAATGTAACAAAATAGGTAAAAAGTCAAGTGGGTGAATACTTTTGCAAGGCACTGTATAACCACTATCATACTCTCTCACACACTTGTTTACCAAAATGAATAGGTGATTTTTTTATATTAATGACCAATCACATACAGAAACATAAAAAAACAACTGTTGCACACACATTGTTGTGGATACTTCCATTGCAAAACTGACTACAATTGCAGAAATCCAGATGAAGGCTTAAAAAAACATCCATCATCTACATTATCTATAGTATTATAGAACAAGCAATTCAAGCACAATTATAGTGAGCAGCATTCATAACTGGGAGGACCTTGCTCTACTGTGAGCTTTTAATTCTGTATTATAATCTGTAAGTGATCAGAGGTGTGATTACTTATTTGTCCCTGACAACCATTAAAGGTATATGAAAGTGAGCTGGGTTATTAATGCATCTGATTCCAAAGTAAACAACCGTTTGGCATGAAGTTTGCTAAATTTCTTGCATTTGCAAAGAGTTTTCTCTCAATGTTGACACCCCCTGTTATATTGGCATACATTATACATTGTATCGTTTTGGCCTGGGGATTGTTCAGACATGTTCAGTTAGCAACTGAAGTCTGCCCTACTGTGGCAAGTCACATGATTTCAGACACTTTCCTTTCCTTTAGCTAATCAGCAGCTTTTATATTGGGTAATTTTTTTTGTATTAAGTACCCGGTATGCGCAGTGCCATTGCTCGGGGTGTCTACATCACCCTCAGCACATTTTTTTTTTTTTGTTGCTAACATTTTTTGCATTTTTTTCATGCAAAGATATTTTGCTAGGTGGGTTATGATGCCTTCTACAGGATGCATTCATAACCCACCTCACTTGCAAATACCTTTTAAGGTTCCAAAGATAGCTGGAGTTAATGTACAAAAAGTGAACTTTAACAACACCTACTTTAACTCCCATGAAATGTGACTTTGTGTTTTCAAAAATTATTTCTAGCTCTATGCAGGATATATTTGTTAGGATGCTTAGTCCATATGGGAATATAGCAACATCACATATAGAGAGATGTGAAATAGATTTACAAACCCACGATATTACTAGAAAACTTAATTTTCTGACAGATTACTAGCAATGGATGAAATTTAAGGGCACTCTTATGGTCAAGCACGTGTAATTATGACCATCATTGCATAATATGCTTCCAAAGAGATGTGACTGCATTGTATGAAAACACAAGCTATGTAGGTACTTCTGCCATGGGTAACCTAATCAAAGTTCACAGAGAGGGAGAGTTCCAGAGCTCAAGAGCTGCAAGAGAAGCGGAGAAACGTATCCGACACCAGCTTATATGAAACTTGTTTATATCAACATGCATGTGGTCATTGTCACAATCTGCTTCTTCCAGGGGGCTTAATATGAACCTCGTTCAAACCTACCCAGCAGAATTGTGTAGTTCCTGTTCTCTGTGGCACAAAAGGTGGCTTCTGAAGAGGGAAAGACCCAAAGGTATAGGCAGAGAACACTAGATTCAGGTTACTAGTGGCAATGGCAAGACCACTCCCCAATTCAGGATACAAACACAAAAACAGTCTCACACTGTGGATATGTGAAACTAGAAGGGAACATTTATTGAATCATAGAACCAACATATTTATACATCTCACATACCACACCCTTGTGTACCTTTGTTTTATGTGTGTGATGTCAGCACATCTGCCTTGAAACCTTGGTTGTGATAGAAGCCCTTGAGATAAAACTCACCAGATGTCTAACTACATGACTAGTGTCTATAGCTAGCTAGGGCCAAAAACATTGATGTTAATCTCAAGTGTTTGCTCAGGCCTCCTAAGGAGCAGCCATCTGCCTTGAATCAAGGCCTGTATGTGCAGATGCGATGTTCTGCAGTTAAGCATTTTCACCATTTCCACGTATATTCTGTTCTATATCACATGTTCCCTCTATAACATATTATAACTAGGATAAAAGAACAATGTACAGGCAGCACATACCGTATATACCCGAGTATAAGCAGAGGCACCTATTTTACCACAAAATACTGGGTAAAATGAATGACTCTAGTATAAGCCGAGGGTGGGAAATGTGCTGCCCGCTGTGTTTTCCCTGTGTCTCTTACCCCCCCCCACATCCTCCTCTCCCTTCCATGTGTCTCTTACCCCCCCTCACATCCTCCTCTCCCTTCCCTGTGTCTCTTACCCCCCCCCTTACATCCTCCTCTCCCTTCCCTGTGTCTCTTATACCCCCCCCCCACATCCTCCTCTCCCTTCCCTGTGTCTCTTACCCCCCCCCCACATCCTCCTCTCCCTTCCCTGTGTCTCTTACCCCCCCCCACATCCTCCTCTCCCTTCCCGGTGTCTCTTCCCCCCCCCCCCACATCCTCCTCTCCCTTCCCTGTGTCTCTTACCCCCCCCCCCACATCCTCCTCTCCCTTCCCTGTGTCTCTTACCCCCCCCCCACATCCTCCTCTCCCTTCCCTGTGTCTCTTACCCCCCCCCCACATCCTCCTCGCCCTTCCCTGTGTCTCTTACCCCCCCCCCCACATCCTCCTCTCCCTTCCCTGTGTCTCTCCCCCCCCCACATCCTCCTCTCCCTTCCCTGTGTCTCTTCCCCCCCCCCACATCCTCCTCTCCCTTCCCTGTGTCTCTCTCCCCCCCCCCCCATCCTCCTCTCCCTTCCCTGTGTCTCTTCCCCCCCCACATCCTCCTCTCCCTTCCCTGTGTCTCATCCTCCCCACCTCCTCCTCTCCCTTCCCTGTGTCTCTTCCCCCCCACATCCTCCTCTCCCTTCCCTGTGTCTCTTCCCCCCCCCCCCCCCACATCCTCCTCTTGAGATTTGACATTGTGATGATGATTTGAAGAAAGTCTGTATAAACCAAAAATGATTCTCCAGGGCCTTAATAAAAGGGATGAAAAACTCTGCTTATACTCGATTATATATACGGTAACTACATTGATGACCTACTTTATAAATAAAATATTTTTTTTTAATTGAAATTAGATGGTTCACTCACCTTTTTTCTGGACCTAAAAATACCTCCTACTGTGGTTGACTGCATGTATGATAGCATGTTTCTAGTAGAGAACATACTAGTTTGGTATGAGTGATTGAAGAGACTATTGGACCTACCCAACATTTACGTCTAAGTGACGGAAGTGCAAAATATATTGTAGATTAAGGTGAGGGCGTCTACATATGTATGTTGTTTGTCTATCCAATATATTGTAGTGACATGCACCAGGAGAACCTGCACTTCTCCCCCTCTCTTTTTTGTAATATTACCAACAGTAGTTTGTAGTATATTATAATCTTTGAACTAATTACGGAGCTACGAAATTGCAATGTTTGAATAAAGACAATGAGCAGGCTGTCCAAAGTAAAATATTAGTGTAATCAAAGTATAAAATAAACATTTCAGTGCAGTCTTTTCTTAAAAGATCAACTATTTTTAATAAAAATAATTTGATATATTTAACTACTTATAAAAGCTGGAACTTTTCAGTGGCCCAGTCTATGTTTATCACACTTGTGTTCAAACAGGCATACTCCTAAATCTTAGAGTTGAGAAATATTATTGTATGCCTTTATATGAACTGGTGATCACTCCCTTCCTAAAGGAGATTTAATGATAGATTCCTGTATGGTCATATTAAAAATAGAGCCACGTGGGGGGGGGGGGGGGCAAGAGAGAGAGAGAGACGCGGGGGGGGGGGGGGGGGGGGGCAAAAATAGAGCCACGTGGGTGGGGGGAATAGAGCCACATGGGGGGGTGAAAATAGAGCCACGGGGGGGGGGGGGGGGGGGGTGAAAATAGAGCCACGGGGGGGGGGGGTGAAAATAGAGCCACGAGGGGGGTGTGTGAAAAAAGAGCCACAGGGGAGGGAGGGGGAAGAGAGACATGGGGGGGGGGGGGGAGACACAGGTGACTGAGTATAAAGCAGAGGGGGCCCTTTTCAGCCTTAAAAAAGGACTGTAATACTCGGCTTATACTTGAGTATATACAGTAATTATGATGGAATATCTGCCATTTTGGTTCAGCAGATCAACTTCCTGTGGCAAAAGGAAAAAACTTTGAATGGACAGACAGATTGAGTCTGCTCAACAGGAATGTGACAGGTACTAGCCATCATTGCTCTCAGCAAGGCGAAAGTGAAACTTCCAAGGATAAACCATCCAAAAACGCCAGAAGCAAAGAAAACGAAATTGAAACCTGCAGTAAAAATTGCATATGAAAGTTGCTTTCTAAACTATTTTCCCAGTATTATATTTAATTAGTCAAAAGGCTAAAGAAATAGAAAGACCACAGTGGTCCTTAAAGCAGTGGTTCTCAAACCTCTCCTCAGGACCCACCAGACAGTCCATGATTTCAGTTTAACATTGTTTGAAGACAGATGAGGCAATTAGAGTATATTGAACACTAATTGCTCCTCCTGTTTTCACACCGTGTTAAACCAAAATCATTGCCTGCCTGGTGGGTCCTGAGGAGAGGTTTGAGAACCACTGCTTTAAAGGACTAGTAGCCATGATGGGGATTTGTTATGTAATTGGAGGTGTTAGAATTTCCCTGCACATGCTCAGAAGACATTCACAAGGATAAGTGCAAGCCATAATGTAGAAATGAAAACCTCCCTGTCCAACCTGCAACCTTGACTAAAGTATCATGGATGGCTCCAGAGTACATTTCTTAAAACCTTTTTTTTTTTTATGGAACCTGCTATTTTTACATCTGAAATCCTAATATCATTATCCTCCCAAACTGATGAATAAACAACCCACAGGCTGGTAACTTGTGATTTGTACCATAAGTGCTACTTTAACACCCATTTTTATTAACATGTTTTTTTACGTAATGCACACAATTCATTAAAGACAAAAAGGAAGCAAAACCTTTATTTAAAAAAGATACTAAAACAAAGTTTTGTCATATGATTTAAAGCAATTTAAATATGTGCTTTGTAATAACTATGAACAATATTTGTACCTAAAACCTTTAAACTGTACATGGAGGAACGAGCAGGTAAATTTTGCAATCAAAATTTCACCAATAATTTTTTTTCCCCAATTTGATATCTTCTACATATAGGACAGAATGAAACAAAGTTCCCCAGTTTAATATACATACCATTATGGATACAATTATACTGTACAAGGTGTTAAAACATTTTTTATATATATATGTACAGCAAACAATATCTCTTTAAATTATGAAAAACTAATATAAAATGTGGAAAATATACATATATTACAAGGCACTAGGGTAGAATCTTACAGCTGATGCTCTTAGGAAGAATAAGAGAAATATTCCTGTCGTGTGAGTGCAAAAATTACATTTCTAGAGCACACGCCAAGCAGAAAGACGTCCTTAACTTATTTGAAAACAAATTACAACCATTAGATTTCCATCAAGGTTTTCATTCTACATCAAAGGTATTTCATATGAAACATTTAATAGCACAGTTATTGGAGGAGACAAATGTTTTGCAGCTCTTTCTGGAAATTAGGTTTAGAGCCGTATAAATATATAGTGACGGAGAGAATATTAATCTTGTACATTCTGTAGTAAAACTAATATCACGATAGTACACAGTATTGAAGCAAGAGTGGATTTCAAAAAGGTACAAATAAGGTACACTATGTTGTTTTGTATTTCTGCTTAAGAAAAGAACATTATATAAATAAAGGCTGTCAAGATCCAGTCCTTGAGAGCCGCTGACAAACAAGCAGTTAATGGACCACTAAAATGTCCAGCTTTCACAAAGTAAGTAGTCAGATCGCGGATAAAAAAAAAAACTTCAATACATGTGAAAAAATTGTTTTACGTTTTGTGAGAAAACACTGAAAGCAGCTGCTTTCTCTCCATATAGACGGGAGCGCCTATGATCTTTTTCAAATGAAAATCAAGTATGCAGCACATTCATTGCAGCTGCCTTGTTACAACACAGCTTTAGTGGCAAAATGTGATGAAATCCACTGCACACTCTGCTACTGTTTTAAATGAACACGAAGAGATAAACCGTTAAGAGTGTCGAAAAAATAAAATAAAAAAATTGAAGATGTATTTATACTAAACTTTTAAAAGTCATGGATCTTGGACTATTAAAAAAAAAAAAAAAAAAAAAAAAAAAAAAAAAACTTTCCTTGGACACAGGCCACGACTTGATTGTTTTGAGCTCTAGCATAGACATCATTAAATGTGACTTGTGGGGCCCTTAGGGACTGAAGCTGGACAGCCCTGATATAAATAATATATACTGTATTGCTTCATTTGATAATGGTCTACAGCATTATAATGATGTTGCCCATCCTGAATCCAATGTTTATCTAATAACAAAATGGTACCCATTTGATTTTTTACAGTATATAATCAGACTTCCCATTCTTTACCTATTGTGCAAGCACTGGAAATTAAAAAGGATTACATTATAGTAATATTTAGTGTAAATATGCAATTATTCTGCTTTGTATACCCTTAAGAAAAGCTTGTTCTGTCACATTTAGAATACATATATTGAAAACCAACACCCCATTCAAATAAAGGATCTAATAAAGATTTTCAAATTATAAAAGATTTGCAGTGTATATTTGTGTTTAAGTTGTATAAGATACACAAGCCCAATTCAATTTAACTGAAATAATTATTTATCCATTTACATAAAAGAAAAAAAAAATGAGTTGAGGGTCTTTTCATAAAGAGCCCTAATTAAAAAGGTACTTCAATAAGCAGAGTAGATGCATCTTTGGGGAGGGCAAAGTAGCCTATCAGCTTTCCTCTCATTATAATGTTCCACTAAGCTGCACTTCACCCCGTCCCCTCCTGAGGGATGTTCAAACAGCATTGTGCTATAGATTCATAAAGGAAAACTCAGCCAGGCCAACAGCTCCCCCAAGTCATGAATCCAGACTGCTTAAGTTTAGACAATAAATATATCAGGGAGTTAATTATACAAGCAGAAATCAGCTGCCATAAATTACATTATAGATCATTAATATGAGTAATAACTGCTTAAATAGGGAAATACAAGTTTAAGCATCTCTTAGGATCCATTTGGATAATGGACTAACATCTAAACATAGGCATGTTTTCTTAATCAGAAAGACACTAATATAAAACGTAATGAAGTATTTGCTAAATATGCAGCTACATAGTCTGCTTCAATATATTCTTTTGTTTATTTCTTCACTTGAAAAGTCAATTTCCTTCACTCTGTTATTGTTTGTGATCTGTTGACTCATCGTTTGCAGCGATACAAGAGATTAGCAGGCAAGCCTGGAAATACCAATAAAATATAGCTCTGGATCGCTAAACTCTTACTTATTAATATGATATTTGCATAACATGTACACTTTGAACAGCCAACTTTGTACAGACAGTAAAACCTCTTTGGTATAGCTTGTTTTCATTCTTATCTTTCAAACCACTCGTGGTTCAGTGCATCAGTTTCTTAAATTGTTCTGGATGGTTTTACCCCAGTACCATATAGACAAAAAAAGATAAACATAATATTTAAAGAATCTTCTATTTTGACACGGACAGCAATAAATTCACCTGAAAAAGAGAGAGAGTGTTAGAAGATGCTTTGCTGAAGTAAAAATAAATCTTTAAGAATATAATATCAACTATCATAAAGAATATATAAATACAATATTTATATCCACATGCTCAGGGCTCATTTTATGCTTGAGTTCACTCATTTCTCATGGTCCATAAATACAAGGCCATGTCATTTCTGAAAGACGATGCCATTTATTGTACCTGTTCCATTGAAGGGCAAGCGATGATCTGCAAATCTTCACTACTGAATTCTTCCTTCAGAAGCATATGGATTTTCTGGAACACTTGCTGTATGTTGCTCTTAAATACATGAAAGAAAACAACAATCATTGTTAAAAGTGAAGGTTAATTCCAGAATGGAAAGTGTGTGCTCTGCTGTACCAAACAGGAGAGTTATTTAAACATTAAATATTCTGTGTCTGTTTGTAAATTCCATTTAAATAAATGACACTGCAGCAGATACCATGACTCACTATTCCCAGAATATTTGTTTTGATGTATCAACATTTTTTAGGATGGTTTCAGACCATGTTAGTCCATAAAAAGGACTACCTCCCCTTGTACCGGAAACCACCATGGTTGCCCCTTTGCCATGTTGTTTTCCATAACTTTGACAATGGGCAAAATACTTTATATAAAGTGGAGCTTTGTGAAGCTGCTTCTTTTTAGTGCCGTTGCAGTTGAATTGGTCAGTAAACGAATGGATTTTCCACTAGTCCTATTTATTGCACTAGTATTTTAGCTGTCATATTTCTAATATAATAGATATTACCCTCTCTGCATTCAAAGTCTCTTCCAATATGTGGATGCAGATTAGCAGAATCTAAAATGGCAGAACTTGCTGCAGCATAATTACATATAAAAAGGTAATGATGAAGTGAATTTTTTTTTTCAATAGTATATTAAAATAAATATAGTGCCAAGTGGTCCTTTACATTCTATATGCATTTAGTGTCTCTAACTGGTCTTATTTTCAATTCAGTATGTGTTAAATGTATTTTGTGCACTTAATTAAAAAGAAATAGGGGTCAGGCTGTCAGTGAACACATTTCCTTGAGACAATATTGCAACTCAGAATGTCTTTAGTAAGCATCAAGTGTTTGGTTGATTGTGACATTCCTTTAGTAAGTTTGCCTTGCATTACAGTTCATTGCAAAGAAAATAGGTTTGGATGATATAAAATAATACTTGTAAAATAATGTAAAAATAGGATTTATTTTTTAGGATGCTCTGGAGTAATATAGGACAAGATTCAATGTATTAGTTTATTACAGAAGGGGTACTTACAGATAATATATATTAAAGTTGTAAACTCCATCTTCTGCAGGGTATCAAAACATGCTGTTATTGGATGTGGGCATTCACAGACAACCCCTAAACCACTTTTCTAGCCTACAAATGAACCTTGAAGCAGTCCAACCTATTCCATGCTATGCTTTCTGCAGCACATTTGCAATATTAAATATCTTCTATTCCATACACAGCATTTGTTAAACGGTTACCAATCAGCAATACTCACCCTCACTGGTTTAAAGAGAATGAACTCTGTGTCTTTGTTAGCCAGGTATAGGGACATGCTCCGTAATGTCAGTGGTAGTTTGTTTTTTATTGTTTTGTAGGTGGAAGATACCAGGTCACTAATCTTTACTGAGGAACAAAAAAAAATGAAAAAAACACAGGGAGTTCATTCTCAGAATTAACAACTTGTGGAGAATGCCCAAAAGCCTTCCCATTACACTTTAGAGAAGAAAAAGACATTATAATGTAAAAATAAACAAGGCATGGCCATTTAAAAGTGTATGCTGCATGTAGCATAATGAAACCCTATTAGCCTAATATTATAATTATGGATGAGAGTAGGCAAATATAGTAGACAATTCATAACAGCTGGTCAGCAAATATTTGAAAAACATTCATAACTACATATAACTAAGCTCAAAGGGCTTTATACTAAAAGCAACTTATATTATTAAAGGACTGTGCAGTTTTTACAACTAACATGCATCTTTAAATTTATTGCAAATTTTCCAGAAATCAGAATATTTCTGCTGATATCACAAAAAAACATTTTCACTGAAATATAAAAAAAAGGTAAAGTAACTAAATAACAAAGAGAAGAAGTAAAGAATGCAAGTGTGGGTTTCTACGGAGTACAAAAGAGAAATGATGTATACAAACAGTATGATAAGTTTGATTTCATAACACATTAAGATGTTTTCACATAATCTACAGTGCAAGGGACTGTCACCAACCTGGTTGGGCCCAAGGCTGCTGCGACAGACTATAATTTGGACCTCCTTGGCTGGCCATGGTCTTCAAAGCAGTAACCTAAAGAAAAGAGAGTCTTAATTTAACTACAGTACAAGAAATTACTATGTAATATGTTAAGGCACAGCGTACAACTGACTATCTACAAGACAATCAGCACCTCAAGTTATCAAAACGGTGCTTGACCACAACGAAGAATGCAAAAACGGTCTTATAAATGCTTAGATGATTTCACATTTTGAGTGGCAATATTGAACCATAACTATCTTAAAAGTTAAGCAGGAGACTATGCACTAGTAATTTTTCCTTAAGCTGACCCAATCAGAATAATCAAAAACATGTGCTCCTGACTGAAAATGACATCACAGCAGAAATTGAAAACTGTATTTTATTGAAAACTGCAAACTGAAAGAATATATTCAAAATGACAATAGAATTAATATTAAAATGACCTCTAGATGATATATGTATCAATTCACTCATTTTGGTTGGGGGAAAAAACTGCATATTAATGGCATCTAATCTAGGTGATGGAGGTCAATGTACATTAAATAGTCTTTTGAATGTGATGATAGCAAACATTTTTACAGCCTTGTTTCAAAATATTGTTGATGGAATTTTATCCTGTAAATATATGAGAGAGATTTTAAAAGAATAAGTTATAAAATGTTATACCCAAAATTGAAAGATCTGCATTTGTTTCAGCACAGACATACTGACTTCGGTCAGCTAGAAGGCAGGGAGATTGCTCGGTTTTTACCAGATTTTGCAAAACACAAGCACCTACACTAAGCAGACACTGCATGATTGGTGGATATAGTACACCTACTGCTGATCTTATGCACAATCTTTTTTTCATGTAATAAAAAATAGGACACAGGAATAAAGAAAAAGGGAGAGATGTATATAGTGACTTTCAAAAATTCCAATACATGTGATTAACTAAAGAGAGAATACACATTTACCTTTGCCATGAATTCTTCTAAAGGTTCCACAAATATCTTGCTCTGCTGCTGAATAAACAGCTCACAAGCTGCCTTGAGGTGACGGTCAACATCTTTCTTGGAGTCAATAAAATGTTCTTTTATTTCAGGAGTACCCTATTATTGATGAAGCAAAGTTAAAATTTTTCATAAATGCACTGCTTGACATTCTGAATAGTAGGACAAGGAACTGGGGGTTACCTGCAGAAGGAACTCAAGGATGGCATTGTTGCTGTTTAGTCTGAAAAATCTTGGAACACTCTTAGGGTGCAAGATTTTAAATGCTGCATCTGGAAAGCAAGAATGAATTCAAGCACTTAAAATTCATGTTTTATCCTAATAGAAATCATTATGGGCTACGCAGCTATTTGTGAGCAGCATTAGACTGACATATTTACATTTGAATATACACAAACATATATAGTGTCTCACCAATAAGCCCACATCAAAAATACTGTGTTCAGTACTGAATGGCACAGATACAAATCAGGGGTCTGCAACCTATACATTTATAGTCCTATGTGGCTCAATACAGATCAGTAAATGCCTCATTTCACATCACTAAATGCTCGGCTATAGGTATGTTCTTTTGAGCCAATGCAATAACATCAGTGAATTTAAATCCGTATTGTTCTGTTTTCAATGGTGTACGTTGTCTAATAACATCTCCTGCTTACTTTGAAATTCAGATTTCTTGGATTTATAAAAGCATGTTCCATAAATTATACTTTAAAAGTGTAACAGTACAAAGTGCAAGTTATGCTATTAAAAAAATGGTCAAATATTGTTTTATATTCTCTTGAGTAGCTGGAGACTCGTGGACTAAAGGATATTCTTCTCATCTTGTATCTCAGGCACTGGCTGCCATGACATGAAGGGCCAGAAAGTATAACTTGCATGTATCTGTATGAATGGAGTGAAAAGTGATAGAAAGGTTCTATGAAAATGGAGGTGTAGATGTGTGCAATGATGGAGTATGAATGCTTAGTGATTCAATGTGAATGAGAGGTGTCAATTATTTCTTCACATGAGCATTCATTCATTTACAGTGCAAAGAACCTACTGCCATTTATATATAGTCAGAAAGCAGTGCTCAATGAATGGAAAACACCCGGTAACTCATGGATGATTTCATGAGGATTGCCAGTTCATTAAGAATGTCATTCATAGAAGAGACTGGCTTAATAAATCATACAACATTATGAACACTTATGTTACAAATGAGCAGAGTAGAATATGCACAGACCAACCAGCACAATGTGCTATATTCTGTACTTACCTTACATATGACTTTTTATATACTCATTGGCTGACACAGAAATGTACTCTTAGTAAAAAAGGGAGCAACTTCTTCTGTCAACCAACTAAAACACCAGAAAGGACATATTTACCTACTGACCCCAACAAATAAAAAAGGGATTCATTCTATCCAATCACCCATTTTAAATAGCATAATTTAAACATGAGATAATTTTGCATGAAAACGAGTGACCTAAAATCTAGAAAACTTATATTAACGTGACTAACAGTTATAGTGGGAAGCTATTACAATTGGAGGAAGTAGTAACTGATTTTGTGCAATCAATGCAATGTTTTATTAGTGGTAAATTCAAAAAGATGATAATTAAACAAAGATGCCTGATTTTACAATAGTTTTCCAAAACCCACCTAGCTGTGTCAGGTGAAGAGGAGGAACAAACATTTACCTTTGCAACTAGCATCCCTTTGAAGGGCACTGAAGTCCCACATTTACATTATGCTTTTTTTTTATTTTTATTTAAGAGCTAAATCTGATAAATTGGAAAAAAAAATTGAAAAAGAAAATAAAAAACTTAATTAACTATTATATGCAATTAAGGATAGAAAAGCAGCAAAATCAGGTGGCTCAAGGTATAACAAAATCCTGGGAGAAAAGGGGTGCTACTAAGGATAAAACATGTATTAAGAAGAAAAAAAGAGAAGAAAAAAAAGGTATCCTTTTATATAATAGTGCACACCCTCTGCCTATTGAACGTTTAATAATGAGATTAAAATAACTGGTTAAAATCATTGAACTCTGACGTCATGAAGAGAGTAGTAAGAAGTGGAAAAGACTTCAAAGCCACTATATAATTATACATCCTTGTAATATTGGGTCCTATAAGTCCAAAGAGTATATGTGATACAGTGCAATAGTACTTCAAACAAAACAGAATGAGTGGCAATAATTATATATATATATATATATATATATATATATATATATATATATATATATATATATATATATATATATATATATATATATATATATATATATATATATATATATATATATATATTGCACTGAGTAATAATAAAAGTGCCAAGTGCTAACAATAATAATCGTATTGGATCTCATATAATAAATAAAGTGATCCAATACGATTATTATTGTTAGCACTTGGCACTTTTGTCACTTCAAAACAAAAAACAGAATGAGTGGCAATATACCTATATATATATTGCACTATTACACTGTATCACATATACTCTTTGGACTTATAGGACCCAATATTACAAGGATGTATAATGGTGGCTTTGAAGTCTTTTCCACTTCCCACTACTCTCCTTATGACGTCAGAGTTCCATGATTTTAACCAGTTATTAAAACTTAACGTGAGATTAAAATATTTGTTTCATCTCTATATTGTGAATTATGCAGAGGGTGTGCACTATTATATAAAAGGATACCTTTTTTTTCTTTGATTCTTATTATATGCAATTATGCTGAAAAGGGGCTCAGATATTTACATTGGCTTCTAAAAGTTGGAGAAGGCTTTGAATGAAGATATAAAACTAGCTACTTATATGGCAGGCCTCACAGTCCGTGTTTTAATTATTACCAATGGAAACTTAGCTAATAAAACAAGGCAATGGTTACACCCAGTAAAAAACATAACCGCATTCAATATGTATTAAATAAAAAAGCTGTGTTTGTTTTTCTTTACTTTATAAAAACATACTTCAGTTACTGATTTTTCATGCAAAATAATACATATTTAAATCATGTCATTTCAAATACATGATAGAAATGTTGACACTTAACTTACTTATAAGGTCTCAGTAATGTTCAGTTGCAATATACAGAATTGTTAGTTACTGGTAACTTAATATGAAGTTTATTTAAAGGTCAGTAATAGATTTTCAGTTGTCAATGTGCAAAGGTCAAAATAAAAACATGCATCAGGCAATTTATAGAATCTCTGCTGTGTGATAGCTAAAGAATCAGAAGTAGATCACCACCGGCAATTGCCTTAAAGGCGCAGTTATTGTAATTTATCATTTAAAGTGCAATCAATAGCTAAAAGGAGTAGGCAGACATCTGTTTTCTAACAAGAAACACTTTAAGAAAAAAATATTAAAAAAAAAATACTTTTATTAGTGTATATTAAAACATTAAGGACAGAATAATAAAAACAATATTGGTCACAGATCTAAAAACAAAAAATATAGTAGGAGGAGTGTAAATCCCCTCCAAAAAAATCCCAAACATTATATATTTATTATTTGTTATATATAGCCCTCACACTGCAACTGTTGCACTCCTGCTATAATTTTTTGTTTTTAGATTTGTGATCCATTTTGTTTTTATTATTCTGTCTTTAATGTTTTAATATACACTAAAAAAAGTTATCTTTTACATTTTTTTCTAAATGTGTTTCTTGGTAGAAAGCAGAAGTCTGCCTACTCCATTTAGTTATTGATTACATATATTTGTAAAAACCCTTCAACGAGCATACATTTCCAACACAAAACTAAATCTATAGAATAACTTAAAGTGCAACAATAAAAAGGGCCCACTATAGGACTATACTTGATATATGCGCTTTTGAAGAACTTCACTTAATGAGCAAAACGGTTTTCAAGAGTTAAAAAACAACTAATTTATAAGCTCTTATGGGCAATTAAGCTGCAGTGAAAGCTATAGTTTTTATTCCTGCTGATATATTTGTAAAGGTGAAGTGCTAAGGAGCTTTCAGCTATTATAATGGACAAGTGTTATGTGATATTTTCATTATAGCTACTGAAAAGCACTAACACACTCCATGTTTTGGGAGAATTTCCTTGCACCGCACCTGCCAAAAAGGGAATTGCCTAAAAAAATTGAAATTGTCCTAAACGTAAATTCCACTCCACAAATCGTTTCCTAAACACTTTTCAGAGCACTGGAAGAACATGGTCCAGTGGTCTCATATTAGGTTGTTAGCTGAAGCCTTCTATTGTGCAATGCTTGATTGGGCCATTTTCAGCAGTAAAAATGCCTGACCATATTATGGAGCTTTATAAATAAATGGGATGGAAAATACATAATGACTATTATGAGAATTTCTGATCTTCAGGAGAGAATCTGTAAATACTCTCTCCAACTACTAGAAGCTACATTGGTAATCTGTGTAGGTAAAGAAATACATTCTCAGGTCAGTTCCCAGATGGGCAGATGGTTAATACTCATTTTAGTACTTAACTACAGGAGGATAAGTTACACATGCTCATGCATAAACAAACTGGATAGTCAAGGAGGAAAGATGGTTATTTAGGAAACACGCTACAACATTGCATTTCTAAGGACGCTTATGTCAATAGGTGGTTATTTGTTATCTTGTTCAAAATATGCCAATAAGTAAGAATACGGATATGGATATATTGTTTAAATATCCATGAACACATTGGCATCTATATTAATTCTGCCATGTAAATACATAGCATATGCAGATTTAATTTTCAGGAGCATGGGAACCATAACTACTAAATGTTACTTTGCTTTCATATTTCAGAATTAGTTGGTATACAAGAGCAGAATGAACACAGCATGCAGGGTATTGCAGATGAACATGAAATCAACCAATAGTAACGTCTGCCAGTTGTCCAGAGCTGGGCAGGTCTGTCCTACCCAGCCCCCTCAGCCAGCACTAGGAAATACCTCTAGTTTTCTTGAGATCCAGGGAAATTTCCTTAATGGTGAATTCAGTATGAAAAGGAGCAATTTGCTCACGCATGATCAGGAGGTGTTTGATTAGGAAGAGTTGTCCATCAACCTGGGTCTAAAGGGGAAAAAATATTGGCATTAAATAGATGTAGAAACCCGTAAAAATATGGCTTACATATACAGCTGCAATAAGGCCTCTGCTAGGATAGAGATATTCTGATCTACTTAGATGATGATGATGAATCCAAAGACATTCCCAGCTATGTTTAGTAATGTCAAAAAACATTAAAATACTACAGTTGTATACAATACTAGCAGAATATTAATACTAAATAATGCAACGCTGTATACTGAAACATTTTATAAGTTTACTTTACTTGTTTAATGTTAACAAACTTATTGTGCAAATACAAGAATTTTTAAGATGGCTCTTCATTTTGTTTTATATTACAATACATTTCCATGTTCCATGCAGAAAACAAAAAAACATTTTTCAACTACATCTTAAGATTTGTATGTTGAGCAACTCTATTTTCTGGTGTTATATGCTTCAAAATTTACAAATTCCCATATTAAAACCACTTAAATTAAAATTAAGAGAAAGCGTGCACACTTCTTTCTTGAAAATATGTAAGCTATACAATTTGCAAATAATGTGTGAAAACAATACAGGGTGTTGTATTCTGATATTTTAGATATCACACAATCTACTTCAAAATTTAATTCAAAATCTAAATGGAAGATTTGTCCCTATTTGTACCAGAATGTATTTTACAGTTGCTATCAAATGTGAAGCCTTTTGACACTGTTTATTTTTTAATACAAGAATACAACCAATTCATAAGCAGCAAAAAGGTTAAAATAATGATGACTGCTTATAATACAATAGCACAGCCAACAGACAAATGATAGTAATGCACAGGAAAAAAAAATGTAATCCATTTGAAGAAAAAGAAAATTAAAAAGAAAAAGAAGAAGCTGCTGCAAATGAGAAAGTAATTGCAGATGTGCTCTTGGTAAAAGCTGGGCACCCAAGTGAGGAATGATTAATGGGCAAGCAGGGATTAGGCAGGAGAAGTGCTAGAGAGCAAGCCATGACATTGAGGCACTTAGTCACACAGCTCAAGGACCTCACATCCAAAGCAAACCCGTCTATATCTGACAATCTGCAGCTAACAGATTCAGACGTCTTTCTCAGGCAGAACAAATTCTGTGACTGTGTTTATTCATGTAATCAGAGGAAGCAAGAGGACTGGAAGTATGGTGACAGGCATTTATTCTACCATTTCATCCCTCTAACTGCTCTGCACATCCCAAGTACCCATCAAATCAGACAAAGACGGGCAAGATCACAGGACTCATCAACCGTTGAAAAATACCTTGAAAGGAAAATCTTAAAAGAAACAGTAATTAGACTTTTTTTTTAATTTATTTTAGATATCTCCTTTTATGTATCCTGGTAAATGGGATTATATTAAGCACAAGAAGCAGATGTGACTAATTGCCAGGTGTCCGAACAAATGAATTCATAAACAGGGCTGACATTTATTAAAAGTAAAACCAAAAGCGGATTCACTTTTTTAAACCCAAGAAGTGTCCGAGAATGTATTATAAGTACACAAAAAATGTACAGATGAAGAAAAACAAAATGAACATGACTCTACACAACTTATCTTGAATATGAATAAACTGCTTTTGTTTGAGAACTCTTAAAATACCTAGAGCATTATCATTCAGTTACAGTGGATATAAAAAGTCTACACACCCCTGTTAAAATGTCAGGTTACTGTGCTGTAAAAAAATGAGACAAAGATAAATCATTTCAGAACTTTTTCCACCTTGAATGTGACCTATAAACTGTACAACTCAATTGAAAAACAAACTGAAATCTTTTAGGTAGAGGGAAGAAAAAAATATAAAAATAAAATATGGTTGAATAAGTATGCACACCCTTAAACTAATACTTTGTTGAAGCACCTTTTGATCTTATTACAGCACTCAGTCTCTTAGGGTATGAGACTATCAGCATGGCACATTTTGACTTGGCAAGATTTGCTCACTCTTCTTTGCAAAAACACTCCAAATCTGTCAGATTCAGGTCTGGGTTCTGGCTGGGCCATTCCAAAACTTTAATCTTCTTCTGGTGAAGCCATTCCTTTGTTGATTTGGATGTATGCTTTGGGTCGTTGTTATGCTGAAAGATGAAGTTCCTCTTCATGTTCAGCTTTCTAGCAGAAGCCTGAAGGTTTTGTGCCAATATTGACTGGTATTTGGAACTGTTCATAATTCCCTCTATCTTAACTAAGGCCCCAGTTCTAGCTGAATGTGGGTATGGTGTTCTTTTGGTGATGTGCAGTGTTGTTTTTGCGCCAAACATATCTTTTGGAATTATGGACAAAAAGTTCAACCTTGGTTTCATCAGACCATAACACCTTTTCCCACATGCTTTTGGGAGACTTCAGATGTGTTTTTACAAAATGTAGCCTGGCTTGGATGTTTTTCTTAAGAAAAGGCTTTCGTCTTGCCACTCTACCCCATAGCCCAAACATATGAAGAATACGGGAGATTGTTGTCACATGTACCACACAGCCAGTACTTGCCAGATATTCCTGCAGCTCCTTTAATGTTGCTGTATGCCTCTTGGTAGCCTCCCAGACCAGTTTTCTACTCGTCTTTTCATCAATTTTGGAGGGAGCTCCAGTTCTTGGTAATGTCACTGTTGTGCCATATTTTCTCCACTTGATGACGACTGTCTTCACTGTGTTCCATGGTATATCTAATGCCTTGGAAATTATTTTGTACCCTTCTCCTGACTGATACCTTTTAACAATGAGATCCCTCTGATGCTTTGGAAGCTCTCTGTGGACCATGGCTTTTGCTGTGGGATGAGACTAAGAAAAGTCCAGGAAAGATCAACTAGAGCTGCTGAACTTTATTTGGGGTTAATCAGAGGCACTTTAAATGATGGCAGGTGTATGCTGGCTCCTATTTAACACGATTTGGAATGAGATTGCTTAATTCTGAACACAGCTACATCCCCAGTTATAAGAGGGTGTGCAGACTTATGCAACCACATTTTTTGTATTTTTTTTCTTCTTCCCTCCACCTAAAAAATTTCAGTTTGTTTTTCAATTGAGTTGTACAGTTTATAGGTCACATTAAAGGTGAAAAAAGTTCTGAAATGATTTATCTTTGTAATTTTTTTACAGAACAAGAACCTGACATTTTAACAGGGGTGTGTAGACTTTTTATATCCACTGTATGTTGGTTATAAAGCATAAAATTGCTGGTATTTGAATGATGCGAAAAAAGAGTGGTGAAAAAAAGTTTGTAAAAAAGGTAAGCCACTTGAACACAATGCAAACGAAGAATAAAACAGCAAAATGTGACATGAATACATGTACAAAAAAAAAAAAAAAAGTTACTTTTAACGTTTTTTATTTTTTCCAATGCAAGGAAGGTAGCATATTGTTTAGTTATTCTTTTGTGATACAAAACTGATAAAAGTGAATGATGGATACATTAACTGGCTCCCTAAGTAGGATAGTCCAACACTAATAGGTTTCTTCAACATGCTAAAACATTGGAGAAATTTCAGTTTTTAAAGGATCACTGTGGTTTATTTACAAGTAAAGCTCATGTTATTTTGCAATTAAAAACAATATGCTTTTTTTTTCTTACCCTTTAAACTGTCTGTTTTTCCCTCAAGCAGAGCTGCTTAACATCTTCTACCAGTGTGTATCATGGGAATGGCCAGTTCTGCCTTTGTGCTGGAGTTTAAAAGCAGGCTGAGCTGATGTCACTGGTCCTGCCCCATGACATCATTAGCTTCGACCCTACTGCCTAGCCAGAGGTAACAACTCTTTTGTAACATGCTTGCAGCTGCCCCATAGTGACAGTGCATGAGCCATCACAGCCCCAACCCCTTTACTGGGCATGCTCAGTATGAAGCATAACCTAGATTGGGCAGACAATTTTTTATCCAGCACACACAACCCTATGATAAAGGTAGAAGGGGATAAGCAGCTTTGCTTGATGACAAAATACAATTTAAAAAGCAAATACAAAAAATCTTAACTTTTATTTATTTTAAGCTGCATGATGTTTTTTTGAAATGTCCTATGCACAGCAACCAAAAATATGAACTTTACTTGTAAACGCAATACAGTGGTCCTTTAGGTTACACTATCTTTTTAAAAATGTTTATGCCACTTTTTTTATGTAGCTATAACTGAAAATGTTCTGGTAGAGGAAGTGAACACACTTTAAAGTATGAATAAAATAATATTACTGATGAGATAAAGTAAACTGTTTATAAGAAGTTATGAATGGAAAAAAAATCGAATAAAAATGAAACTGCAGAGAAAAATAGCATCAAATAAACTTAGGCAATTAGGAAAAATCCTTGTCCATAAAAATGAAATTGGACCCAGAGCTCTCATTCTCATAATTGACATTATTTTGCTAATCATGTGGTTTTATGGATTCTGGAATATTGGCCCATAGAGAAAGTTTTCAGAATTCCATTAGTAATAAGAATTTTGCTGCAACTGGGGGAAACTATTATAATTTGGTTTATGTGATTATGAATTTCAAGATAATTGCCAATTATTGGGTAACAAGCAGTGGTATACAGCATGTTTGAAGTATGCTAAGATACTTTTGGAGTAGAACAGCAAACTATACTATGTTATTATTAAAACCTGGATATTTTTGTGTTTAAGACCATACAACAAATCAAGAGCTTCTGCTGTTTACCTATATGGTGTAGTGTGGCTAAATCATAGACTTGTCTGACCTTGTTTTTGGCAATTGCATCCGAAGCTCCCAACAATGACTGAATACATGCGGACAGGGTCTCCTGAGATAAGCCTTGAAACACTGCTCTCTAGTGGGGAGAGAGGAGCAGACAGATTATTGGAATATATCAAAGCAGCTCTTTTAATATAGACAGACATTGATACATCAGCTCAAAGAGCTCAGACATAAATGAGCACAATCTCTTTATCTTACACTTTATCCTTTTATTACCACATATAATACAACTCTGGCATCAAACAGAATTTCTAAGGGTCATCTAAGTAATATTACTTTATAATATTACAATATCTCTCAACATCTGCATTTCAAACAAAGAAACGATCAAAAGGGACATGGTGTTAAAAAAAATATATATATATATTTTTGGATAATAAATAATCATATTTGCAATGGCTTGCTATTAAAAAAAAAGTCTATTTCTTGATGACAGAGTGATCAGATAGGAACCTTACATACGTGGAAAAAGCACGAGGATATAGGGATAACAAAATCCAGTGACTGTTTATATGTAAACCCATTTCCTGTGATATCCAATATAAATCTCAAATACATTCAGACAATATCTTGGTCAAATTCACAAAATCTTGCTCTGTGAGATTTGTTAACTTCATCTAATTGGTGTCATTTCACAAAAAGGGTGTACAAAGAATTTATAAAAGGATATAATCTACAGCATTTAAGGAGACACTGTAAAATGATTTTTTCTGTGTAGTGATCTAAAGAGAATATTTAACAATAGAAGAGACCTTGCATTTATTAGCAAAAGCCTTGAGTGAGGGCGTACGTTCACAGCGGATTTATTCTGTATCATGGCTCTCCTGCCTTTTCTCCCCTAATCACATAGTCTACTAGTTAGTATATCAAGGCAATCACAAAAAATATCCCAGGATAGGTTTCCTATAATGTCACAGTATTTCTCAATCAGGGGAAACCGTCTCAACTGTGATTGGCAGAACAAATCAGGTGATTACAGAGGCAAAGAACAGTTGCTGGTAGAGGGCATTTTAAATCCTAGAAGAACGAGACTGTGTACCACAAAGAAAACGTAAATTGTCAGACGTTTATAAAAGCAGTTTTGCTTAAATATATGAAAGTATCCTATTTTTAAATATTATCTTTAGATGACAGCAAGGGGGGAGGCTTTCATGTGTTTTCTTTGTATTTGTTGTACTTACATCTATACATCTGTAAAGCTTGGAAAGACACACCAGGGTCCTTCTGACAGTAGGGTACCACATCCCATGCAGGTCAGCAGGTGAAATGGTGCTATGTGGTCGGAGTCCTAATGATTCTGATGAACCTATCAAGTGCGGAGAGAAAAAAAAAAGCAGATTTTACTCAAAGTATGAAGGAATAAAACAAATGGGTTTGAATAATAGGTCTGAAGCTCAACAGTACTGGGAACAGGGAGGTGTATGGCGAGTTGCTAGCTATAAAATGGTGTACATATATAGAAGTAACATTTTTAGGGATGTGGAAAGGAAGAGGAGAACGGGCAGTTACATAGCTCCACAATGTGTCTCTGTGTGCTGCAACAAATGAGGCACGGTGCTCCCCCTCCCCTAATTCAGGCCGGGAAGAACACGGAGGACTAGAAGATGTGAATTCCTGACAAATGGTTTCTTCCTTGTTTATATTAAGGTAACAAAGCATTTTGAACAGGTTAGAGAGACATAGCCTAATGTTTTATGTCCATGTGTGTAAAGTATGACAAAACACTTGTGATTTAATTGTGTTACACTTGCTTTACAGAATTAACTTCATTATCTGGTTGTGATCTTCATGGGCTGCACAGTGATGTGAGCTGGACAGAGCTATAGGCTCTGAGTGTATATTTACACAAAAAAACTCCTTATAACCATGTTATAAACTAATATGTATTTTACTTTGTAATATAAACTTTAATGCTTGCTGCAAACATATTTAAAATAATGCTTGCATCACTGAACTGGTTTGTCAACCATGTTTCTCTTTGGAGAGACTGGTGGAGTCACATTTATCTACTTCAAACCTACTAAAACCAGTCATAAGCCATGGCTACTTTAAAACAAAAGCCATAGTGTGTTTGGAGATGCCAGCCTCCCAATTGTCTTATGCACAATAATTTGAGTGAGGTTGAGAGTATTCACTCTGTCGCTTATCTAACCCACACTAAATATACATTATTTTGCACAAAGGGCCAATAAAAGAGTGTTGATTGCATTGAACTTCTGTATGAGTAATCAGATATACCATAGGATTCAGTGCTTTCACCGCTGTGACCTGGGTTCGATTAAAGTCAGGCAACCAAGAGGTCACACCACATTGAAGCCAAGCAGGGTTGGGCATGGTCAGTACTTTGATGGGAGACCACCTAGAACTACCAAGAGTGGTTTGTCGTGGCCCACTGGAGAAGGAACTGGCAACCCACACCATTATCTCTGTCATGAAAACCAAGTGGATCAACATGACCATGGACATAAAAATGTGCCTCGTGTGGGACGGTCCATTAGGTCACGGAGAGTCGCAAATGACTGAACGACACAACTGATAGCAGAGAAAAGTGTTATTTTCCAAACCGATATTCCACTGGTTTTTAACGATTAAAACAAATTCTCAATGAAAATGTAAAAAAACAGCAGCTGCTTTTAAATTATAACATGCTCAAGAAAAGTATAGGGAAATGAATTGGAGAAATATTATTAATGTGATGTTTTTATTCCCTCCTGAGAGTATCAAACAGAGGCAGCAGAACCCATGTCTTACACAATGCAACATTTTTAAATGCCATTACTATGGAAACACATATGGATGGATTGCCATAAGAAAATAGTAGATGCTCTTTGTATAAAATTGTTTATATGCTTATAAAGACCAAAAGGGAGAACCACATCATAAACAACCTTGCCTTGCTTTTCTCATATAATGCAGTAAAACAAGGAATTAAGAATTATTAAAACAAGTGTTTTGTTTTTAAGTTAAAATTCTGCAACAGCAAATACACCTGCATCTGTAATATTATATGATTTTCTATGCAAATGCCTATACATGTTCCACAACTAAAACTGGATCTTACAGTCACAACATATTAAAAAGTGTCAATATGTCACAAATTCAACCTCTCAAATATGCAATAATTGTACTCACTGGATTTGTGTATTTAGAATAAATCATGCTAAATTAAAGCGCATACCACTTTGGTTGAGGTTACTGGATTCTGGATCTTCCAAGTGGACGTCAGAAAAAGAGGCTTCTGCCGAGTTCAGTTTCTTTTGTTCCTCTTTAATGCTCTGTGCAATTTGCTGATTGAGATAATGGAGAAAGGTATATTAAAATGGGATCAAACCTTTGAAATTTTAGAATTTATTGTAGTAAAAAAAAAATCTTGAATAATATATTCACAAACAGACTGAAAGGGAGGGAACAAGAGACAAAAAGCAAACAATGAGAGAGCAAAGAAATTGAGAAGGGGGGTGAAGTTGAGGGGGGGGGGGAAGATACGGTGACAGGCCCGCTCTTATGTTATTCTCTCTTACAATGTGCATCACTAACTGACTCCTGCACAACATCTTTCCTTTCTCTTTATGCTAATCACTCCGAGGGATACTTTATTTTCCCCTTAGTATACAGTTGCTACAGAATTGGATCTCTTCATATTTGTAACCCTATTTCTCCTGTCATAGCATACGGATAACCCACTGGGTTTCAGTATCTGCTCTAGAATGCACACACAAATCTTTAAGTTGTCCCGCAACTCAATGCTGCATAAAACAGATCATCTCAACAATGCAACTACCATTGATCCCACCTTTTGCGATAATCCTCTCAAGTGAACTCACCAATGGAAGCCAATTCATGCCAATATCCCTATTTGTTCACAAACCCACCTTCAAATGTTATATTGAATCACAAGTCACTAAGTCTGTTGTCATAGCCTATATAATGCTAAGCTAGGGGGTATGATTTAGCTGCACATAAATCACTCATAAATTAGATTTGTGAGGAAAAATCCAATCACATATATAGTTGTGAGCAATAAGGGTTGTTGCCAACTCTTGCGGGCTCGCATAGCAAGCCCGCTGCAACTGCGGCCCTCGCAAAGCGCGGGCCGCAGTTGCTGGCAAGGAGCGCCAAAAGGCGCTCCTTTCGCTGGTGGAGACGAGTGCTGGTGGAGATGAGGGCCGTAGGCGCACATCCCTACGACCCCGTACGACTTAGGCCGGGAGCGCCAAAGGAGCTCACTGCGTTGGTGGAGAGGAGATGATCCCTATGACCCCACACGCATTAAGCATTCATACCTACGATCCGCGGGACTACAGAAAACTCAAATACACAATTCACAGTGGGAGACCAGTAGCACTTAGAAAAAAATTGTGTGACATTACTGCCCGTAAAAATTACAGAAAAAAAAAATACGACCGCGCACATAAGAAAAATAAAAAAAATACCAAAAACATCACACACTGCACGGGGGGGGACAGCCAGGACGTCTGGGAGTGAGGTTGCGCACACATTTCAGTAGAATTTGTAGAGTTTCGCCACTTGAAAATAGTCTAAGCGAGAGAAAAAATGGCTGCCAAAAAAAAAAGAAAACAAGGCTACACCAACCAAAAACACCGCCAGGCACATTTGACTTTTAGCAAGGAACGTACGAGGTACAAAATACACTAATAGGAAGGACGGAAAATGCTCAAGACCCGCCTAACACATACACAATCGCCACCATTTTACAACACTACCTTACAACGAATAACATTACCATTCTAAAATGACGCTTTACACAGCCAAACAATCGGTTTACACTGCACACTTGCCACATTGCTGACACTTTCTCCTCAGATCACCAACAGTCCAAATGTACATTGTACACTGCAGGAAAAACCACAGCGATTGTTAGCTCTTCAGCATATTCATTCCTGGATATATTCATTAGAAATAGGTAAAGTATATTAATTTATTATTTAATTAATTAATTATAAAAAATAAAAAAAAAGGCCCCACGCGGAGCTCACAATCAGCGCTGAGGGTTCTCAGAAAAGCAAAAAGGCGCTCAGTGCGGGGCTTGCAATGTGCACAGAAGGTGTTCAGACAACTAAAAGTACATGAGGGGAGAGGCTCGTAATGAGTGCCAAAGGCGCTCATTGCGAGGAACGCAATGAGCGTCAAAGGAGCTCAGCGCGAGGCTCACAATGAGCGCCAAAGGTACGTAAGGACTAAAAGCCTTACATTGTGTGCCAAACTGCATTCCCAGCCTTACAATTTTATTGACCGCCATTTTTTTACGGGCAAGTCGCTAGTCTAATATAGTTGCTAGTCACCATATGGAAGATTTTGCAAGCACTGCAGTAATTCAACATTTTCATCACCACGTGGCAGATGCAATGGGGCTACCAGTGGCTTCCCCACAGCCAGAACAACCTTCTGGAGGCATTACCTGTGGTTACCCTCGCCCATATACTGCTTTATGTTGGAGCCTCATATACTTACCACAGTAGAGAGGGACAACCTCCAGTCAAATTTCAAAAAACGGATAACATACAGTTGTGACCGGGAATGGCTTTGTGGAGGGAACGTGCACGGGCCCTCCCCAGGGAGACCTGGCTGGGGCAATGCAAAGAGCAGAGCGGAGCTGGGCAAGTGTATTGAGGTTGCTGATAAAACTGGTATTCACTCTGGCAGTACACTGTGCCAGAGCAGGCCACCACACGGAACTAAGAGGAGTCAACTTGGTCATCCTGCTTACCAACAAGCTTCAAGTGTGCACCAGCTAGAGTGTGCATTTCTCCCATAACACCTCCCTCACCCACAATAACATACCTTAGGCTAAGTAGAAGTCCAGCTATAGCCAACACTGAGCTGGCAAGCAAGGCAGAGATCTGGAGTAGCACAAGATTTGACTTGGACTAGATCATATCAACAGAGTACTAGGCAATATTGACAAAATGTGCAAAATTAAAGTGTGAATGCTAAAACACTGTTGGCATCTTCTGGACACTGATGGAACTACATTCTTTCTGCTGCAGTCCATACCTCTACAGTATTATAAAAGCAACAAGTAAAGCAGTGGATAACAAGAATATGATATGGGATTAGGAACACAATTATCGTTCCCGGAGAAACAACTGCTTGAGCCAACCAAGCAGTCCTCAAGCATGTACGTTCTACATAAGGCAGATAAGAAAACCCTCCCATTAGCGTCGATGCATGCAATAAAAGTGTCAACATCTGAAAACCCAACAAAGAACTGGGTCACTGGAGCACACAACACAGAAGTTGTTGAGTAGGTGAGTGCATACACAGTTAAGCCCATGCCTTGCAACACAGAATCTGATATGATTTAATTTTCACATGTTTCTGACAAAGCTGTCTGTAGCAACTGTATCAAGAAATGGCAGCTAAGGGGAAAGTTAAATATTCATGATGCTCAAACATCTCAAAGCACTTCTCGAATTGAACATGGACTCCAAATATTGCTAAAAACAGAGAGATACTAATTCCTCTGAAGAGGAGTTATCTGAAAATGCAGATGTTCCAGAGGAACCACTGACATGGAGAGCAAAATGCTATTTAAAAAGGACTAAAACCATCAAACTAAAGGGCCAGAAAAATACAGCACAGCTGGTCTCCCTTACAGATAGCTGTGGTCATGTCTGCACAGAACTCCTCTACATGTTTGCAAGAAAACCCCAGAAGGTATAGAGCTCCTAGAAACATTACATGATGATTAGCAAAATCGATCCGAGAGCCAATAACAGGATCCCTAAAGAGGTCCCTCAGGATCACATGAGGGGCTTTTTTCCCCATTGCCTCTTTCAGGTAGACTCCAGGAATTAATAATTCATTCCTTCCTCTGTACTTCTAAAGATGTCATCATGGGAGTGGGAAGGGAGAGTTCTAATCACCAGATGGAAGATACAGAACTGAATGTCTTCCAGGAATGGACTCTTGGCATAATAACAAAGACATTTTACATTACAGGCTCACAACATTAGATATTCATGGGGGTTTCTGTACAGGCAGTTGGTTTTTAAAGATTTGGTTACCCACATATATGTCACTCCCAAGCACAGGGCCAAGCACAGGGCCAAGCAATCCTGAGATTGGACCTTTCACAGAATCCCACACATCAGAGATTGTAGACTCTGTAGAAAGACTTTCCAAAGAGTAGGCTTGCCAGCGGCAATCTGGGCCTCTAACCAAATCTCATACAATGACATCATTGGGATCACAGAAACCCCATTGTAACTGAGCAACTATCCCAGATGCCCTGCTCCACCTGGGGAGCCTTAACTCCTTGCTGCATATAAAACCGAAATTTGATGAGTTCCAGTCAGAACTAGATCATTTAGAAAAAGTGGACTAGTCTGCTTCTCCAAATTCTACCAACCACTCCAATATGTCATAAATGCTTCCAGACTCATCTGTTGCCTTTTTATTTTCACACCAGCTATCATTGCAATTCAAAAACAAGTTTGAAAATACAGCCCTTCTAGAACCATCCCTTTACATATCTTTTGATGGCATCTGGTATAGCTATTCTATCCAAAACTGCTTTCCAGATGCAAGCTGTATTAAGACAGCTACCCCCATCCAATTACCTTGAGGGCCATAGACTTGTTGTTATGTTTGTCTTAACTATTTTAGGTGCTACACACAAATGATAAGCCTTTTACTAAATCTATGGGTTCTTTTTTGAGAAGCTTAAAATGTGATGTATATATGGTAATAAGGTTCAAATGGATGATAACTATTTTCAATATAACATAGAAATAAGACATTACTGCTAATTTTCAGATTAACAGCTACACTACACAAATATGTATGTACAAGAACATATTAAACGATACGCAAAGAGTTAAAGATCCTGATCACGAGAACTTAAAATCTAGAGAAGATCTGTGACATTTTAAAGATAATGCATGAAAGAATTAGGCAGAAAATAAGGTGTGTAGGGGTCAGATTGATAAAGTTAAAAAGGTGCAAAAGTGCCACTTTTTTTTTTATAGGAAACAATCCTGATGTTCTGGATATGTACTGTACATGAAGATATTTTAGGAGACACAGGACAAAATATTTCAACCTCAGCACTAAGAATAAAGCTAAAGTAATACAGAAGGGTCATACCTCCATCATCTCTAGTTTATCAGGATATGCAAGGTCTCCTGGTGCTGGCTTGTAACCCAAGATATCAGTTTGAATATATATGTGTGTCCTGTAGACCAGTCTCTCCTGCACATCTTCTAGCATCTGCTTCACAAATGCATCAAAGGCTCCAAGTTGTTCCACTGGAAAATTAAAAAAAAACATTTAACGTGTGCAACATGATTATTAAAAACACTTTTAATCTTTGCTTCTTCAGAAGAGACTTGGTATGTTAAGAAACCAGAGGCAAAAAACACATCAAACAAACATATGACAAATCTAGCCAAAGAAAAATATAGGGAAGAAGACTTGCCATGGTAGCTATAAAATGAATCCTTCTGATGGAAACTTGGATACAAGATTCATAACATACCTGATCTCGACTAAATGATGGAGATACCAGCATGTGTTCAATAATACTTCACTAACAATTCATATCTATTCTTTAAGATGTGATTATAATACAGATAGTAAATATTCAACATCTGCATGTCAACAAGTAAATTAGGTTACCAACCTAGTGCAACAGTGTGGGTAACTTCTTCAACGTTCCTGTGAAGCTGCATTGAAAATATAGTAAGTGTGCAAGGTAGCGGTTTCTACTATTCTGCACTGGTTTGTGACCAAGCTACTACTCATATTCTGCAACTTTGTGAGAAAGACACCTATAGTGTGTAAATTAGCGGTTCTAGTATACAGTCAACAAAGGGTAACTATTTCTGAAATAGATACCTGGAAGTGGACCTTGTTATCTTTATATTCTGCAGATTATGAACATTATAAATGCAAAAAATGGCACGGCAGAGATCTTTTCTGAGAAACTTCAATGAACTAATATTACATTTAAAAAAGGAAAACATTTTTCCCATCAGGTGATTGGGCATATCTATACAATACTACTAATATGTATCTATCCAATAACAACCACATAATATATAAGTGTTGTTTTGCAAACTCAAATTACCATTGTTTTGTACATGGTCTTCTAACATCTCAATTTTCAGGATTCCACAAAGCTCGGACAGGGTTTCTAAGTGAACAACGTGAATGATCAGTGGCCTGAGAACATCATATAAAGACAGACACAGTTTCTCCAGTAGCACGCTACAATAAAAAAAAAAAACACAGGAAAACGGTCAATTTATTATTACAAGCAAAGCTTTTCTTTATTCAAATATCATGTTTAATGTTTTTTAAACCTGAATATGTACCTACTAGTAAATAGTGTGTTCATTTTCACACACACAAAAAAATAAATCCATAGTTTAGAAACTAAAGTGAAGAAGTGTTCATAAATTCAAAATTCTTTTATATTGTAACCGATAAAGGAACTATTGATTTTATGATCACACAAGACTTCTTCCCAACATTTTAAGATGTAACAGTTTATTCTGCACACCTTGTGTATCCATTTAATGTCAGTATTCCAAATATAAGCTCATTAATTTTTGTGGCCAAAAAAAGTTAATAAAAAACACACATTTGATATATTTAAAAGGGCAATTAGTTTTGCAGCTTGCTCCCTTTAAAACGAATGCAGAAAAAAAAATAGTGCTTGTGTCATATAGAACAAGTCTGCTCCAGAGTCAAACTGCACAGCCACTTTCCTCTATAACTGTATAAAAGGACTATTGAGGTATTTTAGGCTCAAGTTGAAGACTGATTATAGGTATTATTAACAGCGTACATACTAATGTATTTGTAAGACTAAAATACATAAGCAGTGAAGCAAAAAAAAAGGGGGCCCTTTTTGTAGTGCACACCTATGAATCTCAACTATGGAAGAGACCATAGCACCATAATAAGCACCTAATTCTAGAGGTGTTTTTTAGCATCTCATGCACCACTCAAAAATATTTATAACCTAAAATTCATAAAACCCTGTAACCAACGCACATAGCATGTTCTCAAAACTGAAACCATTTCAAAGGCTGAATAATATCCGGATACAAAATATAGCAGGACCTAAGCAAGATCAAATCAGTGGCAAAGACGACCTCAAATATTCTGAGTAACCAAAAAAAATACATAAATTTACCACATACTCCAATTTTGGTGTTGGTTTGGTGAAAAATTCATTATAAAGTTGGTGTTCATCTTGGCACACATGGACCATGAATGCACAGCCACTCCGTACCTGTGTGTCAAGAAGGAGCAATTTTAAATTAAAGGATATTAATATATATATTCTTCAGGAGGTTGTTCCAATATAAATTAGTTTTTAAAAAAAAAAAAAAAAGACAGTACCATGAACAACAGGAACATTTCCATTGAAATAACACAGTGATTTAAAAAAAAAAAAAAAAAAAACATTTCCTACTCTTATTTTGCTTCTTAGTATTTTTAAATATTACCTAAAGCCAGAATTTTCATCAACTTTAGGCAAAAGCCAAAGCTAAAGAGATGTTTTTAACATTTTAATACATTTTATGTGGCATTTGCTCATTGGTATTTTGCAAATATAGAAATAGAAAATATTTAATAAATCTGAAAAAGACCTCTACAATATTCAGTTGTTACAAATAAAATCCATAAACACTCAACCTGTGTGTAATTGTATACTTGCAGCGTGTGATAAAAATGCAATACATGGGTAAAGTTATTGAATTGTGTCATATAATATAAAACTGTTATTTTCCAGTGCATGGAGTGTCCAAATGATGCTTGTTTGGTTTTGTGTTTACCTGCACAATGTGAAACCAAACTGTTACATTCATATTTCCAGGGTCTAAACTCTGATGTACCAAAGAGGCCCTGGGTCTGAAGTTTGTGCAAAATACTCTTCACATAGCACAAACGTAAACCTATGTATCAAATATGTATACTTTTGACACCAATTTCTAGGACTAAAGTGACATCACATATAATACCAGATCATCCATTTCAGAACAAAGATGTGCTCCTACAATGAAGTTACTATAATAACGGTTATAATCATGAAATGAGAAACATCTCACCAAGGCACAATGATCCCGGTTGTTCTGGCTGGTCAGGTCTGTGATTGTAGTTGTAATACTGGGGCTGAGCAAGTTCTCTCGCTGATCCAAGTAACATTGATGGACCTCATCTAGGAGCTGCTGGTACCTTAGACATAAATTAACCATGCTTTATTTCAAGCATTAAGACAAAAGGCTGCTTCATATATGGAATTACTCGGGCCAATTACAAAATTGCTGCTGAATTAGTTTCTTACATATAGGATCTCAAGGACTAGATTACATTGTTGTGAATAAAGATGACACAAATAACCCTCCTAACAAAAAGCTAACCATTTAAGCAATGCAATCTAGACTCTCTTTTCCATATGAGATAATATCTGATCCTAGGTCTAATTTCTACCATGATAGTGTTTCTATAAAATGTAATATTAAAAAAGGCCATGTAAAATCTCAGTAGACCAAATGCTCTCTTAAAAGTTTTCTTTTTACTTTATAATCTGTAAAAAGTTTGGTGCCGGGTATTAAATGGCTAAAATGATTTATTTATAAGTGCCAGCTGATATCAGATGATTGAAAAGGGTACTACATATAAATAAAAACATGGTGTCATAGATGCAGTAACAGACAAATAGGAATGATACCATATCTATGCAAATGCTGTAAAATGTAATGCTTTTATTTTGTATAAGATTAATTTTTTAGAATTGCACCTTTAATCTAGCAAAGCAGTTTTCTTCAAAATCTTGTTAGAGTAATGCTGCCTTCTTCTGGAATCCTTATCTTATACAATATTACTTTCAAAAAGAAAGAACCAAGACAACAAAACAAAGCTAAATAAGTATAGGGAAAAAGTTAATATGTTAAAGTTGAAACTACTGTACTTCATTTTGAAGCAAAATTTGATATGGCACCATTATAAAAAGACCCCTGGTTTAGACAGCACCTTAATGGAAGAGTTGGTCGAACATCCAAATGTGGAGACTAGATCAGTTTAGATGCATTTTGACATAAGCAGAACTATAAAAAGGTGAGATGTAGGTTCAAGTCCCAAGTTATGTCAGCATCAAAACAAAGTTGTATAGTATTGAGTGGTCACCGTGCTTCTACATAGTACAGCAGCATACAAGGAGTGTGGTGAATGCCAAAGAAACGCTGACCGCAATACTTACTCGGGTATCTTCTCCGATCTTTGTTCTATTTGCTCAATTAGGGTCTAAAGAAAAAAGGGAAAAAAATCTAGTTTGCAAAACATTTTCCAAAACAAAACAGCATCATTTTTCTTCCAACTTAATATCTTTTTTTAAATCTACAAAAGTGTATAAACCTTGCACTGCAGTTGCCTAAATGTAAATTAGTCATACAAATATGTATCCTATAAAGGTAGACTGATATTAGATTGCCTGTCCATATGTGAAAATGGTTGGTATTAAGGAAATATATAAATTTACAGAGTGTTAAAGTTTTTGCATTATGTGAATGTATGTGACAAATGGCTGACAAGCTGGGATCTCCTCCTTAGGTGGGCAAGCATAGCTCTAGCCTACAGAGAGTGCAAACAGCCATGTGTTAGCTCAGATTATAAAACTCAGTAATAGGTCATGTTCATGAAGGAATTGTTTGAACTCCTTTGATAAATTACTGGCACTAATGGTTATGTCAGACAGCTATGAGAAATGTATATATTTATATTTTCAGGGAAATAACTAGCATAGATATTAGTAATTATTTTCTATTTATCACAAATAGCATTGGCACAGACATAACAGTACTAGGTCATACTTACCCTGACCTTGGGAGCAGCTGCTCGAAATTTAACATAAAACAATGTGAAGGCATTGTCAGTATTTGGTGTACTTGTTGAATCCTGCTAAAATAAAATAAATACAAATTTAAATATTTGCAAACATGTTTATCTAAGCTTATCAAAAAAGGCTAATTAATTGCTGTGTTTACAAAGTAGTACCCAAGAGTGATAACCTGATACCATGAATAAGGCCAGACTATTCCAATGGTTAAATAAAACAATATTTTAACTAGCAGATACATAAATAGGTACAGCTAGGTTCTTACTTATGGTAGAAATGAGCTCTACTTATAAATAAGGATATTTGCAGTTGTTTGTTACTGAAAAAAAGCTACTTTTATATAGAAGTTAGTTTTTAAGATTCATCACCCTTTGTGACTGGTTTAAATAATGACCCAAGGTACCATGTTAAAGTAGGGTAAGGTGGGTGACCCTCCACAGTATGGAAAGAGAAAGGCAGTTAGAGTACATCTATATGTCCCAAGTAGGTCAGGGGACTTCTTTTTCCTCAGAATAACTAAATTAACAGTTTTTACACTAAAAACATATCACCTTTGTGCCTCTAATCCACTGAACATTAGATCGATGTGCACTGCTCTCAGGTAGTCTTCAGATCATAGCCTTTGCTAAGGGTGCAGTGCCAGAAACCCACTCACAGACAGCTGTTACAGACCAATATGGAGTTCATTGTGAGTTTGGTTCTGGCAACTGTAAAATAATGCAGAGTACTCAGACCAGAATCAACCTCCCACCTTATAAGATCCATGTAAGGGTGTAACAACTGTCTGCAATTGTGTAGGTCTTAAAGCATCCCATGTTTAAGTGGGTCAAGACAAATAAGGTGGTACATTTTGAGCTTCATTTGCAAGACATTACCCAAAATTCTTAGCAGCAGCACAAGACCATTTTATTCAAAGAGCAAATCCACAGGAAAACGGGTTTCCTGACAAGCTTGGGTCGAATATGAATAATGCCTCTCACACTGTAACTGTTAATTAGGAGACCAAGATATAAGACACATGGCTAGTTGGGAGGATCTTGTGAAGTCATTTCTACTTACAAACACTCAAGGTAACAATTAGCCAACAATAATTTAGTATGTTAATTATCAATTGCAAATGTAAAGGTTTAATTTCTTTCACTTGAGACGTCTGACACTTTAACATCCATAACTTAACCAAAGAAATATAAAAGCCAAATAATTATGGCTGGCACAAAACAGAAATAAAATACACTGCATGAATAATTTCATAATTTGTTGTATTATTGTAAACATCAATCTTTTAAAAAATGAGTACACTTATATATAACCAGTTAGGAGCTCTAACAAAATGTGTTTGTTTTTTCTAATCAGATGAAATTGTCGATGGCCATGTCATTTCAACATAAGGACAGATATTGAACAGTTCTTAATTCTCGTACTTTTTGTTCTCTGACAATTATGGTAGATAAGTTTATGGGCCTTCCAGGGAAAGTGATGGGGAGAAATACAGTAAACATGCCCGCAATCTGAATAACACTTTTCTGAAGATTTTGTTAGAAAATGGGCAGTTTGGTTCACATCTATATTTCTATAGAACAGGACTTTTTATGAACTATGAATTATAACAATCACTGCCAAGAGCTTATGGTATATATTTTATAGACTAAGTGCTAAACTACACACATAAAATAAAGTCACAGTCACTAGGGATTGGAGCCCGAGCAGGTATGTTTTGCCAAATTGTGTTCTATGTAGCGGTGGAAGGAGAAGAAATGTGTTTTCTTGCTTCTGACAGATTAGTATTCAACACATAACCTTCACATGGTCAGTTTCACTTCCACCAACAAATCCTGCTTCCTATGCCTATTAATGTATTGGGCAGCAAGTAATGCGGTTATATCAGGCTCTATACATTAGTTGAGTCTGATAGAATTAATATTCTCTCTAAAATATGTTTATGCTATTAAGCTTTCAAAGTTATTTATAACCCTTTCATTCAGTACAATTTGGACCACATCACATTAGAGATTTCTCTACTTCATCACCCAAGTCAGACAGTTCCACAATCTATGCCAGAGATGCAGCAATGATTAGGATTTCTCTCAAAAGACTAAATGAGTAGCATTTGCAGAACAGAAATTATATACCTGGTATAAATAATCAGTGCTTTATTTAGCAACATACCCTTTTAATGAGCTGGTTAGTGAGGTTCTGTAGTGTGTTTAAAGTGTACGTCTTCATAAGGTGCATAGCTTTTGAAAGGCATTGCTTAAACTTTGTCAGATACACAGGATAATCTTTATAATTAGGCTGAAAGAGATAAAAACAAGATTTTTTATTTTAATTACACGTGTGGGTATAAGGATGAGAAACAGTTACAAAGTTATGTTGTGATTTTAGCCCTACAATTGTATTTATATTACATTTAGGGCAGCAAAGTATGACAACAGCATTCTCTAAAGACCATGAAGAGAAATTAAAAAAAGTGTACATAGGGTTTAAAATAGGAAGACTCAAACAAAAACAAAAATCATATATAGAAAAACATAACTGTAACAACTGATAAGTAATGCAAAACACAATAAGAAAACACCTATATACTTCTATAGAAGTTGCTATAAAGTATAAGACAAAAGTGTTGAAGGCAGGTGTCTTATCGGAAGGATTGTCAGCAACTACACAAAACAATACAATCCTCAAGGCAACTACACTCTATGGTAATGTATCAACATTTGATAATTAAAAAATATTGATACAGTTTACATCTTTATCCACATTCCTCCCCATTTTGCTAGTAGCAATAAACTCCAACTTACATGTGATGAAATATAGGATATGCAGTCATCCAACTTTGAAAGCATGGGTATGAATCCTTCACTATTCACAGACAACGTAGGAGAATTTAATTTCTAAATAGAAACGGATATTAAACCATTAATTATTAGGCAATTCTCAAATTTAGCATTCAGATTGTGTATTTATTTTGAAGAAAATAAGCTTTGTAAACTATTCTGAAATGTTAAATGTTCAGTGTTCAGTGTTATTAATATTGTATGCCTGTCTGAAAGTAAGTACTGTTTTCTACAGTTCTTATTTTCAGAATTGTAAAAAAAAAAAAAAACTATAAAGTGGCTAAAAGTAAATGGATCCCAGAATATTGTACTTTGGTTCTGTGGAGAGGTGGTCTGTTAGGACCAATATATCTTCCTTAAAATAATTTCATCACTGGGGTCTGGGAGGGGCCTAGCTGGCCTGGGGTCTCTTTAAGGCATTGGCATAAAAAAACAATGCATTTCCCCATTGACTGTATGCGTCATTCCTATTGTTCAACTCAAAATGTCACCGGTTGGCAGCCCTTCCAATCACAGAGCCACTGACTCAGCAAATGGTCGGCCAAAGAATCCCAAAAGTGTTATAACTCCTTTCAGAGACCTTGTACCATCCATTGAGAATTGTGGGCACTGGGGGGTAAAATTAGTTTACAAAGTTAAAATGCCGCAATTTTTGCAAAGATATACTCACCGTATTTATATTTTCCAATTCATTAAAATATGACAGTTTCTGCTGTATGCTTTCAGCGAGATCTACAAGTTCAGACTGAAAAGATAAAAAAAAAACAGAAAAACATTAAAATTCTTGTAGCTATTACTATAAAAAATGGTTTCTAGATTTCTCCTAGCGGTGCTTTCAATATGCAGCAGTATCAGCTTTCAGTTTGCTACAGGTAATACCAATTACAAACTTCTCAAAACGATAACTTTATCTTATGCTCTCCATATTCAATCAAAAGTTGTTCTCCCATTTAAAACAACTTGCAAAGTTTCATGAAATTACTTTGCATAAAGTACATGTTTTTGGTATGGAGTTTCATGAAGTATGCCGTCACAAGGAATAATCTGCAAAAAAACAATCTGGCCACCTAGAACTAAAACATACATTTGATAATAAAAAAATCTATAGAAGAAATACCAAATTCTAGGTGTCACTTAAAACTAGTGAAGCGCCATTTATTTAGAAATAATAATATGCATTTTTTAAGAAAGTTTCAATCAAATACAATTTCATTAAACTACTATACTCAAACTAGCGACAAGCACCTTTGGCGCTCATTGCGAGCCTCCTTCCCCCCCTCTACTTTACGGGCCTTCGCTGCTCATTGCTGGCCTCGGCTAACATGCCACTTTCGTGCTTCATAATGAGCACCTTCGGCGCTTATCGCGAAACCCCGAGATGAGCGCCTTTGGCGCTCATTGCGTGCCTTCCCCCCCATTCTCCTATTTTACGGGTCTCGCAATGAGCAGGCGTCGTCTAACCACCAACTTTCGGGCCTCCCAATGAGCGCCTTTTGTGCTCATTGCGATCCTCTCCACACTCTCACCCCTGTAATTCTCTTAACCCCCCCCCTCTCCCTCCCGTGTCTTTTCCCCTTGCACTCTCCCAAGCCCGAAATCTTCTTCCGATTTGTGGCCTTGTAAAAAAAAAATTATGTATTTACGGACGCCATTCTTTTTCTCGCTTAGCTGATTTCAGACCTCAAAAAAATGCCAATTGAATAAAAAATTAGCTTTCAACCTCACTTCCCTGTGCTGTGTGGGTGGTCGTCTATGAATTTTGTAATAAATTGGCGTGTTTTGGGGGCATCCGTACAGCTTCAGAGTTACAGGCATGGAAAAAATGGCAGCCGTTAAAGCCGTTATTTGTGCGGGCCTCGCGAGGAGAGCCTTTGGCACTCAATGCGCATGCGCAAGCCTGTGACGTTACATAGCGTTCTGTTAAAAGACTGCAATTACAAAGTCTCACTTGACAATAGTACTGAATAGAGCGCAGTCCGTAATAGGATAACCCCTGTCAGGGTTTTTACCTATTAAATATATAAATGAGTATACTCCTATATATATATATATATATATATATATATATATATATATATATATATATATATATATATATATATATATATATATATATATATATATATACCATTTCATTATATATTTCTGATTAAATATATCCTCTTAATATTTTAATTAATACACATATAGAAATTCCTCAAACATAACGGTGTTTGATATCATCGGATAGGAAATATCTTAAACTTTTCATATCTATGCGTTATGTTATACCTATATTGCACATCATCATTTTATTTTGAGTTTTTAATTTTATACACATATTACATTTTTTCTGAGCTTCACTAAATGTCTACATTGTAATGAGAATGTAAACAGTGAAACCACCAAAAGGCTAGTCATTAGTATTCATACTAGATTCTTTTGATCCTCAAATGTCATGAAATAGTCACACCTCAAATTGGAGACGAGAAATCCACCATTTGGCTCTGGTACAGACAATATTTGTTTGACTGTGCATTTGATATTCATGTATCCCCACTTAACACAATAGTGAGAAATAATTCCAGGATGTGATTAAAGTGAAATCTAGATAAGAATGGCTATTTAAAATAGGCCTAGGACAAAGAAAAGAGAAAAAGGGGGAAGGAAAGAAAAAAAAAAGAAAAGAGACACACAAAGAGGAGAGAGGCCGACTGACACACATGCAAGATCCTAAGAAAGAGAGGACATATTTTTGATTCCTGATATATTTCATTTTCATATAATAATAGATTTGGGATTATCCAGGCTGACTCTACTTGATATTGGGTTGATCCTGGTATCTGGTAATGTAAAGATTTAATTTCAAACTTCTGTGATATAAAAGATAAATTGATCTTATTTATTCCACTAAATCAATTATATCACAGAAGCCACCAATATATCTACTGTAGGTATTATTCAAATTGTGATATATTTTCCTTTGCTCCAATAGTATTTTTGTTATTCAATATATGGTTATTATTATAGCATCACCCCATTATTAGTTATATAGGTCTACTGGGGTATATTATATATTCTGCCAACAATATTATTGTGATTTACTATATTAATAAGATTGATTTTCGTGTTTATTATAATAGCTAAAATAAGAAATATTGATTAATAGTAATTTATTGCTATTTTCTATTACCCTAGAAGATTTTGTTGATAAAGAAGTTAGAGGGTTTTTCTTGTTTTATTAACATGTTATCGTATTAATATTGCAGTAGACTTAATTGGGTTATTGACATCTGAAAATCATATAGTACTGTTTAGAACTTTTTATTTACTTTAGAATTCGATTGTGATATTGATAATAAACGCTGTTTTGTTTAAAAAGTGATATTTACCTATGAATTGACGTTATACTCGGACAATAAGTTAAATTGACTATTTCAAGTATCATTTACTATAAATACCACGACACCCCCCACAACCACATATAGAAGCAACCCGATCTGCTGAATTGAACATTTTAAATAAACTACTACTTCTCTTACAGGTATATCTAAAGTTTCCCAGTTTTTTTTTCCTTTTTTTAATCCAACATATGCTGCTTATATCAGAAACACACATTATATAAATAAATTTGATACACATACAAATGTATTTTACTTAAAAAATAAAACGTGTTTTCAACACCCCCAGAGCTGCTTATATAGGCACTGGTACATGCCAATAGAAACACTGCATTTTGGTTTGGATTATAACCCTTTACTAACCATAAAGCCAGCAGCAGCTCAATGCATAATTCTACACAGCAATGTCTGACTCCTGCTTACTTTCCCAGGTGAATACAGGACTACACAACCCATGATTCTTTGCTGAACAAACAGGCTTTACAAATTGTTACAATTTATTAACTGCCTGTGATTGGCTAAAACAGATTCAGAATGTTTAGCTTGGATACGCAGGGGTGTTAAATCTCTTGAGTTTGCAAGCAGTTAACAAACATCAGAAAAAGTTTAATGTTTATTTTGGTATTTTTCATGCAAAAAAAATAAAAAATTCAACTTAAATATGCCTTTACAAATGTGATGTGTTTCCAAAACAACACTGGTTTTCTTAAAGTAAGTAAACTAAAAAGCATTAGCAGCTGCATAAACCATGAGTATTGAAAGATTTTTTAGGGAAATTCTTAAATCTAGCAGGCTTGTATCTGGGAGTTCCACATTGGATTGGTTTTTGACCTGGATGTACTTAAATGTAATTATACTGTTGCCACAACAATGTGTCAGTTTATCAAGAATTGAATACACATGTTAATAATCCTGTTACAGAGGCAAATTTCTCCTTAATCTAGTGAAAACAAATATAAATATAGTTGTTAAAAGCACAAATGTTAGAAAACCATTGTGCACATTATCAAATCAAGATTATCAAAAGAGCATACTCTAAATCAGTGGTACTCAACAGCCAGTCCAAAGACCACGATTGGTCCCAGAGACCTTATCAGCTTGTCCTCAGGAACACAGAGGAATGAGGAGAGCCAAACTATGACTAATGGTAGATTTAGGTTTATGTTCTATAGATTATGATGAACTAATCTACAGATAAAATGTACTGCAAAACTAAATGGAAATGTACTGTGGTCACCACAGTAAAAACGATCTGGACCTCAAAGCCAGTCACCATGAGACTTTAATGTAATCAGCAGGTCCCCAGACCAAAAGCGTCAAAAACTCCTGCTGTAAATTACACTTTTAGATAAAAGGATGAAAATAACATGGTGATAAAAATAACTCATATAGCAAACTATTTTCAGACACATCAAAATAATACAACGTGTACTAGGATGTTCTGCATGTTTTCTACAGATCAATAAACTACACGTGGAGAGCAGCAGCATACCTGTTCCTTCAGAAGTTGCTCGCAGGCTTCGTGTAATGTCCCTGTTTTGGTTGATACAAAAAGATATTGCTTCTGTAAGGACTCCAAGTGTTCCAGAGCGATATTCACATCATTGAGTATAGCATCACACTGCTCCTGAAACCCAGACAGGTAGTCCCTCATCTCTCTTGGAAGAAACACAATAAACAAAATGAGGCTGGATTAAATATATAAATATACAATTTAAAAACAAATTAAGAATGGATTGAGTTGCCTTAAGAAATATTTTAGTTCCCATATTTACCAAATAAAAATAATCATCTCCCTTTAAAATTAAATGTTACAATACAAAATTACAGAAAAACTAAATGTAAACACATAATATAATCAAAATCTAGAAAACATAACATTTATAAGCACATGAATATATAGGTACTTCTACTGTCTCTGAACACACCTGTAGTCGGACAATAAAAAAAACACTTTAATTAAAATAGTGATTGTTATGAAGACTTCACCAAGACCCTTCTGTTCGAACACGTGCATATACAATATAAAGGGGCAACACATAGATTATGTACCAAACATAAGATATGTATGATTAACACCTTAAGAGGGAAGGGAGCAACAATGATGCACAGAATGAAAAGGGTAGAGCGTGGTCACTTTAATACTATTAGCCAAGTCACATGTCCAGACATAACCAAGTGCTCAGGACTTTATACCAGGTAACATAACCTTCCAGCTGCAAAGCCTTAACAAAATGTCTGGTAAGCGCCATAGAGGAAATCAGTAGTGGGGAATATGGAGAATCAAGAAAAGAAATACCAGTGTCTTCTCAATGTAGCTTCATATAGTGTTTTGGTGCATCTTCTCTGGGGAGCGTCTCTAAATTGGGTCCCACATAATGAGACATTTGCTCACGTGTCTCTGTTGTGTCTAATTTGGAGATGATCAGGGTTTGTGAAATTGGTTTTGTGTGGTGAAATAGTTGGTTTCGACCGGTGTCTTCGTATCATGTCTTTTTTTTTTCTTTCTTTTACATAGGTGAAATGTCATCTCGGTAATAACTAAAGTGATTTAATGTCAGCCTTTTCATACTGGTTGGTGCCTCCTAATGGCATCAGTTCGTAAGCAGGCATGAAGGTGGTACCAGTGATTTGTTTCAGCCAATCGAAAACTTTCCTCCAGAACCATCTAATTTTTGAATGTGTTCAAATTAGATGTATATCGTTTGGACTTGACATATTGTACTTAAGACAGATAATAGGGATGTTCTGCTTGACATTTCAAGAAGAAATTAGTTGTTAAAGGTACCGTATATACTCGAGTACAAGCCGAGGCACCCATTTTACCACAAAATACTGGGAAAACTTAGTGACAAGAGTATAAGCTGAGGGTGGGAAATGTGCTGCGCCCTGTGTCCCCCTCCTCTCCCTCCCCTGTGTCTCTTCCCCTCCCCCTCCCTTATCATGTTCTTCATCCCCTCTCCTCATCCTCCATCCTCAACATCCCCCCTCCTCATCCTCAACATCCCCCCTCCTCATCCTCAACATCCCCCCTCCTCATCCTCCATCCTCAACACCCCCTCCTCATCTTACCCCTCTAAATACCTCCCCCTCTCCCCTCACTAATCTCCATCTGCAGCTACTCCTCCGCGCTCCTGCGTCTTGACCAGGCCAATGCTAATGACGTGGAGAGCATGTGACGTCACGTCATTAGCATATGCCGTGTCCCAACGCAGACGGAAAGAGCGCGGAGGAGCAGCTGCAGATGGAGTTGAGGGGAAAGGGAGAGGTATTTAGAGGGATAAAATGAGGAGGGGGGGGTTAGAGAGACACGGGGGGAAAGAGTTACTCGAGTAAAAGCCAAGGGGGCACTTTTCAGTGTTAAAAAAGGCTGAAAAACTCAGCTTATACTTGAGTATATACGGTATGTGGAAGTTTCTCTGTTTTAATATTAAGATTAAACTAAACTACCTTACTATTTGTTTGCATATCTAAATATCATTTTATGAATAAGTTCTTACAAGCTCTGTTTTCATTTACTCAAATCTTCCAAGGTGCATTTTTAAATAACTACATTTGATAATTGCCAATTTTATGTTAGGAAGTTGCAGTCATTAAATTGTTCACTTTTATATGCAAGTATTCTTTATTGCAGGTTGACATGTTTTTTTACTACGCAGCTTCATTACAGTATGTCTTTGTAAACTAATGAGCTTTGCATTAGTCCTAATGAGTGCACTGGCAGTTGCATTTGTCAATTGTACAGACAGAAACTTCCTCTCTCCAGTCGAGGTCACCACCCAGCTCAGGAAGAAATTAAAACTGCAAATTCCACACCAGTATACTTGCATTTAAAATTAATAAAAATTAGAAGCTGGGTTTTTTTATGCATTCTAACACGATGTTACCTATTTTTCTATGTTGTTCTTCAAAACAGAATATTTTAAATTTATTACCACAGTGGTTGTTTCAGAAACCTTAATAGTTTTTAAAGTTCTGGAACTCCCCTATGATGAAAGTATAAACTGATTCACTGAACTGTAGGACCTGCACCCAGGATCAATAAGGCATTCTATTCTCTACAATTCATAATACATAATGCGAAAGGTTGGACTGGATGCATCCAAAGCCGGAATCAGTATTGCTGGAAGGAATATCAACAACCTCAGATACACCGATGATCCTACTCTGATGGCTGAAAGTGAGGAGGAACTAAAAGGAACAATTGAGGAGGGTGAAAGAAGAGAGTGCAAAAGTTGGCCTGCTGCTCAACGTTAAAAAGACAAAGATCATGGCAAGCGGCAATTTCACTTCCTGGAAAATAGACAGGGAAAAAAAGTGTCAGCAGTGACAGATTTTATTTTCCCGGGCTCCAAGATCTCTGCAGATGGTGACTGCAGCCATGAAATTAAAAGAAGTTTGCTTCTGAGGAGTAAAGCTATGGCAAGCTTGGACAAGCTAGTAAAAAGTAAAAATATTAAACTATCAACAAAGGTCTGCATAGGAAAAAGTATGGTATTCACAGTAACAACATAAAGATGTGAGAGCTGGACCATAAAGAAGTCTGAGCACCGTAGAATTGACGCCTTTGAATTGTGGTGTCACAACCTACGTAGAGTCCCTTGGACTGCAAGAAGATCCAATAAATCCATACTACAGGAAATCAAGATGATGGAGCTCAGAGGGGCAGTGACTGACAGATGTGTCTGGCATGTTGTTGTCCATAAGGTCATGGAGAGTCAGACATGATTAAACAACAATTCTTTCCAATCACATATTTATTTTTGATTGTCAGTATATCATTCAGTCCCCTTCTGGATCGCTACCTAGTCATGGTGAAGGGACTTGTGTACCTCAACGAAGCGGTGAGCTAGACCATTTAGGGTCACAAAAGACAGGCAGCTCAAAGCAGATAGATCAAACAAACAGTAATCCACTGGAGAAGGAACTGGCAATCCACTCCAGTATATTTGCCGAGAAAACCACATGGATAAGCACAACCAGAAACACAGACATAAGCCTGACGTGCTGTGGTCCATATGGTTATCAAGAGTTGGACACAACTGAAGGACTGAACAACAATAAAAATATCATTTAGTGCTGTTAAACTTTTGGAACTAAAATGACAGTGTACCTGTATTTTGCTCCTTCGTCTTGATCCATTTGGGTTTGTAACTGTGCAAACCAGGAGAAGAACTGAAAAAAGAAGTATTAACAAATAAGAATTTCAAAGAACTACTCTCCATCCAGGCAACAACATTCTACAGAATTAAGAAAAGATTCAATTTCATGAACCTTTGTCAGTGTAGTGTGGAAATTAAAGGTTTTAATGTTTATATTATGTAACAGATTATCAATAAAATCAACATTTCATAATAAAAAAAAATATCATCCTAGGTTTATATATCACTATTGAACTTTAGTGTCTCATGGTCTAGCAGTGCTGCTTTTCTGCTAGGTCGAAGATGCTTTTCTAAAATGTAAATCTAAACAGTGTATTTTTTGCTACACTGGTCATTGAACCAAACGAGGCAGATATAGGTAAATAGTCTCCCACCCTTGTATACCTGATAGGACTGGAGAGAAGCACAACTGCTGAAGTTGGAAAGAGCAAAAGTTACAATATAACTTTTAAAAGACACAATTAATTGTTTTTCTTCAAATAGCTATTTTACTAAAATATTAAATAAACAAACAAAACTCTATTGTATGACTACTAAAGTGGTCGTTAAACGGCTACTAAAGACCCCATATGTGTTCTGCTACATTAGATATAAGGTGAGAAAGCATGTGGAAAAAGTGTTTCTTCTTAAAATGGTGAATTCAGGGTGGTATGGTCAATAGACTTCAGGCTATTGCAGGGTGTTCCTGTGACTGAATGAGTAATACATTTCATCCCATGAAGTACAGAGTTCTTTAGAATCAGGTGTAGAGCCAGGACCATGGCTTTATTATATTCTAGCATCTAGTGTAGCAAATATACAAACAGCACAGCAAGTTATGGTGAGGTCCCCAGCCCAAGTTTTAAAACAGAAAAAAAAAAACAATTAGGGAATTGAACTAAAGATCCTTAATCCTATAACCAGTGACCAAACTTGCTGTACCATTTGTATAGCTAATACTGTGTTTGCTGAATTACTCTACAGATATAGTTGTTTATATAGAATTTGTTGAAAAGTTTTGTTTCAGTAAAATTATAATTTGTTGCCAATTTTTAATTAAGGATCCTCAGATCTTTTTGTATGGAGATGGTAAGGGGATGTATGTGTTCTGATTAGCCAGGAAAAGTTGATTTTTTTTTTTACTTCTGTAAGTTTGCGAGTTTTCAGTCTTGTTAGGTGCTTTAGGGAAAGCACTGGGTATGTTTGACTGAAAGTCCAAAAACAGGGCCCTCCATTCTTTTGCAATGTGTTAAGATTGTTTTTGACTTGCACTTAACCCCTGTACAGCGCTACAGAATATGTTGGCGTGTTACAAATAAAGGATAATAATAATAATAATTCTGTGGATGTTTTTATTGGATTATGGTCCTTTAAGAACCTGTAGAGTCGAGGAAGGGAATGCCATATATCTGATACCGAGCTGCCCAGTGTCATTTTCCCAAGTATAGAGCACCCTGCGTGTCCAGATCACTGCTGATCAGAGAACCCAAACAAAAGCAACTTTGAATCTGCCGCCCGCCCTACCTGTGCCAGGACATAAGGCTCCAAAATACATTGTTTCAGAGCCACACATTCAAAAATGTTTCCCATGTCCCAGCTGTGATCAGGACCATGTATTTTTTTACTTTTATATGCTTTATAGTATTAGGAAGTACTGTAGATACTCGAGTATACCACTAGTTTTTTTATCTTAAATCGGAGGATGGAAATATATTCGAGATACAGCTCTTTTAAATTCTGGTAAATGGTTCCCTACAGTTCTTATTGTTGAATGAAGTTTATAGTCTTCCCACCGATGCTGGAACAAACAGCTCCTCTCTGTCATGTCTTTATTAGAGCACATCCTGCTACTGCAGCCAGTGCACAGAGTGATGCATTTACCACAGGCTTCAGCCAATGTGTTGTGAGCCCTGCGGGTGTGGGAGTGGTGGGAATGGGAGTGGAGGTCTCAAGCATACAGTACATATTATACAATTATATGAAAGTGACATTAACCATAATATTATGTTGTATTTACTTGTTATATTGAATATGAAAGCATTTATGCACCATTTGGGGAGCTTTTGGCACAATTTTAAGCACAGATGTTTTCCACAATCCCGCATATTTTAACCCTTGCGTTATATTCGTGTCTTGCACTTTTTACCCATTCACCTACCAAATTCATAACCCTCGCTGAATACTTGGGTGGGGCTAAATTTGAGTATCTACAGAACTTGTACAGAGCCTTGCAAAAGTATTCACCCCCCTTGACTTTTTACCTATTTTCAATGTTTTGTTAATCTGATTTGTATGTGATGGATCAGAGCACAATAGTCTAGGTAGGTGAAATGAAATGAGAAAAATATATACATAAAACAATTTTTTAGAAATAGAAAACAGAAAATTGGCATGTGCGTATGTATTCACCCCCTTTGTTATGAAGCCCATAAAAAGCTCTGGTGCAACCAATTACCTTCAGAAGTCACACAATTAGTGAAATGATGTCCACCTGTGTGCAATCTAAGTGTCACATGATCTGTCATTTCATATACACACCTTTTTTGAAAGGTATCAGAGGCTGCAACACCGAAGCAAGAGGCACCACTAACCAAACACTGCCATGAAGACCAAGGAACTCTCCAAACAAGTAAGAGACAGTGTTGTTGAGAAGTACAAGTCATGATCCCCAGGAGCACCATCAAATCCATCATAACCAAATGGAAAGAACATGGCAAAACAGCAAACCTGCCAAGAGACGGACGCCCACCAAAACTCACGGACCGGGCAAGGAGGGCATTAATCAGAGAGGCAGCACAGAGACCTAAGGTAACCCTGGAGGAGCTGCAGAGTTCCACAGCAGAGACTGGAGTATCTGTACATAGGACAACAATAAGCCGTACTCTCCATAGAGTTGGGCTTTATGGCAGAGTGGCCAGAAGAAAGCCATTACTTTCAACAAAAAACAAAATGTCACGATTTGAGTTTGCGAAAAGGCATCTGGGAGACTCCCAAAAAGTATGGAGGAAGGTGCTCTGGTCTGATGAGACTAAAATTTTACTTTTCGCCCATCAAAGAAAACACTATGTCTGGCGCAAACCCAACACATCACACGACCCAAAGAACACCATCCCCACAGTGAAACATGGTGGTGGCATCATCATGCTGTGGGTATATTTTTCAGAAGCCGGGGCTGGGAAACTGGTCAGAGTTGAGGGAAAGATGGATGGTGCTAAATACAGGGATATTCTTGAGCAAAACCTGTACCACTCTGTGCGAGATTTGAGGCTAGGACGGAAGTTAACCTTCCAGCAGGACAATGACCCCAAACACACTGCTTGAGTGGTTTAAGGGGAAACATGTAAATGTGTTGGAATGGCCTAAATGTGTTGGAATGGCCTAGACAAAGACTTAAAGTTCACAAGCGCAAACTATCCAACTTGAAGGAGCTGGAGCAGTTTTGCAAGGAGGAATGGGCAAAATCCCAGTGGTGAGATGTGGCAAGCTCATAGAGACTTATTCAAAGCGACTTGGAGCTGTGATTGCAGCAAAAGGTGGCTCTACAAAGTATTGACTTTAGGTGGGTGAATAGTTATGCACATTGACTTTTTCTGTTATTTTGACCAATTTGTTGTTTGATTCACAATAAAAAAAAAAAAAAATCTTCAAAGTTGTGGGCATGTTCTGTAAATTAAATGATGCAAATCCTCAAACAATCCATGTTAATTCCAGGTTGTGAGGCAACAAAACACGAAAAATGCCAAGGGGGGTGAATACTTTTGCAAGGCACTGTAAGCTCTGTTTTTACTGCTTAAAATTATTCAAATAGTATCTGCTTGGGCCTGGCCTCAGCACATGAGGACCCAGATACTTCTGTACTGGTAAGTATGAGACACGGCACAGCCAATGAGTCACCATGTCTCAGCAGCACATTGCTGAGGCTTTGCCCCTGATTGGATAATGTGAGACATGGCACAGCTAGTATTACAGAGTCTGGGTCTTCATGAGCTGCAGTGGTGAAAAATAATATATCCAATGAACAGCTAAATATTGGAGAACTTATTCATTTACCGGCACAGAATTCTTAGTTCCACAAGCTGATGTAGTTCATTATTTATTCACAGAAACTGAAGGCAGCAGACAACCACTGACTTAATTTATTTATGCTGCCATATTAAGAAGGAAACACTTTTTCAATGTGCTCTTCCATCATCTATCTAATGGCAGAGGTCATATATGGTGACATATCCCTTTAAATGTGTCACGCTCAAACCTTTGCACACATTTTTACAACTGTACAGCACTTCAGAATATGGTGTATTAAAGGTGGATAACAGACTAGGCTTTTATCATATTGTTACCTATACTTATGGGATTCTCATTTTTTTTTTTTAAAGCATTGAAGAGATTTGATGACTCAGTCAATTATTCAATCTTCAACCCTGAGTAATAATAAATTGTTTACTTTTCTGCAGAATGGTTAATGACATGCAAAAAGACACAGCAAAGGTCCCAGTTAGAGCAGAAGGTCCGGTTATCTTGAGACATTATTTAACTCTCACAGTAAGGGTGATAAATAAGAAGAGCATGCCTTGTTGGATAAAAAAAAAAAAAAAAAAATAATAATAATAGTTAGATATAATTGTCAAAAGTCTTATTATACTAATTTGTACTAAATGGGCATGCTCGTTATCACCCCATACATTGGCCCTCATTCAATTGCAATTTGGCCAATTGAATAGGGCTCTAAATAAGCACATAACATATATTTTTAAAGAAGTTTTTAGTTAGTAAACATCTATCCAAATGCAAGGTCTTTACGAACTAAAAACTTCTTTAAAAAATATATGCTATGTGCTTATTTAGAGCCCTATTCAATTGGCCAAATCGCAATTGAATGAGGGCCAATGTCTTTGAGATTGATTGATTTTATATATATATATATATATATATATATATATATATATATATATATATATATATATATATATATATATATAAAATCAATCAATCACACACACACCTTGTTTAATTGTGTGGATAGGTTCCATGCAATAGGAGTGTTAGGCGAAACAGCTATTAGCTGGTCATTTTCACATACGGTAGAATGGGTTAGGGGAACTCATTCAAACAAATACACAATTGCAATTTAAACTTTCTTTGTTTTAAATGAAATTCAATCAAACAGCAAACATAACACAAACTGAACATTAGCAGAAATATATATGTTAATTTTGGGATATTGAAGCTTCTGGCTCATTCTGGATTCTTGTTTTTTTGAGAATTGGAGGTTTAAAAGGGATGTGGCAGCAAAAACAGCATTAAAGCGAGGCGGTGCGTTAAACAGGGAATTACGGGTCAAAATAGCGCTATAGCGAAACACTGATAAAAGGGGTAGCATTAAGCAGGGTATACCTATATATAAATACAGGCATATCCCTTTTACTCTGTAGAGTTCCTAGAAGAACAAGTGCTAAATGAAACAGTGTTAAACGGGTTCATTTTAAAATAGAATAAATCACAGGTAAAGTCGATTTTAAAATTCCTTCCATTATTATTATTATTTTTATCGTTTATTTATAACGCGCCAACATATTCCGTAGCGCTGTACATAAGATAAGTTCAAGACAAAGATACATACAAGTTAACACATAGTAAAACAAGGAGGGCCCTGTCTTTGAGTTTGGAATCCAGTGTCCATGGTGCTTTCCCTAAAACACCTTGTGGGATTGAAACTCGCAGACTTACATCCTAAAGGTATTGTGTGAGGGAAAGGAGGGAGAGAGATTTGAGAGTGTGTTAGGGTGAGAGGTGATACGCTTCTTTAAAGAGATGTGTTTTTAGAGAGGATTTGAATGATTTGAGGTTGGAGGATAGTCTGGTGGAGCGAGGCAAGGAGTTCATGGCTCTTGGTGTTTTGAAATGATACACAAGCATTGAATAAGAGTTACATAGAGATGTGTCAGGCAAAAAGTGTGTTATTTCCAATGGGGGATGTGTCAGGTAAAAACAGCTTTAAAGGCGAATCCGTGTTAAATGGGGTAGTGTTAAGCGGGGTCTGCCTGTATATACATATATCTGTAATTTTCCTAACATACACCTTTGCGGTGTCGCTTGAAATTTATTGGGTGGAAGACATACTGCCGGAAAATAATTCTTGCTATCAGAAGGATGTAACCACTTACTTGCTGAGCTGTTTCAATTCTATCATCCTCCATACCCAAAGTAGAAAATCCTTGTAGTAAGATACCCTCAGTAGATTCAGGAACAGCTGAAGACATTGACACTGTTAGCGACCTCGAAGTCAAACTGCATAAATCTTCAATGGGAAGCTATATTAAAGAGAAAAACAGGTAAAGAAAAGAAATGTGTGTGACAACTTACACAATGACTAACTGAATTATTCAGATCAAAATGATTTAAAATAAATACTTCCACTTTCTTGATTCTTATGCACAGACTTTATAAGACGCACAAAAAGTCTTTATTTAGGAGACAACACATATATAATTAAAGCATATAACAATACCATTACTGGCAACGTGCCAGAATAAATCTGAATGTTCAGTTTGTCCATTATATATGTCGTACTATATGAATACAGGCCTGGAGTGTCATTGTGTTTGTGTATAATGAGAACCAAGGGTGAGCATCCACAGATGTGTTTATAGAGAGACACCTTATCTGTGTTACTAGCAGTGAACAAAAATATAATAGTTAGAAGCCAGGTATACCTGTGGAAGTTTACAAGACAGGAGAAATACACAACTGCCCCACTGTGTTTGTTTATGTATAATGAATGCAGGTGGTCCCCTCATTAACGTTCTCAAATAGGATTTGTAAATAAGTTGGATCGCTGATGATTAATATTAATAATACTATAATGGCTCATATGTGTTAATAATAAAACAGTGTAAGAATAATAATACCCATGTAATGTAATAATAAGTTACAGAAACTATTGTGCTCGTTATTTTAATTCAAGCAAACAGAACATAAAAAAACTCACACAAAAAGTCTTGGGAGCTCGTTCTTAAGCAGGTCATTTATAACACCCTGTGAAATATATATATATATATATATATATATATATATATATATATATATATATATATATGCCCTGCTAAAAACTACTCCTTTGAGCACCGACAGTGCTCTTTTTCCCTGTAATTCCACACTTTGGCAAAACACAGAAAAAGCGCCAAACCACATTTAGCCCTTTAACTAACTTCTCAGTGCTATGGTGATAAAATGCCCTGTTTGTCGCTCTTTTCACATAGCGTTTCTTGCTGAGGAATGCATGTGGCGTGCTAAATGGGTGCGTGTAGTTTTTTTTTAACTTGTTTTAGACATTCAGATGTGAACACAGATGTACTTTTTATTTACTGTACTACTGTACGGTGGAGGGCTTCTATCGCTCTTTTGCCCACCATATTATAAATGATTGTTGTAGTGAACTACCTACTCATAAGGTCCACAACACAAGCTGAGATCCAGCTCCATGCTGATGATAGCCAGTAAGCTTGAAACTGCTGTATGTGGGTAGGATTCCCAGCTTGTGTATAATCCAGCCTTGGCTTTGCATAAAAGCTGTGTAATGCAGCAGGCTAAAGCTTAAAGGAAGCCATGTTTAAAATAGCTATGGATTGAAGAGCGAGGCATTTGTGGGCACATTTGCATGTCCCTGTTCAGCTTCCCAGAATGCAGTGTAATAACTGTATTGCTAGGAATTCTGAGCTGGAAGCAGGTTTTTTTTTAACTTGTTTTAGACATTCAAATGTGAACACAGATGTACTATAAGAGACCCAGAGTGAATATACCATGCAGTATGTGTGGGTGCAGCCAGGCCTCATATATTGGATTGCATAGAGGGGACAAGATTGCGTCTGTCCTGCTGCCAGTGTTGGTCTGTTGTGCCGCATGTGTGGGTGTCCATAAAAGAGGCTGCGTGTGGGTGTGTTTGAAAGGGAGAAGAATGTATGTAGAGTGAACGGGTAAGAATACATCTTTCCGGATATGTGTAACTGTGTAAAAGATGAATCTGTTCTACAGTATGTGTTTATAGAGATATAGAATGAGCAATTAGGTTTCGCGCGCGCGCATATATATATATATATGCATATATATATATATATATATATATATATATATATATATATATATATTATAGACACACACACAGCTCCATGAATGATAGTGGACAGCATCTATTTGACCCCCCCCCCCCCCCCTTCTTCCTGGATTACTGCGTTGTGTACATCAATGAGTCTGTAAGCTGTACAATGTAGAGTAATCCACCCTAGCAGAGAGGTCAGACAAATTGCATCCCACTGGACAGGGAACTAGCAACCCACTTTGCCAAGTAAACCTTATGGATAAGCACAACCAGAGACTCTGTGTGCTGTGGTCCATAAGGTCACGAAGAGTCAGACACGACTGAACAACAACCACCACCTATTTGGTTATTTGAAATGTCTTGAGGTATATGACACAGTAAGGTATAATACAAGGGTTGTGAAATATACCTGAGCCAACCAAGTACTTTTTAGTAGCTATGTTATGAATGATATATTGAAATAAATAATAACTAAAGAGATAGGAGCCAGCAATACAATGTTATGAGTCACTGCGCCCTGGTACAATACGGATAGCTGTGATATTACACGATCACATATAGAGCCTCCTCCTGTCACCCCAGTCTGGCTATCTCCTCACCTCTGCGGGTACTGGCAGGTTCTCAGCAGCCGCCTTCATCTCCAGCACCGAGTCTGTCTGGCGGTCAGTGAGCGGCGCTAGAGGCTCCGGCCTCCGATCCCACATAGCCAGCCGTTCCCGGGCCTCCAACTCCTCTGACCCCACCGACATCATCACTGACACCATGGAGTGGAGCAGCCACCACAGCCACTGTGTCCAGATCCGCTTCCGGGATCCTGAAACCTGGCAACAGAGAAAGAGGCGGAGTCACCACGACCCGGAACAGTTCAGAGAAACCACAGAGAGGCTGACAGCGGAGAGACAACGCCCACAGCTACGGTATTTGCATAAGGGAGGCACAACTGGCCAATAGTAAGGCAGTGAACAGGAGCAGCTTGTGACGCCTATGTTCCACGCAGTCAAAAAGTCTGTCTTATTTGCATAAGTAGGGCGACCAATCGGTGTATGACTGGAGTGACAGGGGGCGTGTCTTAGTCCAATTAATGGTATTTGGCAGTGACATGGTTCTCACAGGGCTCTGCTGATATTAGAGCCGGGGTTAGGTGTATGTGTCATAGGAGTGGCTGCAGAGGCCTCATGATCATCAATAACTGCAGCGTGAAGAACGAGACAGCTTTATTTTGGCTATGTTACATGTTGCCTTAAAGGGACATGAAACGTAAAATCCATATTGCATGTTTAACACATTACTATAAAGTACTAGCGAATTGCCCGTCAAAAATGACGGCAATAGAATTGTAAGTCAAGGAATGGTGTTTGGCACACAAAGTAAGTGTTTTGGTTGTATGATTACAAGCCTCATGGTGAGCGCCTTTTTTTTTTGTAAGTCCTGCGGGTTGTGTTTTTTGTGTAAGTCCGTATTTAGTAATTGGGTGTTTTCTCGGCATTTGCGGTGTGCAATGAGTCTTGGGCTCATTGCAGCTGACGTGAAAGCCTCCACCTCCGCAAACCCAGCCCCTCACTTTGCGAGGGTCCGCATTTGCGGTCCGAAAGTGGTATGGGGTCGTAGCACCAGCACAAGGAGCGCTTTTGGCGAGGGCCGCAGCGTTAGCAACAGGTTTTGCCAAGCCCGCCTGCTGACAACTATATATGTGACTAGGAACTTGCCCGTCAAACAATGACGGGAGCCCAGCGTGGCTCGCAATGAGCGCCCATGTGTCTCTTTCCACCATCTCCCCCCTGTCCCTTCCCTGTGTTTTTCTCCTCTGTGTGTCTGCTGAATGTTTGCACAGTCCCTGTGACTGCCGTTGGTTTTATTTTCAAAGTCCAATGTGCCCGTCGTTTATGTGTTACTGTCTTCATCGTTGTGTATTGTGTCAGTGTTGCGAGCCTGGCATTGCTCAGCCTCGTTTTCATGCTGTTTCTGAAATTTAGCATTTTTCGTCCACTATTTTTTTCCTTGTTTAGGCGATTTTCGAATGATGAAAAACGCCAAATATTGGTGTAATTTGCTTGCAACGTCACTCCCAGGCGTCCTGTGTCTCCCCCTGTGCGGTGTGGGAGTGTGTTATAATTTTTTGTACATGATTTCTTTTTTTTTGGTGGGTTTTTAGAGTTACGTGTTTGAACAGCGCACATACAACACCACCACCACCGAAAAAAAACATCACTCACAGCACGGGGGACAGCCACGATGTCTGGGAGCCAGGTTGCATGACAATTGAACCACAATTTGTCGAGTTTCCACACACGAAAATCGATTAAGTGACAAAACGAGTCTACACGACCAATAAACACGTAAAAACACGCCAGACACATAAGACTTCTACACAAGGCTGTACGAGGTATAAAATACACTATTAGGGAGCACGCAAAATGTTCCACACCTGCGTAACACATACACAATTGTATCCATCTTACAACACTAACTTGCAACTAATAACATAACCATTACAAACTGCAGAATTACACACCTAAAAAAACGGTTTGCGCTTGCGCACGCACCCTACTTACACTACACACTTCACACATTGCTGACACTTACACCTCAGCTAAGCAAGAGTGCAAATGTACATTGTATGCTGCAGGAACATAAAAAAAAAAATAGCACTTCAGGATATTGCTTGATGCATATATTAATTACAAATAGGTAAAGTAAATGAATTTATGATTTTATTAATTAATTATGAAAAAATACACATAGAGAAAAAAAAAAAGGACCAGGCGACAGGATCGCAATAAACGCCGAAGGCGTTAAGTGTGTCTCACAATGAGCGCCGAGGGTGCTCAGAGGAGCAAAAGTACACCAGGGGAGTGGCTCGCAATGAGTGCCAATGACGCTTAGCTCGGCCCTTTCAATGAGTTCCGAAGTGGCTCAGATGACCAAAATAACACCGAGAGGCTCGCAATGAGCGCCGAAGGTACTCAGATGACCAAAATACTTACTTTGTGTGGCAAACAGCATTACCTCCCTTACAATTTTATGACCGTCATTTTTTGACGGGCAAGTCGCTAGTATAAATATATTGCACATAGAAGATTTTTAAGGCGATAGGCCCGAGGCGGGTGTTGACGCGATGTGATTTCTGCTATCATATGGGTAATATGCCATGTACTATTCTTTTATCATTATTGTTTTAGTGTAAATTGGTGTTTTCATTGTATGGTAATCCTGGGATTAAGTTTATCCAGAAATAAGGCATATGAGGATTATTTATAACCAATGGAGGGTAATACTATGCCAATAATTATTAATGGAATACTATGGATTAAGATCTAGGGATACATTCACCCTGAAAATTAGGGAAGCTGTCAACCCAGTTACTAGCATCAATTTTATGTTTATTTAGCTGCGTTTTTTTATATTCCAGTTTATTAAAATGTATAGTCAATAAAGAGGTGTTATGCACCAGGATATATTATATAGGTCAAAATTATAGTTTTATACCATAATATAAAACACAAAACCTTTATGGAGTGCCTACAACTAACATGTAGTGTTGACACACGGTAGAGCTATATATTAGAGTAGTATATATATATATATATATATATATATACACATACAGTGCCTTGCAAAAGTATTCACCCCCCTTGGCATTTTACCTATTTTGTTACATTACAGCCTTAAGTTCAATGTATTATTGATCTGAATTTTATGTGATGGATCAGAACACAATAGTCTAAGTTGGTGAAGTGAAATGAGAAAATATATACATAAAACTATTTTTTAGAAATGGAAAACAGAAAATTGGCATGTGCGTATGTATTCACCCCCTTTGTTATTAAGCCCATAAAAAGCTCTGGTGCAACCAATTACCTTCAGAAGTCACATAATTAGTGAAATGATGTCCACCTCTGTGCAATCTAAGTGTGACATGATCTGTCATTACATATACACACTTTTTTTGAAAGGCCCCAGAGGCTGCAACACCTAAGCAAAAGGCACCACTAACCAAACACTGCCATGAAGACCAATGAACTCTCCAAACAAGTAAGGGTCAATGTTGTTGAGAAGTACAAGTCAGGGATAGGTTATAAAAAAATATTCAAATCTTTGATGATCCCCAGGAGCACCATCAAATCTATCATAACCAAATAGAAAGAACATGGCACAACAGCAAACCTGCCATGAGACGGTCGCCCACCAAAACTCATGGACCGTGCAAGGAGGGCATTAATCAGAGAGGCAGCACAGAGACCTAAGGTAACCCTGGAGGAGCTGCAGAGTTCCACAGCAGAGACTGGAGTATCTGTACCTAGGACAGCAATAAGCCGTACGCTCCATAGAGTTTGGCTTTATGGCCAGATGCCATTACTTTCAGCAAAAAACAAAATGGCACGTTTTGAGTTTACGAAAAGGCATGTGGGAGACTCCCAAAATGTATGGAGGAAGGTGCTCTGGTCTGATAAGACTAAATGTACCTTTTCGGCCATCAAAGAAAACGCTATGGCGCAAACCCAACACATCACATCAGCCGAAGAACACCATCCAACATGGTGGTGGCAGCATCATTGTGTGGGGATGATTTTCAACAGCCGGGACTGGGAAACTGGTCAGAGTTGAGGGAAAGATGGATTGTGCTAAATGCAGGGATATTCTTGAGCAAAACCTGTACCACTCTGTGCGTGATTTGAGGCTAGGACGGAGGTTCACCTTCCAGCAGGACAATGACCCCAAACACACTGCTAAAGCAACACTTTAGTGGTTTAAGGGGAAACATGTAAATGTGTTGGAATGGCCTAGTCAAAGCCCAGACCTCAATCCAATAGAAAATCTGTGGTCAGACTTAAAGATTGCTGTTCACAAGCGGAAACCATCCAACTTGAAGGAGCTGGAGCAGTTTTGCAAGGAGGAATGGGCAAAAATCCCAGTGGTAAGATGTGGCAAGCTCATAGAGACTTATCCAAAGCGACTTGGTGCTGTGATTGCCTCAAAAGGTGGCTCTGGTTCTGTTATTTTGTCCTATTTGTTGTTTGCTTCACAATAAAAAAAAACATCTTCAAAGTTGTGGTCATGTTCTGTAAATTAAATAATGCAAATCCTCATACAATCCATGTTAATTCCAGGTTGTGAGACAACAAAACACGAAAAATGCCAAGGGGGGGTGAATACTTTTGCAGGGCACTTTATGTATGTATGTATGTATGTGTGTGTATATATATATATATATATATATATATATATATATATATATATATATATATATATATATATATACACATACATACATACATAGAGTCACATTATTATAACCATTTTTATCCCGGATAACCGTTGTGTGCAGCACGGACAACAGCTAGACGACATGGTAACGAGTTAGTAAGATGCTGCAAAGTTGGCAAGGGTATCTGGAGCCATGCAGACAGCAGTGTATCCGACAATTGACATGTACGAGGTGGAGGATTCATGTGGCGAACATGGAGATTGAGGTGGTCCCACAAGTGATTGATGGGGTTCAAGTCCAGGGAATTTGGAGGCCAGGGAACTATTTGAAATTCTTTGTCATGCTCCTCCAACTACTCCCAGACAATTCTGGCTGTATGACATGTTGCATTGTCCTGCTGGAAGATCCCATCCACTCCAGGGAAGGCAGTCAACATGTATCGGTGTACTTGATCTGTAAGGATGAGTAGATAACCCAATTGGTTGAGAGTGCCTTCCAGAAGAATGAATGGACCCAGACAATGCCAAGAAAACATTTCCCGGACCAGCACACAAATGGTTCTCATACTGTTCTGTTTCAGAAATACTGCCACCCTTGGCCTGAAAGCCAATGATCATCCCCTTTTCAAAGTCAAATAAATTGCATGTTTTACCCATGCCAGCGATAATTAAAATGCAGATATTTGCAGAACAAACCAAGCCAGCTCTCAAAAAAAGTTTGGCTAAAATAATAAATTCTAAATCATTTTATGTTTCTAAAATACATTTTCTAATGTCATTAACTATTTGCCCATTAAGGTGTGCAAATGAAAGACCACTCATTAACTCTATTCAGGAAAAATCCCTCTGCAACATGAGTGCATGTGATGTGCTGCTACATTTGGCACTGGGAAACTTTAGCATGAAACTGATAATATACAGTAAATTGCCAGAGGCTCAATTGAGGCCATAGATATTTGGTGCATTGTTAGATTAAGTATTCCTTAATATCTTCTATTTAAAATCCTGATTCCTAACTTCTACTTTGTCCCTGATTCTTGCCTTCTGCTTACTCTTCTGCTTGAGTAAAACAAAGAATCAGAGACTGAAGTAGGTTTTTTTTATAGGCCTGGTAATCTACTCAGAGAGCAGCCTCTTTTAGCTCACTTGTGCCCTTCACATGCTGAAATATCCTGTAGTACATTACTTTCCCATGAAGTAGAAGATCTCAATCTGCATGCAGTAGATCTTCGGGTATGACTAAATGAGACACATGCAGCTACACCAGTGCAACCACGAGTACCCTCACCTGCCCCAGTTTATGTGGATACTACAATTCCTGAACTTCAGATTCCATTACACAAAGAGTTTTCAGATGTAAGAGGTTTCAATAAAGAATAGTCACATATATAATTGTCGTAATTGTGAGTTTGTTGGTAACGCTCGCAATTACGACAACTATGTGCACGGGGGGGGGCAGACACAGGGGAGGGGGAAAGAGAAACTGGAGGGAGAGGGGGAAAACATGCAGGGGAGGGAGAGGGGGAAAGAGACACAGGGGAGGGAGAGGGGAGAAATAGACACATGGGGAGGGAGAGGGGGGATAGACACAGGGGAGGGAGAGAGGGGAAAGAGACACAGGGGAGGGAGAGGGGTGAGGGAGGCCCAGGAGAGGGGGAAAGGAGATGGGAGGAAGAAGAATGGTAAGGAGACACAGGGGAAGGAGAGGGGGGAAAGAGACACCGGGGAGGGATGGGGGAAAGGAGGCACAGGGAAGGGGGAAGGAGACACGGGATGGAGAGGGGTGAAGGAGACACAGGGGAGGGGGAAAAGAGACAAAGGGGAGGAAATAGACACATGGGGAAGGAGAGGGGGAATAGACACAGGGGAGAGGGAGGGGGAAAGAAACACTGCGGAGGGAGAGGGGGAAAGGAGGCACAGGAGAGAGGGAAAGGAGAAGGGTGGAAAGAGACACAGGGGGGGAGGAGACACAATGACCTACTTCTTCCCACAACTCTTGTCACCTCCTCTCACTCTCGCCTTCAGGTCTTTTCTCGTGCTGCCCCTATTCTCTGGAACTCCTTGCCTCGCTCCACCAGATTATACTCCTGCCTCAAAACATTTAAAACCTCTCTAAAAACACATCTCTTTAAAGAAGCATATCACCTTCCACCCTAACACAATCTCACCTCTCTCTCCCTCCTTTTCCTCACCCAATACCTTTAGGTTGAAAGTCTGTGAGTTTCAATCCCACAAGGTGCTTTGGGGAAAGCACTATGTACACTGGATTCAAAGCTCGAAGACAGGGCCCTCCTTGCTTTGCTATGTTTAATTTGTATTTATCTTTGTCTTGAACTTATCTTATGTACAGCGCTACGAAATATGTTGGTGTGTTATAAATAAATGATAATAAAAATAATTCATTTTTAAGAGTCAATATGTACCATTTACTTCTACAACAAGTTTAGTAGGACCACTGTGGTGTAATCTTACTACATTGTCTTTAACACGTGTTTGTAGAAAGTAAGATGATTGAAGAGTGAAGCCACCGTGAATGTCCAGTAAGCTAGTAATTTGGTAAATATTAATCCATATATATATATGGATTTATAATTAGTATTGCAATATATTATGATACCTTTTGTATTGGAAAAATGCCTTATTTATATTGACGAGCTTTCGAGAGGTTCAACCCAGGGGCGGCTGGTCCATTGGGGCAGCTGGGCAACCGCCCTCCCTAATTAGAGTCCATAATAGCATATTTTATTCTATCATTTGTTTTATTCTTTATTCCTATAAATCTAACAGACAGTGGTTATCTTTTTCCCTTCCCTCTTTCATTTTCCTCCCCCCAAAAACATACATTAAAACAAAAAAACGTTGTCTGTGTAATGCATTTACACGGCGGCTGTCATGCAGTCAGGTACCTGAAGTGAAGGTGGAGCCACTGAGTTACTGGGACGGCGCCCAAAGCCTCTACATAGGGCTCTGCTACATGGAAGAGAGGCTCAGCAGAGCTCCCTGTGCAGCATGATTAAAAGCTGTTGGGGCGTCTGACTGCAACGTCCACTCATTCCTGCCACTAGAGGCACTGCAGAGCACATACATTACCTCATAGACACATGCGTAGCTGTATGTGAGGGAGAAGTTAAAGGAGCAGCATGGAGCAACATGGGTATCAGGAGGTGGTCACAATAAATGTAAGTATTGAAGACAGACTCTTATTTATTTATTATTCCATAGAACTTACAACTACATTATGTTAGTCTCCTCAGCATCCCAAGTCACTCTCACAGTGAAGCTACTTGTCAGTTCTGTCTAGGTGTGATTGTTTCTGTATAAATGTATGTATATATTGCATGGTATGTGTGTATACAGCATGCTGTGTGTGTATGTGTGTCAATATATGTATATTGCATGCTCTGTTTTATTTGTGTATATACATATATATATTCATATATTGCATGTTGTATGTGTGTATATGTGTGTGTATGTCTGCAAATATGTGTGTAAATGCATTTTGTGTTTGTGTATATTTATATGTATATACTGATTGCTGTGTTTGTGTGTAAATATATGAATATTTTGTATGTTGTATCTACATATATGGGTATACTGCAGGCTGTGAGTATGTGTGTAATTATATGTATATATACTGCATACTGTGTTTATGTGTGAACATATTTGCATATATTGCATGTTGTGTTTGTTAATATGTGTATATACAGCTTGCTTTGTGTGTATTTGTGTGTAAATATATTGCATGCTCTGTATTGCTGTAAATAGATGTAAATACTCATGACTTGTATTTATTTATGAAAATGCTTTATATGTGTATTTTGTATGTTGTAAAACGGTAAATATAACTTCCTGTATGTGTGTATATACATATATATATATATATATATATATATATATATATATATATATATATATATATATATAATTTCTGTTTTTCTTTCTATGCATATAACTATATGTATACTCAGGGGTGGACAAAAATAGTTAACACTTAGGAGCCAAGAACACATACAAGCCAAACAGAGTTTGTATGACACTGTAATGTATGTATGTATGTTTGTATGTATGTATATATATATATATATATATATATATATATATAGTCTCATAGGTAAAGATAAAGAGAGGGGGAGAGGGAAAGATAGAGAGAGGGAGGGGTAGTAGATAGATAGATAGGGATAGACAGAGATAGATATATAAATAGATAGAGGGATAGATAGAGAGAGGGTAGAGGGATAGATAGATAGAGGGATAGATAGAGATATGGGGTAGACAGAGAGGGATAGATAGAGGGATAGATAGAGATATGGGTAGACAGAGAGGGATAGATAGAGGGATAGATAGATATATGGGTAGACAGAGAGGGATGGATAGATAGATAGAGATAAGGGTAGACAGAAAGGGATAGATAGATAGATAGGAGATAGAAATCCAGTGCATGTCTGGGATATGCTTTTACTACAAAACTGAGCTCTCTACCTTCTTATAGCATGAAAAGCTCCTCTTAGGATTACAAATTCTAATATTATCTTGCTATGTTTTCAGTCTACAGGAGGACACGTTGTGAGTGATCTGGACCCAGTGTTTGCTGCAAGGAATGCAGAGCTCAGCTTTACATCCAAAGGTACCAATGGCCTGACCTGATCAGTATATATGATGCAAAAATAGTGTCTGCTGTATACAATCCTGCAAAGTTATGAAATCAACAATGTGATTAGTGCTTTGAAGGAATATTAAAGACACAGTCTATATACTAGTAAAAGAGGAAAAAGGGAAGAGAGGGATAGAGAGAGGGATTGATAGGGATAGATAAAGGAATCGACAGGAAGAGAGGAATAGATATAGAGAGTGAGGGATAGAGAGAAAGGGACAGATAGAGAGAGAGAAGGAGGAAGGGAGAGAGAAAGAGGAGGGGATAGAGAGGAGGGCTTATGTCCTGATCTAATGTATACTCATTTGTGTTTTATTTAATTATTGCATATAAATCAACAAAATGGAGGAACTTCCCAGCATAAGAAAAGTAATCAGAACCAGCAGCACTTCACCCTCATCAAGAAAATGCAGGAACTTCCCAGCATAAGAATAGTGACCAGAACCAGAACCACCTCAACCTCAGCAAGATAATAAGTAAGTGAAGTGACAGGAAAAAACCCAAATGGGTGTAGTCTGTAAGTGGACAGGGCCTATAGGGGTAACATGTTGTGAAGGGGAGGAGTTTATAATGTTGGGTGGCGTCAATGTAAAGGGAGGGGCCAGGTCTCTGTCTTCCGCCCCACCAACTTGGAAAGTCACCAGCCGCCACTGGTTCAACCTCTCTTTATCAAGTCTGAAGCAATACTAACATGAGATGAAACCCTCAGTTTGAATAAAAACAGCAGATGCAGAGAGTGGAGACAGCATCTGACATCATCAGGTAAATACATATAGGGGGGAATAAAAACAACATAGTATAGGAAACATACAGTTATGCTCAAAAGTTTGCATATCCTGGCAGAAATTGTGACATTTTGGCATTTATTTTGAAAATATGACTGATCATGCAAAAAAATTATTTTATTGAAGGATAGTGATCATATGAAGCCATTTATTATAACATAGTTGTTTGGCTCCTTTTTAAATCATAATGATAACAGAAATCACCCAAATGGCCCTGATCAGAAGTTTACATACCTTTGAATGTTTGGCCTAGTTACAGACAGACAAGGTGACACACACATGCTAAAATGGCAATTAAAGGTTTATTTTCCACACCTGTAGCTTTTTAAATTGCAATTAATATCTGTGTATAAATAGTCAATGAGTTTTTTAGCTCTTACGTGGATGCACTGAGCAGGCTTGATACTGAGCCATGGGGAGCAGAAAAGAACTGTCAAAAGACCTGCATAACAAGGTTATAGAAATTCATAAAGATGGAAAAGGATATAAAACGATATCCAAAGCCTTGAAAAGGCCAGTCAATACTGTTCAATCACTTAAGAAGGGGAAAATTCGGGGATCTCTTGATACCAAGCCAATATCAGGTAGACCAAGAAAGATTTCAACCACTACTGCCAGGATGGAGACAAAGAAAGGGATAGAGATGGAGAAGGGGATGTGTCATGACTGGACTCTAAGGGAACAGGGGGAACCCTTATGAACCCAATTTTTTACAGTTCTGATCATTTTACTGCTCTTTCAGCCAGGGCTAAGTCCAAGGGGGGACCATTTAAACTTAACCAAAACTGTTACCATGTTAATTCCCATAGATGGTAGACTTTTGGGACTATTGAGTCGTGAGGGATCCTGGACTGACATGAGTTAACTGTGCACGTGTTTCCTTTATTACAGGAAGATGTCCTACCAGCCTGTATTTTTGGACTATGACAGTCATGTAGTGTAATTATGTTCTTTATTATTGCTTTAAAATGTAATGTTGTTCTGTAGTCTGTTCTGATATGTAATTATTGGCATGTGAATAGTACCTGGTCAGGCTTAGTCTAAAAATGTTGCATTTTCCCCAGGGATTTTAATAAAAAATAAGTTAGTTCTGAGAGACGTAATAATGAGGTTACATTATCTGGACACAATAATTAAGGCAGCATACGATAAAAAAAAATCTTGCTAGCCGCTTATGAGAATATCAAGATTTTTACAGACCTCTCAGCTCAGACATTAGCTAGAAGAAGAGAATACAAAAATATTACCCAGGCACTACGACAAAGAGAAATTAAGTATAAATGGATTTCTTCAAAGGGTAAAAGTTAAAGTGCTAAAAAAGGTCTGAGTCATATGAATAGAATGGCAAGCAGACTTAGCATAAATGTATATTAATACAAACACCACCTTTAAGTAGACCCATAATTAGTTACAAAGGTAATAATTAATTTGGATAATATGGTATTTACACGTGTAGATTCTTGAGTTAATTTAATTAGTTGAGGGAAGAAAATAAATGTTCCCAGCACTAAAAAGTTTGGGGTAGATTTAAGTAAATCAAAATCAAATTTTCGTAGTGTTAACTCCAAGAGTTAGACGAAGTAACTAAGACAACACAGTTAAGTTTAATTTATTTCACTATACTCTCTATCTGGGATAAATCTAAGTGTTAGAAGGATTAACTTAGACAACATAATTAATCTTCACAGTTACACTTTATTTTCCTTGGTTGTAGCTGAAATTATATCTTAAGAAAATCAGATAGAATTCACTGATATGTAAACTTCCTCTGAATATTGTCTCAGCTGCTTATACGCTCAAGTCAGCCTTTGGCCTGGATCATTAGATCTTATAGACTATCCCCCAACCACAAATGGGTTGCCATCCCTAACATTTCCGAACATCAGGCATTAGCCTTGCTGAACCAAAGGGATTCGGTTTATTCCACCTTTGTTTTTTTTATGTTCTATGTGTCTGTAGTGAGAATGTTCAAGGTTCCAGCTGTCGACAAATTCTGTTTTGAGTATATTTATAGACAGAGGTATTTAAATCCCTTATTAATTTGACTATGGGTATAAAAATTATATTGCACAATGTCAACGGACTAAACTCGCTGACAAAAAGGCAAATCGCTTTCTCAAATTATGTGAAAATGAAAGCCGATATACTATGTCTCCAGAGACCCACCTAAAAAGCGAGACCGTACATTTTAAAACCAATAAGCACTTCCCAGTTAAAATAGATTCTACATTTAATAACAAATCTAAAGGGGTTTCAATCCTTTTCAGTAACAGATTAATTATCCCAGAACAATTCTCCAAGGTTGATCCTTTGGGAAGATATATTATTTGGATAGGTGAAATTAATAACAGGCTGATAACCCTAGTAAATGTCTATCTACCCAACAAAAAACAGAGTAGATATCTTGGGAACCTATTATTAGAAATCCAATGAATCAGAAGGGGTTTAATCTTAATATGTGGTCATTTCAAAATGGTATTAGACCCTACTATTGACAAACGAGGAAAATATAAGATTTAATCTAAATCATTAATCACTAAGACAGACTTAGAGTTTTCAAATCATATGAAAAGTTTTGAGCTATTCAACCTCTGGAGGCTATTACACCCAAACGAACAAGGATATACATTATTTTCTAATTGTTTTGGATCACTATCACGTATAGATTAAATATTTGCAAATTTGACAACCCTGAGAGGAGTAAAAAATAGACATCATACTTGCCCCTTGGTCAGACCACTCGATGAACTGTGCAGTTTTAGAGGACTTAAAAACATCTAACATGGCAATTCTTAGCCAATAGGTTAAAGAGACAACAAAACCAAAATAGGATCCCAAGAATATTAGACACTGATACAAATTTACAATCTCACCCAGACAAAATAAGCAAGGTGTTTACAGATTTTTTATAGCAAATTATACAATTTAGAGACGGATTCACGATTTAAAACTCCAGCTAGACAAGAGATTAATGATTTCCTAGATACAATCAAATTCCCATTTATTTCGGATACAGAAAAGCTTTACGTAAATAGTGACATAACTGTTGAGGAAGTAATTGACGCAATAAATAGTGGCAAAACTAATAAAGCCCCACGGGTCGATGGATTCATCCAATTATTTTACAAAATCCTTCTGCTCGATATTAAAGAACAATTGTGTAGACTTTACAATGAAATCAAACAAACAGGTAGTGTTCCTCGCAGACCAAAATAGTAAATATTTTGAAAGTAGGGAAAACTCCAGAAGATTGTAGGAGTTATCGTCCTATATCGCTTATTAATGTAGATCTAAAAACCTATTCGAAGATCTTAGCGAAAAGATTGAAAACCATTATTGGAAAGTTTATTTATCTAGACCAAATGGCCTTTGTTCCCTGGCGTCAAATAACTCTAGACGACTAATCAATATACTGTCATATATAAAGGCAAACGATCTTCCCACATTGACCCTGTCATTGGACGCCGAAAAGGCTTTTGACAGGGTCAATTGGGAATTTCTTGAAGCTGTTCTTCTTAAATTCGGCTTGGGAGAGTTTGCCTCGAAGTCAGTGAAGGCAGACTTTGTGACTAATAACTTCAAGGTAGGAAATGGCACACGGCAAGGATCCCCCCTATCACCCCTGTTATTCATTCTTCTTATGGAGCCCCTAGCTACTTACAATAGGGAATCAAACGGAATTAAAGGTGTGATGATAGGTAAAGCAGAATTTAAGATCATGGCTTTTGCCAATGATATTGTCATAACTGTGACCAACCCAGAGTCCTCCTATCCCAAATTATTGGAAATTCTTGATGAATATGGCAGAAAGTCCTACTTCAAAATAAACCAAATTAAATTAGATATTCTGATCAGATGTCTAGAGCAGGAAGTAAAATATAAGCTGGAAATCACATTCTATTATCCACTTGGGGATCAAATTCTCATTTCAAATTAACCACATAGCTAAAGAGAATGTAAATGGAATAATGAAGCAAATTAGAATAATTTTAAGTAATTGGAGTCTCCTTTATCTCTCCTGGTCAGCTAGAATTGCTGCTACTAACATAATCATTATTCCTAAAATAACATATTGTTTGAGATCTATACCCGGAATTCTTCCCAGATATTATATAAAAGGTATACAAGACTAGCTTGACAAATTTTTATATGGGGGGAAAAGACAGAGAATTAGGAAGAGCTATGTGAACAGGAAATTTGTAAAAGGTGGCCTGAACTCTCCATGTATACATGGCTTACACCAACAAATAGCTATTGCACAATTAAGTAATTAATTAATTAAGCTGAAATGTCTTAACAGACTAACCAAGATTGTTGGAGCTAAAAGAGGCTTTAATGAGAGATGCCCCTATACAGACCATCTTATGGTTACCAAGCTATAATAAGACTCTATTTAGTAGACTTCCCAATAATATTACCTCTCTCCTAAAATCTTGGTATAAAAACAAACACAATATGCACTTATCTAATTTTCCCTCATTAGCTGCACCCATTGATGTTCTTGACATAGAAGGTCATAATCCAACTATCTCTCTATTAAAAGGTGGTGACTTCAATATCAGAATTATATACAGACGGCCACCTTTTAAACCTTCCAGAAATGTAAAAGAAATTAGAATCCAATAAACTAACTTGCCTTAATTATGAGAGCTTGAAAAGAAAATTATCTAAAATTTATTTTAACTAAAACGAAGTCCCCTACATAAATAGAGGAATTGGTTATAAAGAGGATAGAATCCCATATAATATCAACTTGGGTCAACTTGGAAGAACAGATATGGTTAAAAAGCCTAAGAGTGATTAAGAAATCGGCTTGTAATTTTGCATATCGGGAGCTGTTCTTCAAGTTAACTCACAGGTGGCATCTTAACCCGGCTAACATGAGGAAAAAATGGATCCTCAAAATGAAGGCTTATGTTGTAAAATGTGCGGTCTACCAGGAACGACAATTTATGTTTGTTGGGAGTTCAAAAAAATCCTAGGAATGTGGGGAGATTTATGTCAGCTTCTGAGAAAGATATTGGGCAAACAAATTACCTGTTCCCCATTACTGGTCTTATTTCACATGTATCTGGAGGACCTACCTTATATAGATAGGCTCCTAACGTGTCATATCCTCCTTGTGGCCAAATGGTTTATGGTAAAACACTGGAATCAACCTACAGTTCCTTCGATGAAGGAAATAGTTAATATTATAAAATCAAACAGAGATATGACAACCAATAATGGTCATTACCCCCCATCGAAACAAGTCTCACTGGTCAATTGGTCAAAGTGGGACCAATATATGGTCTCCGTCAGAAATATACCATCTTAGGATATCTCTGCCTAAGTATATATGGAACCTCGAAATATGTATGGATTGAATGAGTGTCTTTTGTTATACAAGTAGTTGTTTTTATGTGTCATAGTTACATGGTTACATAGTCATTTAGGTTAAAAAAAAGACTTTAGTCCATCAAGTTCAACCTTTTTAGATCTCTGATCTGCAATACGCGGATTTATTGTTAATTGATCCAGAGGAAGGCAAACAAAAACAAAACCCACTGAAACTTAGATAATTGTCTCAACAGTGAAAAAAATATAAAATTCCTTCCTGACCACAGGTACTGGTGACCGGATTCATCCCTGGATCAATACTCCCTCTCTATTTATCCAGGATAGCCCTTAATGCCCTTTTTATTTGAAATATATCCAATCCCTTTTTAAAGTTATCTATCAAATCCACTGTCACGCTATGCAACAAATCACAGTTTGACAATGATCTGATCGCAAAGCTGATCAGGGCACGAGCATGAGTAAAATGCTTCGTTAGCCGCGCATGCGCAAAGCGGGTCCTAAGGGGAGGGGGAAGAGACACAGAGGAGGGGGGGGGGGAAGAGACACAGGGGAGGGGGAAAAAGACACATGGGAGGGAGAGAGGGGAAGAGACATGGGGGAGAAGAGACACGGGGAGAAAGAGACACAGGGGAGGTGGAAATAGACACAGGGGAGGGGGAAAGAGACACAGGGGAGGGGGAAAGAGACACAGGGGAGGGGGAAAGAGACACAGGGGGGGTAGAGGCGGGGAAGTTACACTGGAGGGAAAGAGACACAGGGGAGGGAGAGGAGGGGGGAAGAGACAGGGGAGTAAGAGGAGGGGGAAGAGACACAGGGGAGGGAGAGGAGGGGGGAAGATACACAGGGGAGGGAAATGGGGGAGGAAGAGATAGGAGGGAGCGGGGAACAGACACAGGGGAGTGGGGCAGGGGGAAAGAGACACAGGGGAAGGAAGTAAGAGACACAGGGGAGGTAGGGGTGGGGAAGTTACACAGGAGGGAAAGAGACACAGGGGAGGTAGGGGTGGGGAAGTTACACAGGAGGGGAAGAGACACAGGGGAGTGAGAGAAGGGGTAAGAGACAGGGGAGTAAGAGGAGGGGGAAGAGACACAGGGGAGGAAGAGGAGGGGGGAAGATACACAGGGGAGGGAAATGGGGGGAGGAAGAGATAGGAGGGAGCGGGGTACAGACACAGGGGAGGGGGGGGGTCAGGGGGAAAGAGACACAGGGGAAGGGGGAACAGACACAGGGGAGGGGGGGAAGAGACACATGGGAGAGAGAGGGGGAAAGAGACACAGGGGAGGGAGAGGAGGGGCAAAGGAGACACAAGGGAGGGAGAGGAGGGGGGGAAATGAGACACAAGGGAGGAAGTAGACAGGGGGAGAGACTCGCAATGAGCACCAAAGGCGCTCATCGCGAGGCCAGTAGAGTAGAGGGGGAGAGGCTCCCATTGTGTGGCAAACAGCATTGCCAGGCTTCACTTTTTATTGCCGTAATTTTTGACGGGAAAGTCGCTAGTATATTTTTAAAGGTAATCATATCCACTCTTAGATGCCTTTTTTCTAGAGTAAATAAGTGTAATTTTGTTAGTCTTTCTTCATAACTTAGCCCCCCCATTCCCTTTATTAGCTTTGTTCCCCTTCTCTGTACTTTTCCAGCTCTAAAATGTCCTTTTTATGAAGTGGTGCCCAAAATTGTACTCCATATTCCAAATGAGGGCCAACTAGGGATTTGTATAGTTTGAGAATTATATTTGCTTCCCTTGCTTTTATACCCTTCTTAATACATGCCAATATTTTACTTGCCTTTCCAGATGCTGCTTGGCATTGAGCACTGTTACCTAGGCGGTTGTCCACAAGTAGTCCCAAACCCCTTTCAATATCTGATACCCCTAGATTTGCTCTATTAAGATTATAAACTGCAGGGGCTATTTTTCCTTCCCAGATGCATAACTTTACATTTATTCATATTAAATTCTATCTGCCACTTAATTGCCCATTACTCTAATTTATGCAAATCCCTTTGTCATTTGTTTGTATTCTTTTGTATAATGTTCTGTATTGAAAGTATTTTCTGAGATACTACCAGTGCCACGTGCTAGCCCAGGGAGGCAGAAGGAGCTTAGGGAGGTTAATGCGTGGGTACTAAGGGAACTGGGTTCTGTAATAGCCAAACCATTATAATCAATTTTTCAAGATTCACTCAACACAGGGTCTCTACCAGATGACTGGAGAAAAGCAGATGTGATACCTATATTTAAAAAGGGAGCAAGAGCAAATCCAGGGAATTATAGATTACTGAGCCTCACTTCTGTAGTGGGGAAGCTTTTAGAAGGGTTGATAAGGGATAATATACAAGAATATATCTATTTGAACAGGATTATAAGTAGGAGTCAACATGGATTTATGAAGGATAGGTCATGTCAAACAAATCTAATTAGTTTCTATGAGGAGTTTAGTAGGAACCTGGATCAAGACAACAAGATGTAGTCTTTTTGGTTTTGCAAAGGCTTTTGATACAGTGCCACATGGGAGACTATTGTGCAAACTAAGAGATACAGGAATTGCAGTAAATATCTGCTCAGGGATTGAGAGCTAGCTAAAAGACAGGAAGCAAAGGGTTGTTGTAAATGGAACATACTTGGACTAATGTGGTAAGTGGGGTTCCTCGGGGTTCAGTATTAGGTCCTTTTTAACATATTTATTAATGACTTAGATGTAGGATTGCAGTGTGGTGTCTCCATTTTCGCTGATGACACAAAGTTGTGCAAGGTAATTAAATCAGATAATGATGTGCTTTCCCTCCAAAGGGATTTACATAAAAATTGAGGAATGGGCATCTAAATGGCAGATGAGATTTAATATGAATAAATGTAAAGTTATGCATCTGGGAAGGAAAAATAGCCATGCAATTTATAATCTTAATGGAGCAAATCTAGGTGTATCAGATATTGAAAGGGATTTGGGAGTGCTTGTGGACAATCACCTAGATAACAGTGCTCAAAGCGAAGCAGCAGCTGCAAAGGCAAATAAAATATTAGCATGTATTAAGAAAGGTATAGAAGCAAAGGAAGCAAATATAATTCTGCCACTATACAAATCTCTAGTACGCCCTCATTTGGAATATGGAGTATAGTTTTGGGCACCACTTCATAAAAAGGACATTTTAGAGCTGGAAAAGGTACAACGGAGGGCAACAAAACTAATAAGGCTAATGGAGGGGCTAAGTTATGAAGAAAGACTAACCAAATTAAACTTCTTTTCTCTAAAAAAAGGTGTCTAAGAGGAGATATGATTCCCTTTATAAATACATCCAGGGTCAGTATAAAGATTTGTCAAGGGAGCTTTTTGTGCCAAGAGGTTTTTTTTTAACAAAAAAAAAGAGGACATCCCCTGAGGTTAGAAGTAAAAATATTTGAATATTCAAGGAGAGAGGATGTGTGCTGCATGAGCTCTGCTGAAAAAACATATAAAATCACATATAAAGTGACTTATCTATCACCAAATCAACATATATAACCAGGATTGCACTCAGGAGGACCCAGTTGGCTTTAAAAATCAAGTTTGGCAACTTTTTCCTGAGATTTGCTGCTGAACCAGAACAAAGGAGACTCTGAAACACTGATAAACAACATGCCTACTTAAGGTTGGTAAAGTCTCATATTGCCTGTCTGTTTCAAACCTATACAGTTCTTTGCCTTACACTACTGAAGATCTAGTCTGTGTAATAATTTAAAGATATAATAAACAGTAAGCTGTATTACTTTTTAAGAGAAGACCCAGCAGCTTACCTCTCAAAGATATAACATATGAAAGAGGATGTGTGCTGCATGAGCTCTGCTGAAAAAAACATATAAGATCATATATAAAGTGACTTATCTATCACCAAATTGATATACCGTATATACTCGAGTATAAGCCGACCCGAGTATTAGCCGAGGCACCTATTTTACCACAAAATACTGGGTAAAATGAGTGACTCGAGTATAAGCCGAGGGTAAGAAATGTGCTACCCCCTGTGTCCCCCCTCTCTTTCCCGTGTCTCTTCTCCCTTCCCTGTGTCTCTTCCCCCCTTCCTTATCACCCTCCTCAACCCCCCTCCTCATTCTCAACCTCCCTCCTCAAACCCACTCCTTATCCTCAACCTCCCTCCTCATCCTCAACCCCCCCATCCTCAACCCCCTCCTCAACCTCAACCTCCCTCTTCATCCTCAACCTCCCTCCTCATCCTCAACCCCCTCCTCAACCCCCTCCTCAACCTCAACCTCCCTCCTCCTCATCAAGAGACACTAGGGGGAGTGACTTGAGTATAAGCCGAGGAGGCCCTTTTTAGCCTTAAAAAAGGGGCTGAAAAACTCGGCTTATACTCGAGTATATACGATATATGACCAGGATTATGCACAGGAGGACCCAGCTGGTTTTAAAAATCAAGTTTGGAAACTTTTTCTTCTGAGATTTGCTGCTGAACCAGAACAAATGAGACTCTGATAAACACCATCCAAGGTTGGTAAACACCAAAATTGCTTGTCTGGATCAAACCTATGCAGTTCTAATCTAGATGCCTTACACTATTGGAGATCTTTTCTGTGTAACGATTTGTAGATATAGAATTAAATCTGGACTGTACTCACAATAAACTCTCAAAGCTTATCTCTCAAAGATATAATATATGAAAGAGCATGTGTGCTGCATGAGCTCTGCTGAAAAAAACATATAAGATCATATATAAAGTGACTTATCTATCACCAAATTGATATATAGACCAGGATTATGCACAGGAGGACCCAGCTGGTTTTAAAAATCAAATCTGGAAACTTTGTCTTCTGATATAGAATACAATCTGGACTGTGCTCACAATAAACTGTATAATTGTGAATAATGTAAATCAAAAAAATGACCCAGCAGCTTATATCTCATATAATAATACTGATATAACCTATGCCTTTTGTGTGGGAGACTGTGAAAAATTAATGCAGGCTATTTCTGCTTTCTAAGGTCCCAGATTATCACCCTCTGATCAGACCTTCCATTCTAGGGCCCCCATACACCACCCACACCTCCAATTCTAGAGTGAAGCCTAAAGGGCTTGGAGTCAAAGTCTGCCCACACTCATATTGACAAAGTATAACAAAGGCAAGAAACAAAAGCTAACATGCTTGCAAAGGTTCCCTCTAATCTGGGGATGCTAAGAGCTAAAGTGATGAACCACTAAGGAGTACCTAACACTTTCAACCCCAGTGCCTGCATAGTGTTAAAGGCCTAGAAGCAGGGTACAGAGAGCTGTTACACAACAAGCCAGCCTCACAGGGGTTAAAGGAAAGCCCTAATCTATTGTATCTGGTGATTTACAGTATTCCAGGACTATAAACTCAAAAGAAGATCCATTGTGGTTTGTTATCTCTACAGTACATTCTTGCCAGAACTGTCTTTTATCAAACATAGTGGCTGGGAATTACTCCAAGGACTGGAAGACTTGCTCTGGGGTGGACGGCACAACCTAGGGTGGCACGCCCAACATGTTTTGGACAAAGGTCTGAACATAACAACTTGATAGAAATAGCTCACTTAATTTGTCTGCACAGCTCCATCTAGTGGGCAAATTCCAGTCCTGCAAATTCAGACCTGCAACAATAAAACTACACCACACTGCCATCCGGTGGGCCTACAAAGTATTTACAGCTCTATACAACATTGACTGAGAGCTATAAGGCCTTCCAGTTAACCACTCCCTGCACCCCTCATCATTGCCTGCTCCTCTCAGCTATCTCATGAGACAAGACTTTTTTCTACCCACGCTTTCTCACCAGCCAAGTCTTCCTATCATAATGCCTGAATAGCACTATAAGTGTACCTGAAGGCTTTGGGCCCAATGACTTGATATGACCAGACTGGAGACCTCTTGGACATGATCCTTATCTAACAATGAAAAATTAGTATCTATACCTGAGGGCACCCGGCCTACTGGTGTGTTATGACTGGGACGGGGGCTAAGCGGATTTAATCCCTACGTGTTAACAGAAAGAAAGCCTATGCCTGTGCCTCCGTATTGTCAGCCTAGACAAAGTCCTCTCACATTTTCATGCCTCATCTTCACCCGCTAAAAACACTATCTTCCTATCCATCATGGGGAAATCTAGCAAGAAAACCCAGCAATCTGGAGGAGTTCACTTTCCAACACAAGCCCCTCCACCGGCTCCATCTCCGCAGCCAGATCCCACTTCTTCAGACAGCTCAGACATCGAGGATACCCCGGATTGCCCTCCACATGTGGACACAATCTTCTGATAGGAAGGTGCTTGACCAACACTCACTGCAAATTTCCACCCTTGAAGCCAAGCTAGAAGATCTGGAGAACCGCTCGAGACGATTCAATGTTCTCTTCCGCGGCATTCCTAAAGCGGTAACTAATCTTCTGCCGTACCTGCAAACAACTATTCAGACCATCCTACCGACGCCCCCAGAGTCAGCTTGGGAAATCGAGAGAGCTCATAGAGCCTTAGGAGGTCCCCTGAACTCTGATCAACCAAAGGACGTTTTGGTCCGCTTTCTCCGCCAGAATGCAAGAGACCTTCTTCTACAGGAAGCCAGAAAGTCCCCCGTCATTGTGGGTCCAGACAGCTCCACTCTGCAGATTTATGTGGATCTAGCACCATCTACGCTCTGGAAATGTAAACTCATGAAGCCTGCAATTGCAATCCTCATTCACAACAAAAAATTAAATATAGATGGGGCTTCCCATTCAGCCTCTCCTTTCAAGTGGGCTCATCCGCTTATACAGCTTTCTCACTGGAAGAATGTATGGCTTTCCTGGCTCAACTCAATCTAGCCCCAGATCCTGGACTGTCGGAACCCCCAAACCCTCTGGACCCCAGCTCGGTGGAACCTGCAAAAATGCCCCCTTCTCAACGCCCGACTACGCAATGGGTGACAGCCTCGAAACCTAAGCGACCCCGGAGGCCTTCCCGAATAGAGGTCACACTAAACATCTCTACGCTTCTTTCTAAACCCTCACTGGACATTCCTAGTAATCCGGTTGTGCATTCCTCACCACGAAAATCTAATTTTCAATTGCTTTCCCGGATATTCATGAATGACTATTTAAGACTTGAAATCCAGAGCCATTACTCTAGGCTTGCACTTCCCAAGAGGATATGCTGAACTCCTGAATTTAGATTACTTGGCTCTCTTACCCACACCAAGTCGACTTTCCCTTGGACCAGATTTGGTATGGCCCCTATGGTTATTGTCCCTGGGAGTCAGATCCTAAACTGTATCCACTATATGCCTGGGAAAGGGCTTTAACCCCCTTCCCATTCTCCTGTACAAGGTCTAAACCGCGGTCCCTCAAGCCCCTCAATTTAAATCCAATCTTAGACTCAAAAACCCTCCTACCCGGCAGTTTGTAACTACTGTCCGGGCCCCTTCAGGTCCATTAATTTAACCTTAATACACGCTTGGACCTATACTTTGCCCCACCTCACTAGTAGGGATTCCAAGGTTGGGGAGATCCCCCCCTTGCCCTCTGCACTTTGTGTGCCTTAAGTTATTTAGTGCTTTACCTCCACTATACTGTTGTTGTTTTTTATATTGTTTGATAAGATGTTGATTTTTGGGATATTTTCTCAATGTTTTAAACTGTTCTTTTTGTTTCTATTCTCCCCTGCATTCTGGGCTGTCTGGCTCCGGTCCTTCGCTCCTCCTCCGCCTTTGGTCCTCGGCCGCCATGAGCTTAGCGGCGGTCTCAACATCTTCCTGAGCATTCATTACTCCCACAGTTACAATGACTGACACTTCTTTCACATTTCTCACTCACAATATTAAAGGGTTTAATTCCCCATTTAAAAGGCGTAAAGCGTTTATCTCATATAAATCACTTCGACCCTCGGTAATATTTATGCAGGAAACTAATTTTGCTAAAGGAAAAAAACCCTCTTACTTACATAAATCATACCCCTACTTCATAACCTTAACTTGTCCCACTAAGAAGGCAGGCGTGGCTATACTACTCCATAAAGACTTCCCTTTCACCGTGGAGAGTAAAAGAATTGACCTAGAAGGCAACTACATTTTACTAACAGGATCCCTTCTGAATACTAGGATCTCTCTTAAAACTCTGTACTCCCCCACTACCGCTTCCCATAATACTCTCATTAAACTCCTTACTCATCTCAAATCAATAGATACAGGCAAAATCATTCTAGGGGGGGATATCAACTTAGCTCTAGACCCTAGCATGGATAGGTTCTCTAAGTCCCAGGGAGATAAATTCTCAAAAAAACTTAAGCGCATCCATAGACTTCTTGAGGCCTTCATCTCTTCTGGATACTTGGAGACTGTAACATAGGGAGAAAGGGAGTACACATTTTATTCCCCAGTGCATGGCTCATACTCCAGAATAGATACATTGCTAATGGATTCATCTTTGTCGGATGGCTTAGTTGCCTCCGAAATACGCCCCTGTCCCTGGTCTGACCACTCTGTGGTCCACATGTCCCTTGATTTTGGCACTGTATACAAACCCCCATATACATGGAAGCTTAGTGACATGCTCCTCTTCAATCAAACCTTTCAGGACCAGGTAGCCTCGGACCTCAGCCAATATTTCTTAAATAACCTGACCCCAGGCACGGATATAGGGTGGGATTGGGCAGCACATAAAGCCGTTAGTAGGGGCTCTTGCATTAAACTATCTGCTGCACACAAGAGACAAAAAAGAAAAAGGGAAGTTGAGATCAGAGCGTCACTTTTAGCTTTAGAAAAATCTAACCAGACCAATCCTTCAACCCAACGCCGTAAACAAATAGACCTATTACGAGCAGAATTGGATTTAATACTTTCAGCGCAAACTGAAAAAGCATTGAGATGGATGGGCATAAATTTTACACAAAAGCTAACAAACCGGATTCTCTACTTGTTAGAAAATTAAAAGGGAAGCTAGCCCACTCCAAAATTTTCAAGATCAAAAGCCCCTCTGGAAACATCACTTATAGCCCAAATGAGATTAAAGAAACCTTTACTACCTTTTTTCAAAAGCTCTATTCATCCATGCAGAAGCAACATACTAATCAAATCTCCACCTTTCTTGAGTCCTACGATCTTCCACATATATCGGCTCAAGAGAGAGAGGGTCTGAACTCTTTAATTATGGTTGAGGAAGTTTTGGAGACAATTAAAAAACTGAAATTAGGTAAAGCCCCAGGTCCGGACGGATTTTCTAACTTGTACTACAAAAAATTTGCGGAAATTTTGGCTCTCCACTTGGTGACCTTATTTAATGCGATATTAGACGGTCACAACATTCCACCTGAATTGAACCAAGCGGACATGGTCTTCTTTCCAAAGGAGGGCCGAGACCCTTTGGAGGTTAAAAATTACAGGCCTATGTCGCTACTAAATGGGGATGTCAAATTACTTGCTAAATTGATGGCCGATAGAATTTCTAAATTTCTGCCCTCACTAATTCATAAGGATCAAGTGGCTTTCAGCCCCTTTAGGCAAGCGGGGGATAATATTAGACAGATTCTGGATACCATGCACTTGGCGGGTAAACACCGTACCCCCTTATGCCTTCTAGCCCTGGATATGGAGAAGGCCTTTGACTCTCTAGAATGGCCCTACTTAAGATCAGTATTGTCGAAATTCGGCCTTACAGGATGTTTTATGAACATGATTAATAGCTATTATACTGTAAATCCCCTCAAGCAGTCCTAAAACTCCCTGGCGAAGCAAGGGCTTCATTTACTATTCAGAGGGGGACCAGACAAGGCTGCCCTCTATCCCCTTTACTCTTTGCTCTAGCCGTTGAACCCTTAGCTCAGGCTATTAGATCAAACGTAGACATTAAAGGCATAAATATAGGCCACCATCACTTTAAGTGTGCCTTATTCGCAGATGATGTCCTCTGTACATTAACAGATTCCTGCACTTCAGTCCCTGCCCTCTTTTACCTACTGGGAACATTCAGTAAAGTCTCTGGGCTCCACATAAACGTGGATAAAACGGACGTTCTAAACATTTCCTTACCCTCCTCAGACTTAACCTTTTTGCAACAGCACTTTAATTTTAACTGGCCCTCTAACCATATTAAATATCTAGGTGTGAATCTCACCCGTAACACCGCACATCTTCACAAATCCAACTATACGGCCATCTACAAAACATTCACCCAAAATTTACTGACATGGGCAAAACACCCTATCTCATGGTTAGATGGCTGATGTAAGCTATTATTTGGTGCAATTTTTGGACTTTTAATAAAAAGAATAAAAGAATACATGATCTCCTTGCTGTTAATCTACCACAATTGGAGACAGGAGTTCGATCCAGGTCCTTATACCAAAAGACCACCCACAGATATAATGGAAGAGGTAGTAAAGGCCTTGTTACAAGCTATAGCAGCACAGCAAGAAACAAATAGACAACAGCAGGAATTTAACAGATTGCTGGCAAACCAGATGACACAAAGCTAAGCCAACTTACAAGAGATAATACACCAAACCAAACAACTTGCAACTACAAGAACAAGAGAACTTGTTATGGGATTGCAAGCAAGTCACCACATACAGAAAATTAGTAAGGAGGATGACGTGGAGGCCTATATGCTGGCTTTCGAAAGGACTGCAACACAGGAAGGCTGGCCACAAACCCAGTGGGCAGGAATACTGGCCCCATTCCTGGTAGGAATAGCGCAAAGAGCTTACTATGATCTCACAGCAGAACATGGGCTTATTCTAAATATCAAAAAGCAGAGATTTTAGCCAGAAGAGGGGTAAATCCAGCTGTTCGGGCTTAAAGGTTCCATAAGAGAAAATACAGAGTGGACCAACCGCCAAGAGCACAAATATTCAATCTACTGCACCTCACGCGCAAATGGCTATGTCCAGAAACAACTCCTAAGAAAGAATAGTGGAGATAGTAGTATTGGAACACTGCTGGAGAGGATTACCTCCATGTATGAGAGAGTGGGTCGGACAGTATGAATCACAGTCTCTGGCTGAACTAGTGGCCCAAGTCGAATGTCATCAAGCCATAAAAAGCATCTGTTGAGAGATCAAAATCCTGGAAACGTGGTTTCTCCATAAAAAGTCGGCCTACAGAGGGGGGCACAGGGACTTACAAAAGAGAAACTCAGGATTTTTATGGAACTGACAAGATAGAGGCGGAGGAGAAAAGGAACAATTACTTACATACGGTGAAGTGTTTCCAGTGCTGAGAAATGGGACAAATGGCAGCCCAATGCTAAATGGGGATGAGCCAATGCAGTGCAATCTTGGAGATTCTGCAATTCACTGTGATGTGATTAATTTAGTCGGCATGACTGAGCTGAAACATCCATTTATTACAGAAGTAATAATAAATGGTCAGAAAGTAAAAGAACTGATTGATTCCCGAAGTGCAGTTACCCTGTTGTACAGACGAGCAGTAGCCCCAGATAAAGGGAGGCTAGGAAAAAGCATGGGCATCACCTGTGTGCATGGAACAGTAATGAACTATCCAACAAAAAACACATGGATTGATGTTAAGGGCATAAAAGCCCAAATAACAGCCCCGGTAGTGTCCCATCTACCATATGCAGTGATTTTGGGAAGAGATTTTCCAATTTTTTAAAATCTCCTACATATAGAAAGCTTTAGGATGATTCCCAAATCTATATTGGATATCTTCCCATTTGAGAATAATGAACTATTCTCCAGCCAGCAAAAGGTTCCGAAATCTCAAAAAGAAAGACCAGAAGAAAAGAAAAGGGGGACAGAAATAAAAAAGAGACAAGGCCGAGAAGAAGCCCTGACAGCTACACAGACTACTCCTTCACAGGATCCTCTTCCGACCAAGAGATGACCCTTCCAAATCAAACAGAGATTTAAGAAGAGCGGAATGTTCTCCAGGTGGTAGAGAATTTCGGGAGAGACCAAGCGAATGATCCTCTCCTACAACATTTCAGAAGGGAAGTGGTAAAAGTAAATGGAGAAATCGTATAGGGACAAGAAAATCCTCAGGGTCCACACTTTGTGTTAAAAAGAGATCTCCTATATAGTGTGGTTAAAATAGGAGAAGACATCACAGTACAATTGCTGGTACCTCAGGGCTACAGAAGAAAAGTATTAAAAATGGCTCACAGTCAGAGAGATTCTACTGGCATGGAGTATATGAAGAAGTACGCCAGTATTGTCTATCTTGCCCAGAGTGTCGGCTAGCAAGTCCACGTCCCCATTTAAAAGCTCCCTTGATATCACTTCCTGTTATAGAGAAACCTTTTGAGAGAAAATCAATGGATCTCGAAGGACCACTGGAAATAACAGCTCAAGGGCATCAGTACATTTTAGTTATATTGGACTATGCTACACGATACCCAGAAGCCGTGCCTCTAAGGTCTGCCAACTCTAAGATTACCCCAAAATAAATGCTACTTCTCTTCTCAAGAGTAGGAATACCCAAAGAGATACTAACGGACCAAGGAACACCATTTGTTTCAAAACTGATGAGAGATTTGTGCAAACAATTACAAGTAAAAACTTTAAGGACTTCAATATATCACCCTTAGACCGATGGACTGGTGGAAAGGTTCAATAGAACATTGAAAAGAATGATATGAAAAGTGGGGGATAAAGATGGAAAGAACTGGCACCTATTACTGCATTTTCTATTCTTTGCAGTACGAGAGGTACCCCAGGCCTCTACAGGGTTTCCCCATTTCAACTCTTGTATGCACATCATCCAAGGGGAATACTCTATACACTACGAGAAACCTGGGAAGATCAAAAAGTCCAAGTGAAACATATTGTGGAGTATGTTCAGTCCTTGAGAAATAGAATTTCTCAGATAACCCTGCTTGTTAAAGAACACATTGAACGAGCACAGCTGCACCAGAAAACATATTACAATCGAGAAGCCCAGGCCAGGAATTTCCAACCAGGCAACAGGATTATGGCACTTGTTCCTACAGCTGAAAGCAAGCTTCTGGCTAAATGGCAGGGACCATATGAAATAATAGAGGCTGTAGGGGAAGTAAATTACAAAATCAAGCAGCCTGATAAACAAAAACAGGAGCTGATCTATCACATGAATTTATTAAAAGCCTTGCGTGAGAAAGAGGCTGGGGTAGCAGCTGTATGCAATGTATACCCAATGGAAGTGACGCTACCTGAGTCGCCAATATCAACAGAATTATCCCGACAGCAGAAGGAGATGTTTTTTCTGAAAATCCAGGTCAAACAAACATGACATTATGATTAAACCTGGAGTTATTTTAAGAAGCAGACCATATCACATTCCTGAGGCAAAGAGGGGGGAAATAAAAACAGAGGTGAAAAAAGCTTGACTTAGGGGTTATTGAAGAGTCTATCAGTGGTGTAGCCCAATTGTATGCCTGTCTATTAATTCAACAAGAGTCTATGAATTAATAGACAGATTAGGAACTGCGAGATCTATGTCTACATTAGATTTAGACCAAAGGATATTGGCAGGTTCCTCTGACAAAATCAGCAAAAGAAAAAACAACTTTTTGCACTCCTAATGGCCTGTTCCAGTATAAAGTTTTGCCTTTTTGGCCTTCACGGAGCCCGGGCAACATTTCACAGACTCCTGGACAAACTTCTAAGACCACTTTCAGAATAGGCGATTGCTTATTTGGATGACATTGTAATACATACCACAGACTGGGATTCTCATTCAAACAAAGTTGAAAAAGTATTGGAGTCCCGGAGAAAAGCAGGTCTAACAGCGAATCCGGCAAAATGTGCACTTGTATTGGCAGAAATTAAATATCTCAGATATACAGTTGGAAGAGGACTGATCAAACCTCAACCAAATAAAGTGGACGCTATACGAGTGTGGCCAAGGCCTTTAAGGAAGAGACAGTTGCGTGCATTTCTGTGGATAGTTGGGAACTATCGAAGATTTATACCCAGATTTGCCACCATTGCAGCTCCTTTAACGGATCTAACCAAACAAAGAGACACAGATACAGTAAAATGTAATCCGGAAGCTGAAAGGGCATTTGAAGACCTAAAGTTGATCTTGTGTCAAGAACCGGTATTAGTATCTCCAAATTTCCAAAAACTCTTTATACTACAGATGGATGCTTCTGAGATTGGTCTGGGAGCTGTACTATCCCAAGAAGTAGAGGGTGAAGAACATCCAGTAATATATCTCAGTAAGAAACTGTTATCTAGAGAACAAATGTATTCAGTGGTTGAGCGAGAGTGTCTGGCTATAAAATGGGCTACAGAGGCTCTAATGTATTATCTACTGGGCAGGTCATTCAAGCTTGTTACAGACCATGCCCCATTAAAGTGGATGCATCAAAACAGAGAGAAGAACAGCAGAGTGACTAGATGGTTTCTTTTGTTACAGCAATACAAGACATGGGGGGGAAGACATGTAACAGAGTCAAGCAAGGAGTATATATAAGCCTGAGATTGAGCAGAGCTGTATATCCAGTTTTGAATAGAAAGGGTTAATTGGAACTGCAGCTCATTCAAGCCAGTGCACCTGATCTTAATCAAGATGGTTTAAAAGTCATACAGACAGAATGGAGGAGTGTGTGATTTGGCGTGAGAGAGTAAAGACTGTTTTTCCTGAAAGCTGGTTGCAGAGAAAAGCTGTTTACAGGTAAAGACTGTTTTGCCTGGAAGCTGTCTGCATAGAAAGCTGTTTTCAGTTTAAAGACTGTGTAAAATTAACCCCAGGGAGAAGGTAGCAGTATAACTAAGGGTCCCTGGAGGTTGGAGCATTTCGGAGATACGGGCGGGCCGAATGCTCCCCTGTTCTACTGGTGAAGATATCACTAGGAGAACTGTGTGTTATTTGATATAACTTTGGCTGAAGTAAGCTATTGTGTAGAGTAAATTTTTGACTTTTAATAAAAAGAATAAAAGAATACATGATCTTCATTGATTTTTGCATTTCTAAAAGATTATAAGTTGGACTTTTACACCAAAACCCTATGCTAATCTGATTTTAAGGATCACTTGCAAACCAGGGCAGTGCCATACCTGCAAAAGGCTGAAGGAAATATTATGTATATTAAAGACCTATTTTAAAACCTTTGCTGAGTGCCACAGTAACAGTTAAAACATAATTGTATGCACCAAACCTCACTATACACCAAAATTATTTAAAAATGATATTTCAACATTATTTGACACTTAACAGTCCAGTATCAACAAGTGTGTAATTAAAAAATATGATAATGTATTATTATGTTTCATTAGACAGCATCTTGGTTAACACACAAGCCAGTACTCAAGGTGTTAATACATGTCAGGAAACCACATTGCCTAGGAACAAATGCTCTAATGCAGTAGTTCCCAAACCTCTCCTCCCCAGGCAGGTCGGGATTTCAACAGGCAACAATTAGAATTCAACAGGCAATGGAGCCTCTAATTGCCTCACCTGTATACTGAAATCCTGACCTGTCTGGGAAGCCCTGAGAAGAAGTTTGGAAACTAGTGCTCTAATGCCTTGTCTATATACAGTTGTCCTCAAAAGTTTGCATAACCTTGTCGGATTGGTAATATATGTACCATTTTTAAAGAAAACATGAGTGAGCAGGCAAAACACATCTCTTTTATTTCTTATGAGGTTCATATTCAACTGTAGGTTATAACAGAATGGCACAATCATAAAACAAAACATGGCAACAGGAAAAAATGAAATCGCCTTGATCAAAAGTTTGCATACTCTTAGTTCTTAATACTGTGTATTGCCCCCTTTAGCATCAATGACAGCGTGCAGTCTTTTGTAATAGTTGTCTTTGTGGTTCCTAATTCTTGCAGGTGGTATAGCTGCCAATTCGTCTTGGCAAAATGCCTCCAGGTCATGCAAAGTCTTTGGTCGCCTTGCATTAACCGCACGTTTGAGATCTCCCCAGAAGCTCCATGATATTAAGGTAAGGAAACTGTTATGGCCACTCGACAACCTTCACCTTTTTCTGCTTAGGGTCATTGTCATGCTGGAAAGTCCAAGAGTGTCCCATGCGCAGCCATCTTTAAGAATGCAAATTGTCTACCAGCATTTTCTAATAACATGCTGAATTAATTTTGCCATCAATTTTCACAAGATTCCCTATGCCTTTAAAGCTCACCCCCTTCCCCCCCCCCAAAAAAAAAAACACCAGTGAGCCACCACCATGTTTCATAGTGGGGATGGTATTCTTTTCACTATAGGCCTTGTTGAAGCCTGTCCAAATATAGCGCTTATGGTTGTGACCATAAAGCTCTATTTTGATCTTGTCATTCCAAATTACAGAAGCTTTGAGGCGTGTCACGGTGTTGTTGGGCATATTGTAATTGGGCTTTTTAGTGGCATTGGTGCAGTAAAGGCTTCTTTCTGGCAACTCGGCCATGCAGCTAATTTTTGTTCAAGTATCGTCGTATTGTGCTCCTTGAAACAACCACACCATCTTTTTCCAGAGCAGCCTGTATTTCTCCTGAGGTTACCTGTGGGTTTTTCTTTGTATTCCCAACAATTCTTCTGGGAGTTGCGACTGCAATCTTTCTTGGTCTACCTGACCTTGGCTTAATATCAAGAGATCCCCAAATTTTCCACTTCTTAATAAGTGATTGAACAGTACTGACTGGCATTTTCAAGGCTTTGGATATCTTTTAATATCCTTTCCATCTTTATGAAGTTCCATTACCTTTTTACGCAGATCTTTTGAAAGTTCTTTTCTGCTCCCCATGGCTTAGTATTTAGACTGCTCAGTGCATCCCTGTGAGAGCTAACAAGCTCATTGACTATTTATACACGGACACTAATTGCAATTTAAAAAGCCACAAGTGTGGGAAATTAACCTTTATTTGTCATTTTAACCTTTGTGTGTCACCTTGTGTGTCTTTAACAAGGCCGAACATTCAAGGGTATGTAAACTTTTGATCAGGGCCATTTGGGTGATTTCTGTTATCATTATGATTTAAAAAGGAGATAAACAACTATGTTATAAATGGCTTCATATGATCAATAAAATATTTTTATGTTTTGCATAATCAGTCATATTTTCAAAATAAATGGCAAAATGTCACAGTTTCTTATATATATATATATTATTAACACAAAATGCACTCATTTGTATATATTGAAGCTATAAATACAATTGTCACATCTATTTAATGTCATAAATAATTAAAATATAATACATGTTTATATAAATAAATATATATATATATATATATATATATATATATGTGTGTGTGTGTGTGTATTACAGCTCATTGCTGCACTTACGGGACTTGTTTTAACTCATTATAATAATCATGAGGTTCACATATCCTACTGGCTCCTAGAGCCGTTTCTCACCTGTAAAGCTTTGTTTGGGTACGTACCACAATAAAATCTCTTGCAGATAAGGCAGGATTTATGGATGTGGGCTTAGTGCCAATTTACAGCTATAGCGCAGTTTACACCGCAGCAATAGCATAGGGACCATAATCGTGTGAGAGTTAGCCAGTGTTCTAGATGGTTACCCCCTAGTAGCCAGTCTATGACCTGCAATGTTTCATTTTTTTTTTAAGCCAGGAACAGTTTTTTTAATGAAGTGGCGACCCTCACAGGGAAGCACCCCTGGGCAGCTGCCTAGTTGGTCTAATGGGTAATCTGGCCATGTATCTACCCCTCATTTGTCTTTTGTCATAATATTGTAATTTTGGAGATGTGGCACATATACAGTTAGCTACTATTATTCTTTACTAATATCTAATTGGCAAGTTAATTTACTAAGATCTGGTTCAGTTGTCAGTTGTCAAACTTGAGAATTGGGAAATGTTTTAGAATGAAAAAGGAAAATAATACAGTTTTTTATTACTTTTTATATACAGTTAGGCTGCAATGCATTCATTTTGGTTTATTATGAACTATTCCCTGAGTTGGGAGATGATTTTGAATAGGGATGAAGCTATGTTTATTTTTTATTTTTTTACTTTATAAAACATTTTGCTTGTCATCTCAAAAAGCATGTGTAATATATTTACGTCTGGTCTCAAAGCTCAAATGAATAGAGGCAATTTTGATTCATTGACCTGGATTTGAAAAAAGTGAATGTTAAGATTTTACAAACAAGTAAAAAGACACAAACTCTCTCTATCCGTCAGGGAAAGACAATTATGGAGAGAGGACAAGATCTTTGCACAGTCTTAATTACTGCTAATCACATATATAGTTCTCAGCAACGCGGGTTTGCCAAAAGTTGTTGGTAATGCAATGTTAAGACTGCGCGCTTGTGCAGCAAAGCGAGGGCCGCCGGGGCTCATTGCGCTGGTGGAGATGAGCGCCATAGGTGCTCATCCCTACGACCTGCGGGTCTACAGTTCAACAGAATTCTCAATTATACAATTCACAATGCATAGCAGTTTTAAAAAAACGAGTGGAAAAATTACGGCCAGTAACACTTTACAAAATAGAAAGTAAAAAAATAAAATACGAGCCGGTTACCCGTCAAACGCGCACATCCAAAAACAACAAAAACACAACTAAAATAAAAATATTTAAAAAAAAATCACACACAGCACAGGGGGACAGCCAGGACGTCTGGGACTGAGGTTGCTCGCAAATTTACACAGAATTTAGCCATTCGGAAATCGGCTAAGCAACAAAAAAAATGGGGGGCGATAACAAAACGAAAACAAGGCTACACGACCCCTAACCATGCAAAACACTGCCAGACACATAACACTTTTACCCAGGAACATACAAGGTACAAAATACACTATTAGAAAGGACGAAAAATGCTCGAGAGCACGAGTAGCACATACACAATCACTGCCATTGTACACTAACTTGCAACTAATAACATTACTATTCTAAAATGGCGATTTACACAACTAAACAAACGATTTGGCCTCACGCATGCAGCCTATTTATACTGCACACTTGCCACATTGCTGACACTTTCTCCTCAGGTCAGCAACAGTGCAAATGTACATTGTATGCTGCGGGAAAATCAAAAGAGATTGTTAGCTCTTCAGCATATTGATTGCTGGATATATTACTTACTAATAGGTAAAGTATAATAATTTATTATTTAATTAATTAACTAATTAATTATTATTTTAAAAAAATATATATATAAAAAAAATAGCAGAGGAGAGGCTCGCAATGAGCGCCAAAGGTACTCATAGGAGCAAAAGTACACAAGGGGAGAGACTCGCAATGATCGCCGAAGCTACTCAGAGAACCAAAAGCCTTACATTGTGTGGCAAACAGCATTACCTGTCTTACAATTTTATGACAATTCGCTAGTTTCATATATTTTGCTAAAGTATGACTATATCTCCTGAGAATGCAGAGTTGAAAAGAAAATGGACTTGTGGACTACAGAAAAAAGTACAATCAGCTCTAATACCCACCAATAAATCAGTTATTATGAATGTATGAATAATGCATATTACATGGAGCCCGATTCAATTGCAAGCCCCCATCTTACAGGATCCAGGCCGAATGTCTACGGCCCTGCTGCGGGCTCCCGTTTGTCTTCGATTCCGGTGCTATTCAATTGAAGAAGACCGAAAGTTACGGGCCCGAAAGCCGACTCCGTAAACCATGCACCAGTACGTAGCATTTCAGGGCTTGATCAATTAAGCAAGACCATAACCTCCCATTTCGAAACAGCCAATAGAAAATGAGACCGCCATCATTACGACAGTAAAACATGGAGGTTACATGTCAATCAATTAGGTTCGGGGGTCCAATATGCGATGGGACTCGCAAACCCTCAAAATACAAAATTATAAAAATGAATGCCAATACTGTTCTAGTCCATGTGTGTGGCCTGATATGTATTAACTCATTGATTCCCGAGATCGATATAACCCTGAAATTAAAAATAAAAATACATTTATTTTACTGCCGATTTGCGAGCTTGAGACTGTTGTGCAATTAATTCTAATGTCTTTCATCGCTTTCCCCGTTATTTACAGTGCAGTATTGATTTTTTATTTCGATTTAAAGAGCTACGATCAGGTGTTTAACCCCTTGCGGGTCCTCTCTAGTACTGTAGGATTTTTTCCTTCATTTGCCGTTTAGGGGTGTGAAAACATTAGCAGCCTTGGGGAAATGTAGCCATTAAATATTGATTTGCAATTTTAGCCATCGTAACTCTTGCAGAATTGAAAGATCAAAAGCTTCGGGAGGCTGTAAGTTCCGGTTTTAACCATTGAAGAGTTTTCAAACCTGTAACCCGTAAATCGTTTGGAGCCCACAAATGGACGCCAATTAAATAGCAAATTAACTTTTGGCGTCACTTACAGTAACTTACGACTGCTCAATTGAATCGGGCTCATGGTTATGTTCATCAATTGTCTTCTTTTCAAGGAATTTCAAAAGGCAATGAGTTGCAATATCATTCAGTTGCTATCATTTTTTTTTTTTTTATAACATAAATTTTATTGAGAAGTTCTGGAATTGCAATGACAAAACAAAAAGAATAATGAAAAACATAGTCCACATGTTGTCTTATAACTAACATCATATTGCTAATATATTAAAACCATTCCATTTAAATAAAAACTCCATTCCAACTCTTTTTCTTTTTTTTTGTGATTCTGTCCAAAAATATTCACACTAGTTTCTTAATACTCAGCAATATATACAGCTTATAAAGTCACATTGCTCAAATTGCAGTAATTCACATTTCCATGGATGAACCTGAGCAGCAGGAGATATGTTAAAAGAAAATAAAATAGAAAAAAACAAAAAAACAAGTGACATTATATAACACCTATGGTGGGGTGTCATCCCCCATTAATTCCCGCTCAGCCAATCTTAAGGTAGCCATCCTCCCCCCCCTGTACCTTTGGCGTACTGAAGAAATATCTCTCCAGGTCCTCTCACCACTTCTCCCCGTCCGCTCCACACTCCACTCCCCAGCCGCACATCAGGAATGGCTTCTTTATTGTGTTCCCTTAACTTAGTTATTATATATTACTGTCTGTGAATAGAATCCAGGGTTCCCAAACCTCCAGGAAGCAGTGATGTGTATCTGATATGATATGGGTCATCCGCTCATTAATGCAAATAAAGTTTATTTTGTTTGTTACATCATGGAAATTAATATCCCTACTCTTCCATCGTCTTGCGATGGTGTTCTTAGCTGCTAGAAATCTCAGTTGGGCCAGTTTATTCCCCTCCCTTCCCAATTTTGAGAAGCGTGCTCCCAGGAGACAGACTGCTATTGATGGTTGGAGTGGGGTTTTGAGTATTAGCGAAATTAGATTGGTCGTCTCAGACCAAATTTTAAATACCTTAGGACAACTCCACCAAGTATGAATGAAGTCTCCCCTTCCGTGACACCCCCTAAAACATCTATCTGAGATTGTTTGGGATATCTTATTTAGTCGAACTGGAGTTGTATATGCCCGATGTAAAATCTTAAGGGAGGTTTCTAATAAACTATAATTAAGTGAACCCTTAGATAGGTTCGTTAAGGATTCATCCCATTTATTCCCATCCCAAATTTGCCCTAGGTCCAACTCCCACCTCGATACAAAGGAAGGCCTCCAAGTGCTTGGTGGACTATTGAAGATTTGGTATATTGACCCCAAGATTCCTTTGGACAGGGCCTCACTCTTACACACCACCGACATCCAAGTTTCCCTCGGGGGTCCATGGGTTCTTTGTATCTCATCAATCCAGCTCCTTATTTTAATGTAATTAAAGTGTTCCCGGTGTGGAACCTCGAAGTTCCTAATCATGGATTCTGAAGTTCTCATAATCCCTCCCTCAAACCAAGCCCCCAGCTTATCCAGACCATGCGAAGTCCAATATTCCTTGGACTCTGCAGTGATGGTGGTTAATAAGGAGGGCGATGTAAAGATCGATGTGAGGGGAGAAACCGGGTAAGTCAGTTTGTATTTCCTCCTAGCCCAGATCCAAACTCTCAGTGTAAACTTAGTTATGGGGTTCTGTATTCTAGAGTAAAAAGCGCTTGCACCTGGAGCCCACAGGATAATACCCCACGTAAGCGGGGCCATCTGCAACTCCTCTACAAAGACCCAGTTTGGTTGAAGTGGAATGGAGTGAGCTAGTGGGATAGAGGCAAGCTGGGCTGCTCTGAAGTAACTCAGGAAATTAGGGCAAGATAGGCCCCCCTTGGATTTATGTACGTACATCGTTTTTCTCGCTATCTTAGGGGGTCTATTTCTCCATATGAACTTAAACACTTGGGTCTGGAAGCGGGCCAATTCTGTATTTTTTATCTGGATTGGCAGCGTCCTGGCAAGATAGAGCAGCCTCGGCAAAATATTCATTTTAACCGTGACTACTCTACCCGTCCATGAGATATGTCGGTTTGTCCAATTTTCCAGGTCTCGCCGCAGAGCCCTATAGAGAGGTGGATAGTTAGCTTTATACAAATTAGTTAATGAGTTGGTCAAATTAATCCCTAGATATTTGATGTGTGAGGGGGGCCATAGAAATTTGTGTACTCCCTTCAGGTGATTCAAAATATCCAAAGGGATCCCAACACTAAAAGCTTCTGTCTTGTCCTGGTTTAACCTCAGGCCTGACACATTGCTCAAGACTCCTATCGTGTCCATCAGGGCGCCCACAGAAGAGCTAGGGTTCGAAAGGGTGCAAAGCAGGTCATCAGCAAACAAGGAGCATTTTAGTTGCTGGTGTCCCACCCGCACCCCCTCTATAGAGGAGTTAACTCTGATCGCCTGAGCCAAAGGCTCAATGGCCAGAGCAAAGAGAAGAGGAGACAATGGGCAGCCCTGTCTCGTACCTCTTTCGATTTTAATACAGGCCGTATGAGAACCAGGCAATTTTAGTGTGGCCCTGGGGAGTGTATAATAAGTACGCAGCAGGTTTAAGAAGTTTCCTCTGAACCCAAACTTATCCAAAGTGGCAAATAGGAAGGGCCATTCCAGGGTATCGAACGCCTTTTCGATGTCCAATGCGAGTAGGCACACAGGGAGACCCCTAGCCCTGGCCAAATGAATGACATTTAAAGTCCTCCTGATGTTATCACTAGTCTGCCTGTTTGGAATAAAGCCTGATTGGTCCTTATGTATTAAGGCGGGTAGGAAGATCGAGATCCTCTGGGAGAAAATTTTGGCCAGCAGTTTGACGTCTCCATTAAGAAGCGAGATTGGTCTATAATTTTTAGCTTCCGTTGGATCCCGGCCCTCCTTGGGGAAGAGCGTCAAGTCCGCATGATTCAGCTCTGGGGGAGTTGTCTCTCCTCTTAGAATTGAATTGAAGAGACTACATAAATGGGGGGCCAGTATTTCCGATAACTTTTTGTAATAGATGTTAGTGAACCCGTCCGGACCAGGGGACTTCCCTAGCTTCAGTTCTTTAATGGCATCTAAAATTTCTTTGACCGTCACATCTTTATTCAAATTTTGTAAGTCCAGGGGTGAAATTTGGGGCAAATCAAGGGAGTTTAGGTAGGAATGAATAACATTTTCTGAGGCCAATTTCTGAGTGGAGTAAATATTTTGATAAAAGTCCCTAAAGACCTCCTGGATTTCATTTTGGCTGTAGGTGAGATCGCCTTTCCTATTTTTGATTTGGGATACCCTGGCTTGAGCATATTTAGCTTTTAAGCTCCTTGCTAGTAGCTTGTCAGGTTTATTCGCCTTAGCATAAAACAAATGTTGAGTCCTCCTTAATGCCTTATCCGTTTTTATGGTCAAAATACTATCCAGCTCTAGCCTGGCCTTATCTATCTGTTTCCTTAAAGCTATCGAGGGAGAAAGCTGATGTTGCCGTTCCAATTAAGATAGTTTCCCTGATAGCTCCTTTTCTTTTAGCCTGTTCTGTTTTCTGAATTGGGAGGCTAGCTTGATAAACACCCCCCTTATGTAGGCTTTGTGCGCCATCCAGACCCAACCCGCCACTGTCTCCCCACCCGCAATGGACTCAAAAAATTCCACCAACTCCCTCTCAGTTTGCTCCTGGAATCTGGATTGCGAAACTAAGTATTCATTAAGTCTCCAGGTATAGGGCATCCGAAATTGAACTCCCAGGTCTACCTCTAGTGTGACCACCGCGTGGTCTGACCAGGTGCACGGAACAATAGCCGCTTTGTTTGAGCTGTCTAGAAGCGAATTACATATATATATTGTGTCTATACGGGAATAAGTCCCGTATGTGGGGGAATAAAAAGTATAGTCCCTTCCTCTGGGGTGCAGACCTCTCCAGGCGTCAACCAGATCTAAGGAGTGCAGAAGTTTTAAGATTTGCCTGTTTTTTTTGGAGAAGCGAACTTCTTGTGAAGTTTTAGATCTATCTGCCACTGGGTCTAATACCAGATTAAAGTCCCCTCCTAAAATTAGTTTGCCCCATTCTCCCCCCTCCAGGACCCTTAAGAATCTGATCAGGGTCTTATGTGGTGCTTTCGTGGGGGCATAGAAGGAGGCTAGTGAAACTGGAGAACCCAGAATCGTCCCCTTTAAAATGATGTAATAGCCCTCCCGGTCCACTATCTTGGTTGTCATTTGAAATTGGAGGCTCTTGTGGAGCAAAATCGCCACTCCTTCTTTTTTGGAGACCTGGGTAGAGTAGTAAAAATGAGGATAATTTTTGTCGAGGTAGGTTGGGGCTTTATTCCTGGCGAAATGTGTCTCCTGTAAGAAGATCACCATGGGGTTAAGGGTCTTATAGTATAGGAAAGCCTTCCTTCGCTTGAAAGGGGAGTTGAAACCTTTCACATTATGGGTAAGTAGTGTCATTGGTGCGGTCATGGATAGACTTGAGGTGTATATTTCTGGTGCATTAATGTAGCCTTACCCTTCCGGAGGAGCGCAGAGGAGGGAGTGCAGAGCGGATTTCCCCCTCTGGGGGATAGAAGTGGTTGAGCCCGGCCAAGAAGAGGTCCAGTATGATTAGCTCTGTGGGGGGAAAAGAGGCATGAGTATAAGTAGTGCAGAGGAGGTCCCAAGAAGTCTAAGGGAGGCAAGATTATACCGGACAAGTCTGGCAGTATCTCAGAACTACTATAACCCAACTCAATAGGCTGAAATGAGATCCGTTCCAATAGTACCAGGGGTCCTCCACTCTCTGAGGCCAGGCAACTTGGCCCACTGTCCAGCAGACAGGCCGCTGCCTCAAGCCCAGCTATGTAGAGCAAACCCTGATTTGGCTCAAAATCCCCTAAACAGCCATAGAGAAAGAGAAAACAAGAACTAGGAGGCACCAAGTGGCAAGTTTCGTTTAGGCAGTAGGGGGGAGTACAGGGGCAAGAGAGCCCATGCTGATAGGTGACAAGGAGAAGAGCAGCAATGAAGAAAACACAGAGGGAAGAGAGAACAGTTGCTGCCAAAAGGTCTGACTGTCCCAAGACCACCCGTCTTGTCTTAAACATTCTACCCTCTTGGAACCCTAGAGCCTCTGTTCCAATTCCCGCCGACAAGGCCAAGCAAAAGTAACCTAGAAAAGTATTAAGAAAACAGAATAAAGACAGAACCATGAATAGCTTATTTAAACATTTAACAACATAATTTTTTATCTTGACTAAAGCAGAGTAAACCTTTAGACCCGGTCCAGTAAAGAAAGATCCTGACGGACTGGCTACACTATCTGCATGTGTATTAAAACTTATAGCTTTATCAGTCAGCTAACACCTGCTGAAGAGGGGAGGAAAAGCAAAACATGGGTTAGTAACATTCCAAAAGTCTTTGGTAAACATGGCCCCGCTAAGGGCCCCAGGCTCCTTTGAGGACCTAAGTAAAAAAAGTAAGAAAAATAACACGTCCTGGGAAAAGGCCAGGTAAGTTCCAGGTGGCTTCCATGTTAGTCTCTACCAGGGAATTTTGATATGGTGTTTTTAAGCCCTTGTAAATCCTTAGGATGCCGAAATAAGTCTTTGCTAGCCAGTTGTCTTTTCAAGCGGACCAGCCTATTTGAAAGTCACTGGAGTTGGCAGCAGCTGAATTATTGCATTTACGAGTCCATGATCTGGGAGGGTCGTCTATGAGTGGTCTTTGAGGCTTGGTCAGTGGGCCTCTTGTGCCTGGTCACTTCAGACCATTGCCTTTTCGGGAGAGGTAAAGCTGTTGATGCAAGTGATGTCGAGGTCGGGTCCCCCCCAGAGAGATCCAGACTCTTCAGAAGTTCTTGGCAGTCTTCTAGAGAACGTGTTGTATACTGCGTGCTCCCTACTGAAAAAATAAGGGAAAATGGGAATCCCCAACGGTACCTGATGCCGTGGTGGAGAAGAACTTCCAGGGCTGGCCTCATCAGCCTCCGTTTTTTAAGTGTGGAAGGGGAGAGATCCGCAAAAAATTGAAGTTTGGCCCCGTCTGGGCCTGTGATCACAGCCTTCTTGCGGGTAGTTGCCAGGATTAGATCCCTTGATTGTTGGCGTAGTAGCCTTACAATGATGTCTTTGGGAAGGTCTAGGTTACGACTTCCCCCAAGGGCTCTATGGGCACGCTCCACTTCACATTCGTGGTCTGGATGACCTGAGAGGATCTCGTCGATCGTGGCCTTAAGGTAGCGAGGAAGGTCGACTATTGCCGTAGGCACGCCTCTAAACCTCAGGTTGAATCGCCTGGATCTATTCTCCAAATCCTCCAGTTTATCTTCTATGCCACAAATACGGGAGGTGTTATCCGCAATGGTGGCCCTGTCTCTCTCCTGGGCCTCTACCACTTGGTCAACTGTCTCTTCAAGTTGATGGGTCCTTTGGCCAATCTCATGTATGTCTTTCTGCAAAGATATGACCGCCCTGTCTATGTGAGAGGCCAGGAGAGCCTCAATTCTTGCCATTGAATCGCTGTTGATGGAGACTTCAGGCTGTGGGGCCCCCTCCAGGGGATCCAGGTCAGAGGTGTCAGATTGCTCCGAGACAGGGTCCTTCATCAGTGCCACCTGTGTTTCTGAAGCCTTGAAATGTTCGTCAATTTTTTTGGATGTTAATGACTTTTTGTTTTTCACCATTTTTATGGAGCTGCTTCTACCCGGGGTAGCCATTGAGTGTCCAGACAACGGATGGATTCCACTGGGGGGGTCACTCGGTATTAGCTTTTACCTCTCAAGTATTTAGGTCTGTTGTAGTCTGTCTTGTCTGTTCATATCTAGATTCTGTACTGAGATCTTGGCATCTCTAAGGCCCTGCCGGCGGGAACTGTGCTCGGCTCCTTCAGCTACATCTCCTTAGGCTGATATGCCCCGCAGTTCAGTGCCCCCCAGCAGATCTGGGTTGTGTACTTATCAGAGTCCCACCAAGTGTGATCTGTGCAAACTTTTCAGTGCAGGACTTGAAATGAGTTTTAAGCCGCACTGGTCTCAGTATGCCACTAGGCGGTGCTATTGCTTTATCCAAATTGATCAGTGAGCCTGGCAAGTTGTTTTGCCTACCCAGTCTTCAAGGTGCGGTTGCGGCAGTTATATAAGGAGGAAATGAGCTGTAGCAGTGTTGGTATGCAGATTGGGTTCAAGAATATAAAGTGAACAAAACACAATATGGTAGTCAAGCTGCTGTTGCTATTCACAGAGAGTGCATAGTCTTTATCTCCTAGGGATTCCCAGGGGGACCTCTGATCCCTGTCCTCCAAGGCCTGGGCTGTGTATGGCTCCTCAGGGGGTTTAGCTGTGGGGTTTACTGTGTGACCTGGTGACCCCTAGTAGTGCACCTCCCTCTGCAGGGCCCTGAGTGTCCCCCTGCTGCTCCCCTGCCCTCAGGTGCGGGGCTGACGCCCGACTTACCCCCCTGGCGGTCTTCTGGGGTCTCAGGGCTCTTTAAGCCCCTTGCCAAGCTGATGAGCTGGGGATCAATGCGCCGCTGCTCCTGTCTGGCCAGCCTCACACTGCAGCACCGGCTCCCGGCGTCTTGCTGCGACCTCTCCTGCCAGTTGCTATCATTTTAAATGCCGTCCCTGCCCTCTCTTTGACTATTTCACTAACCTTTGAACTTTTGCATAATTTGTTATACAGTGTTGTTTGTTTCCGAAAAGCTGATTTTGCTAATCTTTTGTATTTAGCATTCCCCATTTTATCAGCTGATATGTCATTAGTGTCTACTAAATTTATTGCGTGCATAATACACCTATGATGAGCCGGCAGAGTTTTGTTATCATCTGATTCACTTTCCTGCTCAGTAGGTTTATCTAAGAAGTCATTGATATTTGTGGTAATGAAGACATCATCATTTTCATAATCATCCTGTTGTTTATCGGTAATAATTTCAGGTATGAAAACACATAATTGCTTTTAGTTCTACTTTTATAAATTATTATCGAACGTATCAAAAAGATATACATGGAGTTATACCAAACAAGATTAAAACAATCTTTTTGTCACCCAGGAAGAAATGAAGCACACAAATATGAACATGAAGTCTGACTAAGCTGCGACTGGCCTATTACTATGAAAATACATTAACATAACACCCAAAGTAGCTATGTTATCACATAGTACAAGGTAAAGTGCTACAGGGAGAATTGATGTGTACGCTAACATGGTAGTTATACTATAATTTTATTATTATCATTTTTTTGTAATGCGCCAACATATTCCATAGAACTACACATGGGTTACAATCAAGGCAAAAACAATAGCAGCATTAAAACATTGCAAAGCATGGAGGGCGCCCTGTCTTTGAGCTTAGAATCCATTGTCCAGAGTGCTTTCTCCAAAGAACCTTGCAAGATTGAAAATTTGCAAACTTAGAATCTGAAGGTTAAAGGATCAGTTACACATGCAGTGTTCAAATAAATATTGCCATTCAGCTCAGTCTGTTGGGATATATCTACAGTGGTTCAGTGTCTAGATCCTGCCATGGTAGTTGGCGGAGACCGGTCTTCTCACTCTGTGCAATCACTGTGTTAGTAATTGATGGAGACAGCAAGAGCGGAAAGGTGGAGTAAAGGCATAGGCAGGCTTTCTCTTTTGGAAATTGGCCAAATAATGAGACAAAGTTGCTGGATGGGAGTTCAGGGTACAGTTGCCGGAAGGTACTAATGTGAGCATAGTGGCTGGGGTGGACCTGAACCTTGGGCTGTGCTGTTAAGACCTGTCCAGGCCCCTCTGGTGGGAGACAACAATGAAAGGTGGACTGATAGAGCGTGGGACTACTGGCAGGTGATTTATTTAAACCCTTTATCCTCTTTGCATTTGTAATCGGATTTAATTAATGGATGTTTTGCATAACTCTCCAGTTGAAAAACCTTGTCTTAAGCACAAAGTAGGAGAAAAAGGAACAAATTATAAAACACTGGAACAATCTAGGGGGGAAAAATGGCGCAATCCATAGTAAAACAAATTACTGTATCTGTAATGACCTCTATGGAACCTTTGCAAAAAGCCTTGGATTCCTTCAAGGAAGAAATGAGTATAAACTCTAAGCTAAATAGTATGGAACAGAGGAACTTAGATATAGAAGTTAAGCAAAAAGAAATGGAGGCAACATTTGATAAAGTATGCAAAGATAATATTATATGCTTCAATATAAAGTTGAAAATAGACAATAGACTGAGATGGAATAATCTGCACTTGAAAATATTAAAGGCTATAAAACATTGAGATTTGTTTTGGTTGAATTGCCAGTTTTACTCTATATGGATTCTCATACATCTCCAATGAAAATGGAAAGGGCCCAACGAATTGGCTCAGAAATGATCAACATTGGAAAGTCTGAGAAATTTAGGACTGTGATTATACAGTTCTTAAATTTTTATAAAGCAAGATAATCTATTATGAGGGCTCTATCTAGACTGATGCTTTTTAATGATTATTCTGCTGAGGTGTCTAGATGAAAGAGTTCTCATCTTTTGTAAACTACTACATCAAAAAGATCATAATGCAATTTTGTATCTAGCTAGATTAGGAATATACTGTATAAAGACTAATTTATTTTGATAAAATGGCTGAGATTCAGAGCTATTTAATTTAGTTGGTGCAAGAGAAAGTAATGGAGCGAAAAAGGACAGAACATAGGTCATAGTGCTTTTTGGGGTGATGATTTTTTTCTGCTCATTGAAATATATGCTATTGTTTCTGCTTATTTTTCAGGGCAGGAAAAAATGTAATGATATTCTAGAGTGCTTTAAGAGAGACAGTATAGAAAAGGAAAATAAGACTAAAGCGCTAGAAAGTGTGAGTATAAAAATGTGCCATTCTTGGTTTGGAGTGAGTAGGAATCCAGTTATATATAATTCCAAAGATAGATAGCTGACCAAAGCTTGATTGCATGGAATATAAGGGGAGTGAATTCAATTAAGCCTAAAACTATGATTAAATTATTTGAATATGATAAGTGTGGATGTTATTTTTTACAAGACACAAATCGGGACTGTAAAGAACACCAGAAACTTCAGAAATAATTGGCGGAAGAAGTGTTATATTATCCTAATGAAACAAAGAATAGGGCTGTAGCCATTGTGGTTAAAAAATGAAAGAATGTTGAGATCTCCGGAATAGCCATTGATTTAGAAGGCTGATATGATATTGTCCATATAAAAATAAAGCTATATTGTGCAATATATACAGTGGATATAAAAAGTCTACACACCCCTGTTAAAATGTCAGGTTTCTGTGCTGTAAAAAAATAAGTCAAAGATAAATCATTTCAGAACTTTTTCCACCTTTAATGTGACCTATAAACTGTACAACTCATTTGAAAAACAAACTGAAATATTTTAGGTAGAGGGAAGAAAAAGTATAAAAATAAAATAATATGGTTGCATAAGTATGCACACCCTTAAACTAATACTTAAAGCACCTTTTGCTTTTATTACAGCACTCAGTCTTTTTGGGTATGAGTCTATCAGCATGGCACATTCTGACTTGGCAAGATTTGCCCACTCTTCTTTGCAAAAACACTCCAAATCTGTCAGATTGCGAGGGCATCTCCTGTGCACAGCCCTCTTCAGATCACCCCACAGATTTTCAATCGGATTCAGGTCTGGCCTCTGGCTGGTCCATTCCAAAACATGAATCTTCTTCTGGTGAAGCCATTCCTTTGTTGATTCGGATGTATGCTTTGGGTCATTGTCATGCTGAAAGATGAAGTTCCTATTCATGTTCAGCTTTCTAGCAGAAGCCTGAAGGTTTTGTGCCAATATTGACTGGTATTTGGAACTGTTCATAATTCCCTCTATCTTAACTGAGGCCCCAGTTCCAGCTGAAGAAAAACAGCCCCAAAGCATGATGCTGCCACCACCATGCTTCACTGTGGGTATGGTGTTCTTTTGGTGATGTGCAGTGTTGTTTTTGCGCCAAACATATCTTTTGGAATTATGGCCAAAAAGTTATACCTTGGTTTCATCAGACCATAACACCTTTTCCCACATGCTTTTGGGAGCCTGGCTTGGATGTTTTTCTTCGTAAGAAAAGGCTTTTGTCTTGCCACTCTACCCCATAGCCCAGACATATGAAGAATACGGGAGATTGTTGTCACATGTACCACACAGCCAGCCTCCCAGACCAGTTTTCTTCTCGTCTTTTCATCAATTTTGGAGTGAGCTCCAGTTCTTGGTAATGTCACTGTTGTGCCATATTTTCTCCACTTGATGATGACTGTCTTCCCTGTGTTCCATGATAAATCTAATGCCTTGGAAATTCTTTTGTACCCTTCTCCTGACTGATACCTTTTAACAATGAGATCCCTCTGATGCTTTGGAAGCTCTCTGTGGACCATGGCTTTTGCTGTGGGATGCGACTAAGAAAATTTCAGGAAAGACAAACAAGAGCAGCTGAACTTTATTTGGGGTTAATCAGAGGCACTTTGAATGATGGCAGGTGTATGCTGACTCCTATTTAACATGATTTGGAATGTGATTGCTTAATTCTGAACACAGCTACATCCCCACTTATAAGAGGGTGTCCAGACTTATGCAACCACATTATTTTACTTTTTTTTTTTCTTCCCTCCACCTAAAAGATTTCAGTTTGTTTTTCAATTGAGTTGTACAGTTTATAAGTCACATTAAAGGTGGAAAAAGTTCTGAAATGATTTATCTTTGTCTCATTTTTTTACAGCACAGAAACCTGACATTTTAACAGGGGTGTGTAGACTTTTTATATCCACTGTATGCACCGAATAATTTGTATTGTGGCTTTTTTGAAAAATTGATTAGTAAATTAATTCCATGAATTAATTTTGGAAGGAGACTTTAATATGATATTTTGTGAATTTAGCAGTAAAAATGTTAAAGGGGATTTCCCTTCTGACTACCACAAAATAGGCAGAACATAGATTTATAAATTGCTTTAAAAATTAAAATTTTTAATTTATTTGATGTACAGTTCATTTTGAAAAACAAGCTATGTTACTCTAAAAAACATGCAATGGTATTGTACATAGATTTTGGGGGGTTTCTAAAAAAAAATATTGATTGAATTTGAAACAGAGAATCTAATATTTTGTCTGATCATGAACCTGTTTGGATTGGTTTGAATTTTTTGGAACATAAAGCAATATTTAAATGATGGAGATTTCCAGTATCACTTATACTGAATTAGATCCGGGGTTGAAGGGTGACTGCCGGAGATTCCCACAAGACCCGTGGAGCCCATCAAGATCCCTGGGGATCAAATGATTAAGAATTATGAAAAAGGCGATGAGGACTCCCTGGCTTATATGGGGGGTAATAGGTTGCAGCAGGATGGTTAATGTTAGGTGCAAGGGGTATTCTTTAAGAACCCCCCTTGCAAGGGTTGACTTTATGTTCCATGGGGTCTGTGTAGACATCATGGTTATATAGATGGGATGATAGGGCAATAAGCCGGGGTAGGGGATGCCCAGGGATTCCTTCCAGCGGGGATTTAAATCGAAGGAATCCCCAGGGCATATCACGTTAGGGCTCTCTATTAGCTCCTAGAGCTGATTCTCATCTGTAAAGCTTGGTTTGGGTGCCTCCCACACTGACTGACAAGGCAAGGAATTATGGAGGTGAGCTGAGTGCTCTAACATAGGGTAGTGAATTATTAGAATCAATGTGTAACTTGAGTCAAAAAAGCTCCTGCTGCCTTTTTATGGCATCCCCTAATTTAGAGCACCAGATTAGCACAGGGCTCTTAGATTATTATCCTTTATTTATAACGTGCCAACATATTCTGTAGCGCTAATAGATGGCATAAAAAACTGAGGATTTTTATGTAGACTCTCTATGGGTTAATGTCTGTACCTTGTTGACCTCTGAAATGTACTTTTATTGACACTTTCTGCTACCTATCTGATGTATAGTTATGGATATTGGTTAATCTGTATTCAAAGGAAAATGTTGTTACGGTAATTTATTGGAATCTCATTTTGATAAAATAACGAAAAAAAAAAAAAAAAAAAACTGTCTATATGCTCAATTATTATCTCATATATTCTGAAAAACTTAGACTCAACCTAAAACCCATTAGGGCAACCAAAAATACAGATATGCTTACTTTAGATTAAAAAAAAAAAACAATTTGACTCCCTGGGATGGATTTACCTGTTTGAAACACAGCAAGAACAACAATTGTACAAATTGTAGATATACACTAACCTGCTTACAAATCTCAAGATATCAGGCACACCCAATACATAAAACTTAGAATGTCATACAAAGCTACCCCATTTCACAGTGACCTGGTTGTTCCCTACTTCCCTCTTCCTCTTCTTTTTCTTCTCAAAAGATTTTTTATATTTTTTGATGTGTACTTACAACATTAGTTAGTGTTCTCCTAATAACCTAGGAAACATAAAACAGATGGTATAAAACTGAGAAAAATACAATATATCTGCCAGTGGCTTATTCCCATGCATAGTAAGTATATGCATTGTGTATGTAAGTTTCCCGGTGTGTACCTTCTCCTCATCTAACACATGCTGCTTATATCAGACACACACATTACATTGATTCATTCTATACACGTACAGATTTATTTTATTTAAATACTAGCCACTTGCCAGTCAAAAAATTACGGCAATAAAATGTTAAGCCAGGCAATGCAAGGCTATGGCGGTAGCACAACGTTTGGGTGAAGGAGCCCTGCGCGACGTCATGCTTGTGCAGAATTTGCCTGATAAATGCGCTCACCCATACCAGCGTGCCATTATAGCACTGCCCCAGTATTGACCCTCGATTCACCCTCTAGCCAGCTCTGTCCCTCCAGTATTCATCCTTTAACTCTCCCCCTGTGCCCACACTCTAACCCAGGTCTCTCTCCCCCTGTGCCCACCCTCTAACCCAGTGCCCACCCTCTAACACAAACAGTAAGAGTGTGATCACCTGGTGACAGCACAGCCTGGACGCATATCAGTCGTTGCCCCCGGCAGTTTCTCCCTCCCTCTCTCTTCATTCTGTTCTCCCGCTGTCTTCCTGTCACATTTAGCACCTGGGCGATAGACGGGGTGCTGTCTCACACTTAGTGCTGGGTGCACTGGGGGTCTCACACAAAGTGCTGGGCACACTCATAGATATCTGGGCACACGCAAAGCTGGATCTGGAGGTGTGAGAGGGAGGGAGAGACTGCCTGAGAGATACACCGGGGACACCGACTGATATGCATGTACCTCTATGTACCCACCAGCCGTCGGGCTGGTGTGGGTGCGTGCATTTGTGGGCGTGCTTATGGTGCCGCGCAGGGCTCCTTCTCATCCATCGCGATCCCCACAATGAGCAGCTTTGCCACTCATTGCAGTTTTTGGCAAGCTGCAACTTTCCTGCTTTGCAATGAGCACCTTCGGGGCGCTCATGGCAAGCCTCTCCCCCCGTGTAGTTTAGGGGCCTCGTGATAAGTTTTACTGACTTGGGTTAAGTGTTACTGCCTTGGGATAAATTTTACTGGATTGGGTTAAGTGTTACTGGCTTGTGGCTCTTTCTTTACTGCATTCGGCCTCGTTTTCATCCCGTTACGTTTATTTGGCCGTCATTTTTTTTCTCGTTTCTGCGATTTTCGATTGTGAAAAAATGCCAAATATGCCTTAAATTAACTTGCGACCTCACTCAAAGGCACCCTGGCTCTCTCCCTGTGCTGTATGTGCAAGTCATTTTTAGGCATATTTGTGATTTTCTGTTCTTTCCAGTTCCGTGGTACGGCCATTAAATTAGTTATTTAGTGCAGCACCGCAACTGCGGGCCTCGGCTTGCGAGGGCCGCAGTTGCATTTATGGGCTTTGGTCCTGCGGCGCTCATTGTGAGCCCTGCAATGAGCGCCTGCAGCGATCATTGCAGCCTAATTCTTGTGGTCCTTGCAATAAGTTCCTGAGGTGCTCATCGAGAGTGCAATGAGCGCCTTTGGCGCTTATTGCAGCCTAAGTCCTGCGGGCCTCGCGATGTGCGCCTGCTGCACTCATTGCGAGCCCTGCAATGAGTGCCTTTGGCGCTCATTGCAGTCATGAAGTCCCATGGGCCTCGGGATAAGTGCCTTCAGCAAAGCGTGACAACAACTCGCAGTACAACTATTTAAATATAAAACTTATTTTCCACATCCCCAGAGTTGCTTACATAGACACAGTTAACCACCCAATAGAAACACTGCATTTGGGTACTGATTTTAACCCTTTACTAACCTTCAAACCAACAGCAGCACAATGCAGAGGTTTACAGAGCCGTGTCTGTCTCCTCTTGCTTCCTTGTGCAGGGGACTACACATGCCATGATGCCTTCCTGCACAGGCTGCCATCACATATTTACAATGTATTATCTGTCAGTGATTGGCCAAAACGAACAATGAATTTTATGCTAATTTTAGAAGGGATTTCCAGGGATGTTAACTGAAAATCAACTGCTTGCAAACTCAAGAGATTTAGCAAAATTTGGGGTAAGTATAATAATGTTTATTTTTGATTATTTTCATGCAAAAAAAAAATGTCATCCACTACAGATTCTCCTCTATCAGTCATTCATAATCTATGAAACTTAACCTCTTGGTAACAAAGCTTGTGATATATATTATCTTCCATCTTTCCTCTATCAAATACTTATGATAACCTCCCTCTGCTAATCGAGAAGGTTATCAAAAGTGTTTGATAAAAAGGCGACGGGAGATCATCCACATCTCCCCACTATTTAAAAATAATGTCACTAATTATGAATAAAAAAAATATTAATGCCACACTCCTCCTCCTTCCATTATTATTTTGCTGATAAAATCATCGTTCGGTGGGAAGAGACTGAATTAACACCAGTACCAGGGAGGTAAGCCCTTGGACCCCCTCCAGAGCGGGTGGGTACCTGGGAGGGGGAAGGGTTTTACTGGGAATGATTGCCTAGGAAGTAGAATGGATTATTATAAAGTATGAAACATCTATGTTGTGCTCTTATCAGTTTTTCTATTTCATTGGTCATACATAAATGTCAAGCTATAGGTATTTGGTATCTGCTTGTTCAGAAGATCCAAGCCTGTAAGCTTTCAAAGAAATGTTTAATTTTTAGAAAAAAACATAGATGACAATGGAGGAACACAGAAATATATTCACAGGAATGATATTTAAACAGATGTATAGCAAACATTTGAAAATATGTCCAACTTCTAGGGTAGCAAAAGCCTTTTTATTATTATTAGGCATATTATTTTTGTGTCCCTTGCCTGGTGCACAGAAAAGCTTTACCTCTCCATTGTTGGTTTTGGTGGACCAGTGGATTCCTTGATACCTCATTATGGTGCATACTGCTATCGGAGTCCCAAAAGTAATGTAATGCCCTAATCCCACTATGTTTAACAGTTTAGGATATTTTCTGATGTCACCAAAGAGGCTTGAGCTCCCATGTACTGTAACAACCACTGCAAGCAAATAGGGAGTTAATCTTATTTTTTATTTATGGGAATTGAGGGGGATGAAGGTAGGTATGTTTCTTAACAGTTTATGATGACATCAGATCCTCTTTACTTTCACATAACCCACAAAATCTTAAATTTTAAGGTGTATCTTTAAGTGAAATAGTTATATTCTCTTACCATATTATAGGGTTTTGTATTAAACTAACATAGAATAGGATTTCATTATAAAGACCAAAGTAAATGCTTATGACCCCCCGCCCCCCCCAAATAAATATATATACAGGGAGAGCAGAATTATTAGGCAAGTTGTATTTTTGAGGATTCATTTTTATTATTGAACAACAACCATGTTCTCAATGAACCCAAAAAACTCATTAATATCAAAGCTGAATATTTTTGGAAGTAGTTTTAGTTTGTTTTTAGTTTTAGCTATTTTAGGGGGATATCTGTGTGTGCAGGTGACTATTACTGTGCATAATTATTAGGCAGCTTAACAAAAAACAAATATATACCCATTTCAATTATTTATTTTTACCAGTGAAACCAATATAACATCTCAACATTCACAAATATACATTTCTGACATTCAAAAACAAAACAAAAACAAATCAGCGACCAATATAGCCACCTTTCTTTGCAAGGACACTCAAAAGCCTGCCATCCATGGATTCTGTCAGTGTTTTGATCTGTTCACCATCAACATTGCGTGCAGCAGCAACCACAGCCTCCCAGACACTGTTCAGAGAGGTGTACTGTTTTCCCTCCTTGTAAATCTCACATTTGATGATGGACCACAGGTTCTCAATGGGGTTCAGATCAGGTGAACAAGGAGGCCATGTCATTAGATTTTCTTCTTTTATACTCTTTCTTGCCAGCCACGCTGTGGAGTACTTGGAAGCGTGTGATGGAACATTGTCCTGCATGTAAATTATGTTTTTCTTGAAGGATGCAGACTTCTTCCTGTACCACTGCTTGAAGAAGGTGTCTTCCAGGAACTGGCAGTAGGACTGGGAGTTGAGCTTGACTCCATCCTCAACCCGAAAAGGCCCCACAAGCTCATCTTTGATGATACCAGCCCAAACCAGTACTCCACCTCCACCTTGCTGGCGTCTGAGTCGGACTGGAGCTCTCTGCCCTTTACCAATCCAGCCACGGGCCCATCCATCTGGCCCATCAAGACTCACTTTCATTTCATCAGTCCATAAAACCTTAGAAAAATCAGTCTTGAGATATTTCTTGGCCCAGTCTTGACGTTTCAGTTTGTGTGTCTTGTTCAGTGGTGGTCGTCTTTCAGCCTTTCTTACCTTGGCCATGGCTCTGAGTATTGCACACCTTGTGCTTTTGGGCACTCCAGTGATGTTGCAGCTCTGAAATATGGCCAAACTGGTGGCAAGTGGCATCGTGGCAGCTGCACGCTTGACTTTTCTCAGTTCATGGGCAGTTATTTTGCGCCTTGGTTTTTCCACACGCTTCTTGCGACCCTGTTGACTATTTTGAATGAAACGCTTGATTGTTCGATGATCACGCTTCAGAAGCTTTGCAATTTTAAGAGTGCTGCATCCCTCTGCAAGTAATCTCACTATTTTTGACTTTTCTGAGCCTGTCAAGTCCTTCTTTTGACCCATTTTGCCAAAGGAAAGGAAGTTGCCTAATAATTATGCACACCTGATATAGGGTGTTGATGTCATTAGACCACACCCCTTCTCATTACAGAGATGCACATCACCTAATATGCTTAATTGGTAGTAGGCTTTCGAGCCTATACAGCTTGGAGTAAGACAACATGCATAAAGAGGATGATGTGGTCAAAATACTCATTTGCCTAATAATTCTGCACTCCATGTATAGCAGATGTAAAAAAAAAAAAGCATTATTACATCGAAGATTCCAGTAAGGAAATGTCAGATTTTTTTTTTTCAAGATTGTAAGGTTATTTTATTATAGACTACCATATACTGTAGATATAAAACATAGTGACCCTCTAATTTATGCAGAATTTGTTATTTACTAAACCATTCCTACGATAGGTGATGTAAAGTGAAATTTTAACATAACATGATCATCTAAATGTAACATTTACCAGGAACCCATAGCTGAATATTGCAGGCATTGCTACAGAACAAGAACTAACTAACCATGTCTTGAAGTGCTGTGCAATCTCTGGCATTTATCACCATTATTATTTCAAAAGGTTTTGGCCACAACCGATAAATCATTGGGAACCACGAAGTGACCTGTGAGTGTAATTTGTGATAAGGAGCTTCCAGTTGGCTCATATGCAGAGTTTCCTTGACATAGTTATCCCATGACAGTCACATCTCTGCCTTCAACAAAACAGGATGAAATTTTCACAATAGCAGCCACAAAGCGCATGTTAAATGTGATAAAATAGACACTAATAGACAAGACCATACTGTCCTCTCTGGCATGAAATGAGCTAAATTGCTACCACCAATGCTGCAAAACTGTACTGTATTTAAGAAAAAAAGTGCAAGCTATAGAGTATTATCTTATTTATAAAGCTGAAATTGTTTTTTTTTTTTTTTATTCTATTTGACTTTATGCATCTTGTAATATTCTGGCCGACATCAGGACTCACATATAAGATTGTGATTCTGCAACAATATAATCAGAGCTGATGTCAAGCAACATCTAATAAGACGGTTTCATTACACAGAGAAAGAACAAACTGTTAATTCTCCGGGCACCCATCAAAAAAAAGATTTAACATAAAAAAAAAAGGAAAAAAAGAGACCTTCAGCAGAATCCCAAGTAACTACTTATAGAGAGGACTTAGATTCTATGGGCTGTGCACACAACAGATACAGCCATGAGGGGAGGTTTGGTACGAGGTACATGGGTAAATGAAATTATGGGACTGGTCAGGGTCAACCAGCTTGAGTTTCACAAAAATGGCTACTGCCAGAATCTTACAGACTACACTATGCTGTAACATATGTTGTGCTGCACACATCATGGAAAATGGATGCTAGAGACTGATATTTGATGAAGGGCTTCAGAGTTTGTTGTAGAGCAGATGATGTTTCCAAGTATAACACACACATACTGGTCAACAGTTTTACAGTAGTCTGACCATGCAGTAAGCTCTACAGAATCGGATTGATATAAAAATGCGCATTCACTAAATTAAACAAACATAGTCCTCTCAGACTTGGAGATGGAGTAAAGATCTGCTCTAGCTAAAGACTGGGAACATTATTACCACTTCACAAAACACAACGTAAAGTGTCTGAAGACCTTTCCTTTACACTTAGGTCACCTCGGCCTATAGAGTGGTATACGTTTCTTGCAAGCTACTCGTAGTATTACCCTGCTGTAGACAGATAGTACGTAGAAATTGTGTGCTAATGAACAAAACCTTTATTATGGGTTAAGGGGAACATTTTCTTCAACTTTCGGTGAGGTGTCCTGCAGCAGCCCTAATGTAATTACCGCATCCTATTCATTAAAGGCATATTTAAAATTTTGAAAATTATGATAAGAGGAGAATCAGCAGTGTATGAAAACATACCATAAAAAATATTCAACTTACCCTAAACTTTACTAAATCTCTTGAGTTTGCAAGCAGTTAGTTTTCAGAGTTAACTACCCTGCAAATCCATGCTAAAATTACCATAACAATCATAATTAAGTTTGACCAATCACAGGCAGCTATACCACGGTTTCAATCTGTAATGGCAGTTTGTGAAGAAAAGCATCATGGAATGTGTATTCTTGTTTTTCCCCTTCGTAAGGAGAAGCTCAGACATTGCTGTGTGGATTTCTGCATTGTGCTGCTGTTGGTTTGAAGGGTGTTGCTTCACACTAACATGAACATAGCAGTTGGAAAAAAGAGAAAAAAAAACACGTTGCACTACAAATAATGCTGCAATAACTTATAAATATAGCCTTTGACAAAGTAATTAATAGCCATTAATGAAAGGGCTGTCTGGCATGTTAGGGAATCCAATTCTTGCTGCCCAATGCACAAACTATGAAGTTCCCAATTGGGGCAATTAGAGCATGAGTTTATGACTATATGGTTACAGCCTATACTTAGGAAGCGTGTTTTAGGCAATCATTTTATACTGGTTCTCACACACTACAATATTTGGGAATACAATTTCAACACTTGCAGTATTTAGCTGCATTAGGGTTAATAATTTTAGCCAATTGTAGATATTGAAACACATATTTAGCTACAGTGAGCTGTTTTATATCTACCATATCTTTTTCTATCCATTCTTTGTTTTAATTAAGCACCAATTTCTGAAAAATAAAATAAATCTGTATGTGTATAAAATTACTAACCTGTATGTTACAAAGATTATTTCAACCTTTTAAAGGTATATGTAAATTTCCCTGTTTTAACTTTTTGGAATCTAATCAATGAAACTGAAAATGTATTATGGTTTACCAGCTATACCAACTACAAAAAAAATATATAAATAAAAGGCATACTGCATTTTGTAAATTTTAATAGCAATTTACTTTGGTTTTGGTAACCATTTGCAGGGAATACACTAACACAAAACAAAAATCACAACCACACAGATATATATAAAAACATATAGAAAACTAATAACATCACAGTTTAAACGTATAATAAATACAGAAATAGAAGTTGTTATTATACAATATACACGTCGCAAGGAGTCTTTGTGAACATGAACAATGGTGGCATCTTGTTAGTGAAACAAGTTCCCATACAAAATGGATGGAACTTTGGTTCCAACATGTTTGAAAGCAAATCAGCGTACAAAAAGCTTGAATTATTGGTTTCAGAATAACTCCAAGCACATCTTACCAAAACTCAAGGAACCTCCAGATAATAGTTAAAACTAAAGACAATAAGTTCTGAATGGACTGGGCTGAAGTCACCAAGGTGAGATGTCTCGTGAGATGGATTTCCAACTTGACAAAAAAAATGGAGCCAGTAGCTAAAAGAAAAAAAGATACTGGGGATCTTGAAGACCTCTTGCCAGTCAACCTGAAAAATTATGTTTTATTACATATTTTAAAGGGTCACTGCAGTTTCATAATTAGTTTATTATTTTAAAGAACTACTCTTGATATGTGAAAAATATTTTAGATCTGCATTCCCAAGTAACTGGATTCTCAAAAAAAAAAAAAAATCTGCCTTTATTGAAGCATAATATATATAAAAAAAAATTCAATTTTTTTCCCCAAGCTAAATTCTACAAAAGAACATATAAAAATGTTGCTTCAGTGGTCGTCCTACAACTCACATTAGCCTAAACTGTTAATTCCAAGGCAAGTATGCTGCACTTTTTGTCCTCATTACAGTTTTCTGGGAAGGGTTTATCGCAGTAGTAATAGTATGTGCGTCACTTGTCACACACAATTACATGCACAGTTTTTATTTTCTAAAATGTATTTCAGTCATTAACCTCAAGCACTTAAAAATCGGCTTACCAAATAACATTCTTAAGCCTTGTATGTATATAGGCACCGTTTAAAGTAAATTTTACATACTTGTCCACATAGCTACAGCTGCTTAACAACATTTTAAAATTAATATATTTATTACATTGGCAGCTATATGCAAAGTGTCACGTGCATAGAGAATGGGGGAAAACAATACATATTTTTTCACCAGAAATATCAATGAAAATGTGTGGATGTCAGTAGAGTCCAGGGAATGTATTTTAGTATCCTGCATACTTGGCTTTACAGGACCATGAACATTTTCAAAAAGAGAAGATATGTTACATAAAAGTTTGTGTGTGTTTTTTTTTTTAAATCAATAAATTAAAGTGTATTGACAATACAAATAATACACACAAAGATAGTTATATATAGAGGCAATCATATAGGTAAAAAAAGGTAGAGGGTACATTTGATGATTAAAATATATTGCACCTCTTGGCAACAGATTACCATACTTTCAAGTAATCAGAATAGTTGACCTACAAGTTGTGATATATAAAGGGCCAAGATACCTAGGTTTTGATGGAAATGTAACAGATCGTCCACGAAGCTCACAGACATTTCTTGGATGAGTAGATGGCTACCATTTGTTATGGTATTATCTTTACTAGTGGATTCTTTATTTTAAATATAGAAATATTATAATTGCTACAAAACTATAGCGAGATGCAATAAACAGACCTTTATGTCAAGGTGCAGATACAAAAATATAATTTGAATGGATGCTGAAACTATAATAATACTTTTTTCAAATAAAAGTATAATTTTCAAAAAGAGTGGTTTGGGCAAGACCACCGTTTCATTTCTTCACATTATGCTTATATCTAGCACTTGTACGTTAAAGCTTCAAGTTCAGTTTTTCAGGCTTTCCTTTACGTCTGGTTTCTAAAAGCACTATGAAAGGTGAGAGACAGCTTAGGCTCCAGGAGAGCTGTACAAAACAGTACGTGCCCTCGTACATTCACACTTTCTTTTGGTGACATCCTTGAAGTGATTTTATAACAGAACATTCCAGCAGCTAAACTCAAAATGGCTTCTCAAATCCAAAAAGGCAAAACCTTGCTGGACGGGATCCTTACGCCTCACAGGTTTAATTTCTTTAGCTGTTCATAGGTTATGAAGAACTGTAATGCGGTTAAGGAAACGTAACGATACATTTAACAGAACAACATGTAATGTGTCAAGCTGTACAGCTCCGCTGGCTACACATAACTTCAATATTTTGAGAATGGTTCCTGAAGAGAAATCCATGATACTGCAAGGATATGAAGCTTTAGTTTTATATGGAAAGTGGAATTAAATCAAGTTTCTTAATTATTAATTCAAAGCTTTAATACAGCTACATGGTAAATTAAGTGTTTGAGGTCCACTTAACAACACCATTCAAACAGATTTGGTCACAGATTTAAAAAGATTTGCTATATGCAAATATTGGGTTACTTATACAAATAGTTAGGATAACAGTAGATGTTTCTCATTTGCTGCTTCTATTAATGAACAATTAATGGAAAAAAAGCAGAAACAAGTTGGCTTGTATTAAGAAGAATTAAAAAAAAAAAAATTTTAAAGTGTTAAAAAATGGGGAGATGAAAATAAGTAATGCCAACAGGAAAAATCTTTAAAATATACTTTTTTTTTTTTTTTAAAGGAATAAATATGGTCCCAATTATAATAATTCAGTATATATTATACTGCAGTTAATTTCTATATATGACCAAATGCTGGAAAGATGTAAAAATAAACATTTTGAAAAAAAAAAAAAAAAAAAGACACTTTGTATCCAGCAAAATACCCTCTTAAGTTATAAGACAACAAAAAATAAATACTTATAAAATGTATTGGTATAAAATATATATATATATATATATATATATATATATATATATATATATATATAGGGACCTATCACTTGTCCCTCGCTAAGGTGCTGCTATCTGTGATGATCTACTGATAAAGAACTGTTTAGTGTGATAACTTTAAAGGGGTAATTGGTGGGCCCTCAAGCCAAGATGTAAGATCTAATCTACATTTGTCCAACCCCTCAATATTATCAATAGATGAAATTATAGGGTATTAGATTTGTATACTATATCAGAGAAAAATGTAAGCTCATATTACACAAAATTATGACATCACAGTTTTCAATTTCAACTTCAGAAAAGGATACAATAATATTCCATGGTCCCAGTCTTAACCAGTTTGGCCAAAATCCTTTGTACAGAGCAGAGAACCCTTCATTTCTCCAGGTCTGTAAAGAAAAATAAACAGTTCAAAATAACTTATTTCACTAATAGATGTTCGTATCTTCTTCGCCATCAACTTCATTACCCGATTATAAATATCTTAGATCGTTATATTACTAAGGAGCAATTCGCTTTTTCGAGGGTCATGATTTAAAAACGCACAAAAAGAAAGAATAGTGGAACTATGGGCAAGAGAATCACTATTTCCATTATGTTTTCTAGGCATCACCTAATATATAGAAAGACTCTCATGCCCTTGAGTGGTAGTACAGACTTAGTAAAGCCCATTCATCATTTTTTTTTGGTCCTACCACTGTGGTTCTGTCCAGACTTCAACATTTTTATCATCTTTATTAACTAGAGTGTTGATTTAAAATTGACAATCCTAAGACAACCGTAGCAGCTAAAGTTATTTCCCCATTATGGAGAAGATCATAACATACGGCTTTATTAAACTGTGATTCGGCCAATTGAATAGGGCTCTACATAAGCACATAGCATATATTATTTACAGAAGTTTTTAGTTCGTGAACTTCTATCCAAAGCAAGGTCTTCACCAACTAAAAACTTCTGTAAATAATATATGCTATGTGCTTATATAGAGCCCTATTCAATTGGCTGAATCACAATTTAATAAGGCTGATAGCTTATTTTTTTTCTTTTTTCTAAAGGAGCATAATAGCTTTTATACCTTACAGCTTCTAGATGAACCTTGGGTAACAGAAACATTACATTATGCCATTACTTCTGATCATATTCCTCACCTGCAACAGGCAATCCAATGTACCCTTGTAAGCTGTCCCTTCACATACTGCTCTTTGGTTCATCATACGTGTTCTTACAACGTCAACGGGGTTTGAAGCAAGAGCACCTGCTAACCCACAAGTAAAACTGGACCTACATGAAAACAAGGAAACTTCCAGTGATCATATGACTCTGCATATAGATACAAACATGAGTAGTACATCAGAAAAAGTCATCCAAAGCTGTTCAAAAGATAATTTTACTCTGCAATGCAAGTTAATTGCACAAACAATCTTAAATTAAATCAATTCGGGTCAGAAGTGAGCAAGAGATGCACAACCAGGTCACTGAATATCCTCTTGGAGAATTGAACTGCAGTTTAGACCTTCTATAAAATGTAAAATATGATGGAGTAGAAAATGCAGAATATAATAATTCATGGTGGTCAGTATATTTGTCATGTAAATAATTATACTATAGTAGTTATGGGTTAAAAATAAAATCCAAAATTCTAGTGGTAGGTGACAGAAACCATATGAATGCACTTCAATAAACTAACTAAAAAGCCTTCTGTGCACAGATATACAGTAGACTCTCAGGTAACTAGAACATAAGCAACCAGAAAAAAATTTAATACTGTACTTGAACCCTACAAATTTTTATTTTTGTTTAAACAAATACCAAGAGCCAGGTTGTCATGCCACAAAATGCTTACAGGGACCTAGATTTCATCCACTATTTGTCTCTGCAGTTCAATGTTACCTGGAAGCAGACAGACATGAGTGACTGAGCCAGGGCAGTGTGGGTGTTACATTCCCCAGGTTCAGCACCGCACCCTCCAGCCCGAACAACCCTGTGTGTAAGTGAGAAGTGAAAGCTGCTGCTGCTAGAACTGCCGTCACTGACAAATATACTTAGCAGATCATCCTATGTGCAGCTAATCTAGGGCTATTTTATATGTAACTCTCAAGCAACCAGAGAATACATTTATCCGGCATCTACCAATCCCCATGGGTGCAGATTAACTGAGAGTCTACTGTAATAAAATAATAATTAATGTTTTCCTTTAATATAAAGACCTACAAGAAGTGTGTATAGATGGTGTCTCCCATTAATCCAGAGAGGATCAGGTGCTTCTTAGTGATGTCATATACTGGTAATTCTACTCCAACCACAATAGCTGCTCTTTGTGCTGTGAGGGACACCCCCTGAAAAAGAGAAACAAAAGCATACATTTGCACTGTTCAGTAGATTTACCCAACTTTTATTTCATATGTAGAATGATTTATTGATACATTGTTACATTATGGCATGACCTAGGTTTATTTCGAAGTTCCTACAATGTTGCACGTTTGCTAAATGATTGTATTGGGGGAAACCCATATTCAAGGGCAATGGTGAAAAGCAACACAATTCTTGTGTATTTTTGTGATGAATTTGGATGCACAACAGAACAAAACAATTATCCAAATATGCCAATAAGACTATTTACAGTGATTACATCTAAACCCAGTGGAGTATCAGAAGCAAATCTGTGTTTGTCAGTTAACACTATTCTTTTTAACTTACCTTCCACAGTCCTTTGGTCCCCTCCTGCTGGTAAATATTGATGAAGTGCCCAATCATGCCACCCTGCATCAAGCTGCCTTGCGCCTGCATTCGGATCTGTAAAATTGTGTGCAATACGTTCAATAACACATGATATGCTGTTAATTATGTATTAAGTGACTTTCACCTTTAAAATAAAAAGAAAGAAACACCCCAAACCTTACAAGAACTGAAAAAATGATTTGATTGCTAGCTCAAATGTTTATAAAATGTGAAATACTTCTAGGTCTTTAAGGTCTGAGTCTGGTATCACTGAAAACTACATTTAAAAACAAGTGCTTTTGCAACGGAGGCAAAGACCTTATGTTATTAAAGCAATGTGGAAAATGAACACTCCTTTTCCCATATCTTATATGGGTTATTACCAGCATACACAATCTTTTTGATAACTTCCTGCCAAAATAGTGTTTTTTTTTATAGCTCCAAACTGTTAAAGGTAAATAAGATATATAACCCTATGCAATATGCTAGTATACGTATGGATTTTGTTTCTTTCAAATAGTAGGCCACACAAACGTACCATGCTAGGTACAGCTTCCATGAAATATTGCGGTGACAAAAAGGCTTTGGCCATACCACTTCAGGCTACAAGAGCAGCAGCCTGTGCACTGAAAAAAGTATATACTATCTCTTAGTCACACTTTATTATTTCATGACTAGAAGCCTCTCTAAAAAAAAAAAAAAAAAAAAAAAAAAAAAAATTATATATATTGTTATCATTTAGTATACATGGATCACATACTCTGTTTTCCAACACTGTTCCACAATACAATTATAAAGAAAGACGGTCACCCTCAACAACAAAATGTGTTTAATCTCACTTAATAGCATTAAATGCAAACTGGCTATACATTCTAATAGCCATTTTTCTCTATAGTTAATCAGTCTTGAGATTTTTGGCAATTAGTTATGATTATGCTAATTTGCATCTAGGAGTGCTTGATAAGAATGGAGGAGGGAAACTGCAGAACAACATTGGGGGTATTGTATTAGTCACAACAGAAGAGGAGCAGACCGATATTAATCAGCACATCGCAGCAGCCAATTAGTATTTAGGTGTCACTCATTTGCATAATCATGCAGCACCAACAGTGTTGAATAGAACTGAATTATGCACTTTTGAAAAGAGAATAGCCTAAAAAGAAGTCAACTCGATTAGGGGGTGATAGAGTCCCTAGAAGCTGTAAAGGTGGTTGCAAATGCACTTGTCACATGTCTCATTGTTCAGATTGCCAGAGTTAAAAACATAACAACAACAATCTACAATTTAATTGATTTTATCTTTTTATAATGATCTGTTAGGATTTGCCTAGAGCAAGATAGGTATTAAAGAGCAAGAACATGAATGTGTCCGTGTGCTATTTTTGGAGCAGATATAGCCATGTTCTAGCAGATCACTTGGCTAGAGCCACTTCCATGTGCATGGCTATTTTGAGAAGCCAGGCAACAGTAAGATGAAGAAAACACATGTACTGTAAGAAGACATGCTGTTTTTTTCACAATGTTCCTGTTTGTCAAGAGTATATGGGTCAAGTGGATCCAAATCATAAAAATAAAACTAACAAACTGACACAGCCCATTACATCACACTACGCACTAAAGCCACATAATGAAAACCTACACAAATATAATTTCAAATAAAACAGTAAAGTTTATGTTATTAGTTGCAATTATTTAACCTTCTAGAAAATAGAGGGAATTTGCAATGTAAGCCAAGAACAGCCAATTTAATACAAAACCCACCAAGATCTTAATATATTTGTAAAAACAAGGTACATTTCTGCAGTCTATATTTTTTCACATCTACACATACAAATATATTTTAATATGATGTCACTAAAAAGTAAAAATAGGAAGGAATATTAGTTAGGGAACAATACCTATGAAAAGAATGCAATATAACTATCTTATTTAAGAATAACGTTTTTTAAACTTATTTTGTGGATAATAACATGAAGTGTACCTATTACATTTAAATAAAGTTATAAATACCTTCAGGACATCAGTGGGATTAGCGATACAGGATGAAACGACTCCAGACAAAACACCACAAAATACATTGAGTACTAACGTTTCATCTAGAATGAAAAAAGAAACAGACTTTGCATCAAAAATCATTTCACTACAGAAAAAAGAAAAAGAAAAAAAGAGAGAAAAAAGAAGCAGAAGGCTCCGATTGAAAATACAATGCAATGTGACAAAATAGAGTGAAACCATAAAGCAAAGAGCCGTGGCATAAGCACATTACACAAGACCAACCTCAATAGATATTACTTTAAGGGAAGGAAAAACTCACCTTCTGGAGAATCCACAAACAACCTTTTAAGGCTCTGGTAAGTACCAATTTTAATAGTGCCGTATGATGCCTGCCTGAGCATTGCAGGGGCAATTCTATGAAGGAAAAAGAATATCATTAGCTTGCTTGTCTGGACAATGAGAAGAAATCAATCCAATGTAAATGTTGCAAGAAATGCAGCAATAAAAATTACCAGTCTGGGCATTAAAGTCTAAAAGAAGAGAATAATATATATATATATATATATATATATATATATATATATATATATATATATATATATATATATATAGTGTAATAGGAGAATGCACTTTATAATTTTGATGCCAGCTTCTTCCATTTGGTAATCGCAACATAGTATATTGTCACATACTATACATCAATTAAAATAACAAAAAAGTGATCCCCAGGCTAAACAAAAATATTAGGAGCTCCTTCTACAGACACCATATACACACACACACACTACAAATATTTAAACTTTCCCCTGACAATGTAACAATGAACCAAACTGTGGTAGCTATTTATAAAACACTATGCTACAAAATTGGACCCGCACCACTGAAAATTGTTTTGCCTACAACATTTTGAAACAAAAATAGACAAAGCTTTTTGCCCACAAAGATGTTTAGCGGAAAACATCGATCTCAAACAAACATAAAAGAAAAAAAAAAAAAAAAAAAACTCACACATGAACAAAAACTAAAAAGTACCAAGACCTCCATACCTCCCCGTCAAAATTATACCAACTCACATAAGTGGGAGAGCATGGAAATACTTGATTGTACTCCTAAATATTTCTTATTATCTATACCACTATTACCAATTCCTTTCCTATAGAGATTTTACCATTTTTCTTTGGGTAAAATAAAAATGTTTTAAAAATGACTGTGAAGCACTATACAAACTATATATTTATAGGATAACGATCCCAAGGTGTAAAATTGTGAAATAAATAAGTGATTAAATACTTTTATGGCAAAAGATATTTCTAGGTTTTTTCCCGTAGTTCTGCAGTAACTTCTATAATGTTACAGCATGTATGGGAGAAATAGGAAACACAACATCACATTTACTGAACTACATTTTGCCATGGGTACATAAATAATGTTTTAGAAAACGGCAGAATTTTAAAGGGAAACTAGGGGGGGGGGGGGGGGGCGGGGAATCTATAATGTCTTTATCCACTCTTTACATGTCAACTAGACCACATTAACTTTCCACTAGAATCATAAGACTTTATGAAATGTAAAAAACAAAATAAATGTTACTAGTCAAACTCTCTAATAAAACTGTAGTATTCTGGATACATTGCACATGAACTAATCACATATCATCATTGTACATTCCTGCACAGCGTGCTGTACTTACCCAGAATAAAGTGCTTTCATTCCCTCCTCCTTCCATATTCTCCCAAGTGCATGGAGCATTCCTCGGTAGCGGATTTCTTTGTACTTTGCATCATTTGCTTGGCCCTGAACCTGAAGTCGCGTTTTGGTCAGATCTATAGGGAAAGTGCCTTGAAAAGAAATAAAAACGTATTTAAAAAACAAAAGAAAATGTACTGGGACAGCTCATAATACATAGAGTATTGTTTTACTTGACTATATACAGTATAAACCTAAAAATCCATATCTTACATTTTTACATTTATCCGTTTAAGTGGCTATGTTTCGTATTTTGTGTGTGAATATGGTGACCACCTTTTGCACCATTCTAATCAATATCCTTAGCCACAGTAGAAGTTATGTATACTGAAAAACTATGTGGGTAAAAGACTAGTAACATGCATTTTCAAATTAGCTTCTTTTTCCTTACTTTATTTACTGTAATGGCTGAAGCCCCTTCCTACACAAGGCTGTGTTTCTGCGCAGGCCACACATTATCAGGGGACAGCAGGTTCTCTCAAGACGCTAGTGATGTGTATATGCACATAAATGTCTACATGCAGTGACTATATGTATTGTGACGTCTGTGGGGGGCGGCGCAAGACTTTGAGGGATTGTTGGACTATTAGGGGCTCTGGATTAACATGGACTATTGCTATTCTTTCTTCCTTCCTTCTATCCCCTGCTACTGTCCTCCCAAGTTGAATACTTGAACTTTGACAGCTACATTCTTATTGTGTGTCCTGTCGGATGGGGACCTAGGTTATTCATGGTGAGGACCACAATATGGGGGTCATCACGATTATTGTATTTTTATGTAGATTTACTGATGTAAAGATGGTACCCAGGCATGTTTGGTATTGAAATGCTGCACTTTCCCCAGAATGTCTAATAAAATTGTAATACTAGAGTCTCTGGGCAGAGGTGATTGGTTGTAGGGGTCCCAGTACAGATACACAAACCCCCACCCAAGGGGGGGGGGGGGGGGGGGTTGGTGAGTAGGTGGGTGAAATCACTGATGGACAGGCCTGCCCCCATGGTCAGGGTGAGGGCTGGTGGATTTTTGATGGACTGTGTTGTGCATATATACTGGATAACATTAATAAAGGCTGTTGTCAGTTTAAACATAAATAATTGAGGTGTGCGTTTCATTCTGAGGAAATAATAATCCTTATTACTGGGATTATTGCTGCTGAACCTGCACAGGACAGTCAGTAACATTTGCTGGGTAGCTCTGCTGCTTCCTGTGGTCAGCTGGGTGCTTTGGTGGCTGTAAGCTGGATTGGTTCTGTTCCTGCTATCAGGGATATACAAAGAACCAGACGGTCCTACTGGGTACCTTTTTATCTAAATTCTTATCAAGCCGAATAGAAGCAGTAGGTCCTTGCATGTATATTATATAGATGAAAATCCTTACAAAGCACATGTATAGTCTAGGTGTAAATTCTCTCCACAACAGGAAAACAACAGTAGCACAAGCCTATTGCAGTTACAGCATTATCAGACTGTGACTCATTGAAAGTACCAGCTTAACACAACAGTGCCCATAAGTAAAGCAACTATCAGCTCATAACAGTATTTTTCAACGTGACTCTTTTGGAGAGGAAACGCAAAAGTTTAACTGATCTCAAATATACTCTGAAGAATGCATGTTCTGTTCAAATGATGAAAAACAAGTGCCCATTGAGACACCAACGCCTTATACAGCAGCCAATCCTATAGCGCTGTTTGCAAAGCAGAAATTTACATGTAATAAAAGCTGAAGAAAGCAGTGCCATAAACACTAACAGAGGAGGAATTCGGTATACTGTGCCACCATTACACCAAACAATTACTAATGGCTCAGAAACTTAATTGTGTTATATACACAGAACAAATACCACAAAACACCTGCTTTAAAGTGATGACAAAATAAAAACAAATTCCCTGTATTAGTCAGAAAAACAAACTCAAAAGAAATACAGGCTATTTAGAAGGAATAGCAGAAAAGACTGAAAAACATGTAATGTTTGATACATTAATTTGTGGGGGGAAACAAAACAAAACAGTGTAAGTGTAATAAGAATACACTACAATAGTGGGTTTTTTAGCCTGTGTGGCACCATAGTGACCTGTCAGGATCAATCTGAAGACGCTACAATCATTGTGCAGGAACTTTGCACCCAGGAGGGTGTGACCTTGCATAGTATTGAGCTTCCATTACTACTACTACTGAAAGCTCTGCAAGTTGTAGAAACCACATTCCCACGGCGGAATAACCCATAATTGGAATATTGTACTGCAAGATAATAATATAAGATAAAACATCAGAAGCCATTTTTTTTTTTGCATTTTATAATTCAAATACTACTCATATCCAAGGTAGTTCTTTCAAATGGTTAAATTATAAGCAGGTATAATTTGAAGAAGGGCATTAACACTTGAAATTATTGTATGCACTTAGTAGTGCAACCCTACCTTATTCTAATTTGTTGCCAACAAAAACAAAATATTGCTGGATTATTACAGAATATATGTTCATCATTTAAACCTAAAAAGGTAACGTTGCATGCAGTTTACAAACCAAAGATCTCTTTCCATAATGGTGTCTTTACTGCAACCATTGGCAATATATAATGATACTTACATTATATGAACTCGTAGACACTGCAAATAGTGGTTTATATGGCTAACAACTATTAAAGGTATATGGAAGTTGTCCTGTATTTAATATTAAAATAAACCATATCTAAACATTTTATTAAGTGCTAAAAAGCAGGTTCGAGTAAGTGAAAACAGAAAAACCAAGGTTATGGACTTGTTAATAAAATGATGATTAGATCTGCAAACAAACACACACAGGTAGTTTATTTTAATAATAAAACCAGGGAAACTTCCATATACCTTTAATGTGTGTATGAAAAGGAATGTACTAAATTTGAGGCACATGATATTATTGTATTAGATATATGAGAAAAAAAGGTGTTGCTTTAAATGTTTGGATTGGTTTGTTTTTAAGCACTTGATAAAAAGGCATACAGCCTAAGCATTGTATTTTATTTCTGAAATAAGAAGCATAGATGAATGATTTACCCAGACCTCCAAAAATGCCAGGAGACAGGGCGCCAATGCGCCTAAAATATGCGAGCAGGCGCCTAACTGTTGCAGTGTGACTTTATTTGTATACATTTATGTGGCCAGAACAGATGTCCCAGGGCTTTCTGTTTTATTATAAATTAAGTCTAATAATAAAAAAAGTTATTTATTTATTTTTTCATATAATAAAGTATATTCTAAGTGAAGTATAAGTGGAAGAATACATCTTGGGCCATATTTCCTCACAATGCCCCAGTTTTGAAGCAATATCAGAGGACTATTTGTATGTACAAGCAGGTGCATTGGAGAACAAGCAACGTTTTTTTTCCTATCTCCTAAAGTTTATATTTAAAAATTGTCAAGGATTATCTAAAAATAGTATGTTATACATAAGAAAGCACTTTTTGCATTTTCCTCTGCTCTTGTTTTGATGAAATATAATAAAGTTTACAAGGCTACAGGTCACCACAATCTCATGAAAACAAGCTTCAATGTTTCCAACACTATCTTAGATCTATGGAAAGATTATATGACATGTCTTCCTTAAGGACAAATAAATGTTTTGAACTCAAATAAAAAAAAATACCAGATTTTTTACGTTCATAAAATGCAATGGAAGTGGGAGGGGATCCTGACCGTAGTTCCTTTAACTTAGAGACATGGAAGGTTTCTAGATTTCACTAGGAATACAATATACTAATGTATCTTTTTAATTTGGTGTACTTCATTTAATTAAGAAGTGCTTAAAAACTCTGTTTTTTCGGTCTAAAATCTTACAAAATTCTGGTTTCGCCCCTCTGCAGCTCATGAAGACTGTGTTCTTTTAAGTATAGTGGTTGTGCTGTGGCATATTAACCAATAAGTGGAAACATTTTGCTTGAGTGAGGTCATTGATTGCTATTTAAAACAATGCACTACTCAGTCTGTATTCAGGAGCTGCATGAGATACAGAGGGCAGACCCAAAAAAGGTAAAAATAGTATGATTTTAGGTAGAAAAAAAAATGGAGAGAGAGAGAAAGATGCACAATTCTCATGACATTGGAATTTCCTTTAGAAATACCCTTTAACATTGCCAAAATAGTTATCAAGGGGTCCTCATTTTTAACCATATCTCATATGACAATACCCTTTTAATTAACATACCCTGTATAATATTTTACCTAAATAGTAAGTTCTTTGGATTTATGTAATATGTCCTGTGGTACCATATACAATAGTGGCTCTGTATATTAGACAACTATATATTCAGTAAACATCTCTCCAGATGGAAAGATTACAAAAAAATAAACATAAAAACTTACCACATTCTGCAGTAATTGAGGCCAACCCCCCATAAATAAAAGGCTTCCAGTTTAGGGCAGACATGTTCACAGTTGGGGTATCTATTTTGCCTGCAGGAGAAAATAAAAATAAAATAAAAGTCATTATTAAAAATAGAAAATAAATTAATAAGCCAAACAACTTAATCATTTCTTTTGCATTTGGTGACTGTATTTATATGTTAGTTTTTAAGCTAACTATTCACGGAGTGGGCACTGCAAAGTGAAATCACTAATACTGCTGAAGATGAATAGAAAAACCATCACTGTACATTGGGCTCCAAATCCAAAAAGCAGTTACAAAAATAAATGTTGGTCAGGGATATCATAAAATGCATTGTTTTAGAAACATTCATGGGTATTACTAAACATTAAATCATGAACTACTCGGACAATCAAGAGATTTTCCTCTAAATGCCAACATATAATCCCACATATATTCACACACACCCACCGGTAGTGGGGGGACAAGATTGAGAGAGAGAAAGCATTAAGAGAACATAAAGTACTGAACTATATCCAAGACAGATGAAGCAATAGCTCTGCATCAGCTGATAAGCACTACTTTCTGTGACATAACCAGGAATGCCGCTCTCCTTCAGCAAGGTCACAGGGAATTAACCCAAACATTCCTCCAGGCAACCTGTGTAACCTCTACGAACCTGTCCTTGCAGGCAACCAAACTGGTTTCAAGAAAAGTTAAAAGCATCCAGAGAGATGGGAAAGGCCAAACTTAAGATCAAAGAAGCAGTCACTTGAAATCTGACCTTGTGCAACTCAAACATTGATCTTTGAGAAACCTACTGGTCTAGTTCTAAGGAGGACACCCAAATCTATTTGCAGTGCTGCTACCTGTCCAGGCTGGTTCTTATTTATTCACTCCTACAATTTACACAGAAGGCAATACCTTCAAGGTCTGCTAAGCAACCTGATATCTGACTACAATGTCACCCGTTTTATCAGAAGATTATCTAAGTGACAAATGAACATTTTAATATCGTATTTGATATTCTAGAATATTTTTTAACGATTCTCAAATACATAAAATATTTGCTTGGTCGCAAATCTCAACATGAAACCAGCTGGTACCTGCAATAAAACAAACAAGAAGAGAGAGGAACTTTCCTAACACACAAGAACATTATAATAAATCATCATCTAATATGTTTTGCTATCTGTTTCTTACTTGCTCTCGGCCTTATATCAGTTTATTACCGAATGTCCACTCACGCCTCATTTAACTCTCTGATAGTGACAGGGACTTGATTATAAACGCATGACTACTGCCAGATGGTCATGCCTATAATAAAAATAGACACTGTCACTGATATTTGGAATATGCACTTTGTATAAAACAATAATAATAATGGGACGGATTTAATTTGTACAACTCTTTAAGATATTAAAATGTACGGTCCCATCCTGTTGTATGTGCGCCGCTGCTTGCGATCCGCCGCGTGCTCACGCTCGTCGAGTTGCGCCACGTCGGAGGAGAGAATAGTCCTTTTGCTATACTGCGGTAGTGGCGCACATAAAAGCGGATAGATCTGAATGTACAATGTAGGTGGTGCAAGACCCAGTGACCCCATCTTGTTTATGTCCATGACCAACTAGTGCGGGCTGCACCAACTATGAATAGTACAGAGCTTAATTTAGGTATACAGAACATCCCGTACATCAGCTCTTAATGTTACACATGGCCTATAAAATCAGAAGCTGCCTTGTGTCAATCTATTAAATAGCAATTATTATCATCATCATCCTTTATTTGTAACACGACAACATATTCTGCAGCGCTAAACAGGGGTCAAGTATAAATCGTATCATTTTTTAACACAGCCAAAAGAATTGAGGGCCACTGATAAAAGCAAAAGCTACAACAACCAAGGTTGCTCAGATCTGCATATTATCATAAAAAAATTTTTTAACTTATTTGTTACAATTGTTTAAAAAAATATTAATTGAAAAAGAATGATGCAATAAACAATGATTCAACTTGAGGATTTAGAAAAATCCAACAACAACCTGATATTCGTGTTTGATGCTCGTCAGTGGTATTTATACCTTGCGGATAAGTTCACATAGGTGTAATGTCACCACACGCCTTATCCTGTTATGTCCATCAGTAAGTAGCATCAGATGGCAGAGAAACATGCGCACACCTTCATTCATAGGAGCTGTGCATGGCTGGCAAAGCACCTTTATCCACAAGTACAGTGCAACTTAAATGGCCAGGGGAAGTGATTTTCATGTTAAACCTATACGTTCACCATTAATTAACATTAAACAGACATGTGCAAACAGCAGCAAAGCAAATGTTTAGCCCCAAAATATAGTAATAATAAAAAAAAAAAATCTTCATAAATAGCTACTTTTGCACCCCTCTGGTTGCCCTAATCACTAGTGAAAGGAAGTGGAATATTTCAACTGTGATAACATGGATTAGGCTGCCTTGATAATGTTACTGCAGTGACATTATTGTGGGTAGATCAGATCTTGATTTGCTACGGTCTGTACAGTTTTTTTAATATTAATAGTGAATTAAAACTAGGTATAACAAGTATGTGCAGTGGCCCTTATCACATGCTGCTTTAGTGATATGGATAGCTTTGTGTCATTAGCACTGGCAGTGTGTGTTCCTACATGAATATAACACAGGCTCTCAGAGGTCATACAGGATCCCAGCACAGAGATTAGTAACTCCTGGCAGGACCCAGCTCCATGTGTGGGCACAGCCCGGCTCAGTGTCTCCTGTCACACACCACGTGACCGGCGCGCTCTCCTCTCTGTCTAACCTGCATCTTCCAGTCGCACCAAGAACGCCCGCGGTGGCACCAGATGGGTTAACCAGACGAATACCGGCGTGTGCGGTGATGTCAGTGCCCACGGATACCCTGCACTTACCGTTTTGTCGCAAAGTGTGGCACGCGGGCCTCACACCAACACTACGCAAGGAGGAATGAAGAAAGCCTGTATGCGAACCCAACGACTCCAAGGACAAGACCACGCCCACTCTGTCCCTTCCCAGAACATTATTAATCCCGCCCCTCCTTAGGCTTCCACCTCACCCCCGCTGTCTCTGGCTCGCGATTCCCCGCCCACATGCCGGCAGCGGTAGAATGTGATTGGTTAATAGAAATAGAGGCGGCTCTATTTGGCACGTGAAGGCAGAGTGATCATTTTGTGTGTGGGCGGCGCCAGTGTAGATAATGTCAGTGTTGTCACATAGTGAGTTACAGAGTAAGCACATGGGCATAGGAGAGAGTATTTACAAACTAGGAACAGAGCATAATGAGCTGGGAGAGGATGAACAGGCTGCAGTTAGTGTTGTGCAATGTGTATAAAGAGCACATAGGGCAGGTGCTACGCACTCACCTATATACTTGTAGTGTAAATACCTGCAGAGTTATCTGGCAGTTAAACCCCCTCCCCGTCTTATCAAGCACTCCGAGCCCCACATTTGCATACATGAGCCACAAAGATAAATTCTAAATATTTCAGAAATGATTTACTGTAGAGTAACCTGCAAGTACAATGCATCCCAGATTTGTAGTGCTCTTTTACATGAAATCAACCTGACCTAAGCAAGGCCCAGTTGGTATGTGCATATAAGAATGTATACCCCATCACCTATTGAATATAAAATTAGACACAGACCACTTCTTGGGAGATAACTGGCCACAGCGTTTATTGGTAAACACAACATGATGTAATAACCATAACGATAAATAAATAAATATAACCCGAGGGGAGGAGCCTGGACAGAGACATACACCCTACGCCCTGAAGCCTCATCCAGGGCCTACCGTGTTGGAACATCCGTACCACCGTAGGGTAGGATCTCCCCCATTTTCCACTGTCCCGGCAACTCCCCTCACCACCCGCCGCTGTGACAAAATAAACAAACTTTTGATACCATAAAATAAATACTTAATGATACATCCACAACAATGAGTACTTCAGACAATAAACAACATAATCCACAACTTACTATTTATCTTTTATTTTTATTTTTTTATTAACAGTACAACATATACATCACTTTAACAACAATACTTTAGGGATGGGTGGGTGGGCATCTGCTCCCATGGCTAGCTGGGGGCAAACTGGTGGAAATTGGTGGCAAAAGCCTATAATGGCTCCACCTCCCCCAGCTAGCCACCTCCTGCCCCTCCCAGGTCCTGCCAGGTCAGGTGGCCCCTCCTTCCAACCCCAGGCAAGCCTGAGGTGGCCTATGGGCCCTTCATTCTGTTAGAGAGTCCCTTTAAATAATTTTTTTGTCACTACACTAAAAATGCTAAATTTATTGTGTCAGAAGTTCAAGAAGAAAATCATGTATCTGTGTGTGTATCAGCATCTGACATCACACAGAGGACGTGTAGCAATGTGTGTGTATATTTGTGTTTGTATCACATTTACATAGCACTTTTTCCAAATGTTAGATGGCTTAGTATAAACAATTTCCAAGTTTATGACAACATTGGAGTAAGGGTTAATTACAACGCATATCTAAACAAACGACTACAAGAGGAGTAGGAGGCCGTGCCCTGAGCAACAGTCCAGGTATATGGTGCTTTTATCCAAGGCTCTGTATAGCTGATGGCTTACATAGGAAGGACACCAAGGGGAATGCTTGTCACAGGATGTAAGTCTACGAGGGAAACTTGTGTTTACAATAAACTTCCCCTTTCAAACGAAAGATCGGTCCTTTACCTCTTCCCTTAGGCAAAAGATTGGCAGCAGCAGTGCCGCCGCCAACCGCTAGATGGCGCTGACGATTTTCAGAATTCTGCTGCACATTGCATATAAAGGCACGCCGACATAAGAGGCCTTGAGCTATGAGAGGCGCGCCCGAAGCCCTGAAGGGCAGAGCGCCCACGCCGAACATAGCTATGGCCTCGTTGTCGATTCAGCACCATCCAGTTGTGTCACGTCGGAGGGGGGAATAATTATAGGCCTTCCCTGAAAACGGACGGCGCCATCAAGCGGCTACTTGCTGGCTCTGCAGCTATCCGTGCTGGCGATACACAACAGGATAGATTTAAAAGATCCCCTGTCCCTACCAGCCTCCAAAATACATCCAAGGAAAGTCCCACAAATAATAATTTTATAAATTAGATACAAATAATTAGGCTAGATCTTTCTTGTTGGGTGGCCAGCAGCAGTGTCAGTAGCAGCGCAGCGAGGGGCCACTAGATGGTGCTGTGGACATTTTACAAAACTTTAAACGGTTACCCTAATCCTATGAAATGGAGTTAAATTTCAGATGAAATACAGTAAAATATCGTCAGTGCTATCTAGTGGCCGCTCACAGCCACTACTTGCGGCCACCCAACAGGAAAGGTCCAAGAGCAGAATACAGTCATGAAAAGGGGCAAGTGAGAATAGGAATGAAAACCAACAAGAGCTGGAAGGGGCAGAGAACAGTGATAGGTGGATTACACTGGACCCATAGATATAAGAGGCTATAGAGAGGAGGAAAGAGGGAAAGGGAACAAGAGACCACAGAAAGGGGAGAAGTGGGGAGGGAAACTTTGGGATGTGAAGAGCTGAAAGGGATTGGAGAGGGGGAAAGAAAATAGATAAAAGAATCTAAAGAAATGGAGTCTTTAAGAGGATAGGAGGAAAGAGAAACAGGCAGCACAGGATGAACCGCGTGGCCTTGGCCCTAGCTGCAGCCCCAATAAAAAAAGTCCCTGATATTTCCTTCTAATCACAGGTTCATAGCAATGAACTAGAAATGTTATTAAATATCAGCTCCTGCTGCATTTCTGGGATACTCAGCGGCACTGTGATGCCCAAATACAGTACTCTTTTATATATTTGTATATAATCTAATATTCTGTAAACTATGTTCTCCATTTCTCACTGTGAAGATTGTGAGGCGGCTGGTCTGGAAATGTACATGTATAGTGGTGACCATGGCCTCAATGTCCCTTATTAGAAAGATACACCAGTTGTACACCTGAATGTATTTAAACATCCAATGCTCCCTTCCACTTAATACAAATAACCACAAAAAGATTTTATATGACAGAATTTAAAATATAAAAAAGAATGCATAATACAAACAATAGACAATAATAAGTCTGTTTTATTATTCTTATTGTTCCAAAATAAAAGATAGATTGATATAAGGTCTAGTTTCTCAACAGACCGTACTATAAACACGCAGTGTCACGGTCACCACCGCCTGACCACATCTGCAGCAGCACTTCTCAAGTAAGTGCTCATTCAGCATCACTAATATAGTTTCTGTAGTGTGTAACGCTGGCTAGCGCATGCACATTATGGAAACAATATTCAGCAATGTGGGGGGGGGGGGGGGACATGGGATGGAGAGAGGAGGGGAAAGAGACACAGTGGAGGGAGCAGGGGAAAGAGACATAGGGGAGGGAGGAGGGGAAAGAGACACCAGGGGGAAAGAAACGCAGGGGAGGGGGGAAGGGACACGAGAGAGGGAAAGAGACATAAGGGTGTAGAGACATGAAATATTTCCCGTATGACGGGAAAACGTCTAGTTGACAATAAGATACAATAGGACAGTTCAAGGTAGAAGAGGTAATCATCTTGCTGCTAGGCAAAGCAGAAGTCAGGAATATTGCTACTTCCTGGTATTTCTTTAGATTGCAAGAGCATGTTAAATATGTTTATCTTGTTATCGGATTTCATTTGATACAGTTTATGAATCAACTCTGAAGATACTGAGTTAAATGATGTAATATTGTAAATGAAGGAACTATGGACTACAGAGTATTTGTGAATGGTGCTGAGTGCATACTGGTAGTGCACAGTGGCACTTTACTCTGTGACACAACCATCACATATATAGTTGTGAAGGCGCTCCTTGCCAGCAACTGCGGACCTCGGAAAATTTACGGAGTTACGGAAAAAAAATACGAGACACGTTACAACCCATTACGACCTCACAAAAAACGCCCGAAACCCATGCAGATGAAAAACACAATAAATAGAAAAAATGGCTGCCGAAAAAACGAAAACGAGGCTACAGCACTCTAAAGACGCAACACACCAAACACCTACGGATTTTCTGAAAAAGACGTACGAGAACCGAAAACAAGGATGCAACCCGCGCGACCCCAAAAACATTAGAAACAATAAATACAAACAACACATAAAAAGCTTACCCACAGCAAGGGGGGGGGGGGGGGCACCTAGGACCTCTGCAAGTGAAGTTACACCTCGATTTAAGTCAAAACTTTGGAGTTTAGACACCCGAAAATCACCTAAGCGAGAGAAAAAATGGCCACCGAACAAAACAAAAACGAGTTAGGCGCCATTTTACAACACTAACTTATACAATCTGGAAGTACACAGCTACCCTAACGGATTTGCCTCGCGCACGCAGCCTATTTATACTATACACTGCACACATTTATGACGCTTACACAGCAGCTCCACAGCACTGATGCTGCAGCAGCATGAAAACAGATTGCCAGTTCTTGTACACAATGCATATATTACTTCACAATAGGTAAAGTATATTATTTTCTTATTTTATTAATTATTCGTGGACATACCAAAAAAAAAAAACCACCAACGCTGCTCATAGCACACCAACAACCAAGAGCCTTGCAATGAGCGACAAAGGCGCTCATCGCAAGGCTCGCAATGAGCGCCAAAGGATCTTAAAACACCAACAAAATTAATTTCACACGCAAACAACATTACCTGCCTTACAATCTTATTGCCGTCATTTTTTGGCGGGCAAGTCGCTAGTTTTGTTATATCATTGAAAGCACAACAGACCTTCTAGCATGTAAATTTTAAATGCTGGTAGGAATCAATACGTGTAATTGGTTCAGAGCCCACAAACAGTCTATCACTTAGGTCCTTGTACCTTGATAACTATTACATTGCCATGTGTGTGATAAGTAAAAGCCACTGGTGATTCTCTGCATAAAGTCCAGCTAGCTGGGACATCACATGCCCATGCATACGCACAAACTGTTTTTGGCAGGAGTCTAGATACAGTAAAGCCAGTGGCCAAGAACAGCTCTAGTTGCTCATTCTAGTCATCACATGTGTGGTGTATTTATAGATATATGCAATATCAATTAAATAAAAAAAATATATAATAAACATTAAATAAAAGCTGTCATATGAGGATAACTATTTTATCTGAAAAGGTATGTGAAAAACACACACATACTGTGTAAAATATATATATATATATATATATATATATATATATATATATATTCATAAGATCCACAACACAAGCTGAGATCCTGCTCCATGCTGATGATAGCCAGTAAGCTTGAAACAGCTGTACATGGATAGGACTCTCAGCTTGTGTAAAATCCAGCCTTGACATTGCATTAAAGCTGTGTAATACAGCAGGCATAACCTTAAAAGGAAGCCATGTTTGATAATGTCTATGGGCCTCATTCAATTGCGATTCGGCCAATTGAATAGGTCTCTAAATAAGCACATAGCATTTTTTTTTTAAAGAAGTTTTTAGTTAGTGAAGATCTTACTTTTGTATAGATGCTTACTAACCAAAAACATCTTTAAAAATATATGTTATGTGCTTATTTAGAGCCTTATTAAATTGGCAAAATTGCAATTGAATGAGGGCCTATGTGTTTTTTTTTTACTTGCTTTAGACATTCAAATGTGAACACAGTTTGTGTCTTTAAGAGCTTTATTTACTATATATATATATATATATATATATATATATATATATATATACACACACGCACATATATATACATAGAGAGAGAGAGAGATTGAGATTGATTTATATATTTTCTGTAGCCCATGGAACTCCATGGGGGTTACAGGAGGCCTCAAGATTACAACTCCTCAACAGAGAAGGATTTCTTAATGTAGTGGAATATCCTGGAACTTTAAACAAAAGTATCTCCTTATTTTTGGATGTCATATTTAACAACTGTTTACTTATAAAGTATAACCCTCTTGTAATGTGCCATCTAATAATCTCAATACCATTTTTTTCATTAAGCCAAAGCTGAGTACTATTGATACGGTTATATTGTGGAGAAAGCCAAAAATCCGTATTTTAGTGAAATGCAAACATTTTTCAGGTACAGTATATGCTCCATGTAATCAGTCTGTATACCTGTACATTTGAGCAAATACACTGGTACCGTGGTTCCCATTGACTCAGGTACTCGATGCTCTCACAGGGGAAAAATTGCTTGGAACTCGAAGCTTGCTCGGTATTCTATGTGGGGGACTGATCAATTGCTCTGTGCTTGATACCTGGGGCCAGATCAATTGCTCGGAAATCAACGCACTTATGACACCCCTGTCTCTCCCTGTAACAGCCCAAGTGCAGCCTTTGCCTGTAAGAGCCCAAGTGTAGCCTGTGTCTGTAAGAGCCAATGTACATCCTGTGCCTATAAGAGTCAATGTGCAGTTTGTGTCTTTAAGAGCCAATGGTCCGGAACAGATTATTTCAATTTACATTGATTCCTATGGGAAATGCTTTTTTGGCACTCATCCTGCCGCCCCAGAACAAGGTACCACTGTACTGTGATGAATACTGGACAGAAGTGAGCATATGACTTATGAGAAATAAAGATTTTGTTTTGGGGATAATGCTCAAAGCTACTCATTGGGAAAGACATAACTCTTGCCAAACACAATATCCTGAGTATATTCTAAACATACCAAAGATGTTATCTGAACAATTAAGAGAGTATCAAAGTAATCTTATGCCTAGATTTACTTTCTTGGAATTTCTTGTATGTTTTTTACTTTTAGACTGTGCACCATTTAAGTTTAATATTTGTCAATTGTTTCTAATGTATTCATATATTTGTATTCATATACAAAACAGTATTCTAAGATAGGTTTGTGTAAGTATCTAGTGTCATTGGACCCCCCCCTGCTAATTCCTCTATGTAATATGCATGGTGTTTTTTCATCCACAATCGTATTTCCTAAGTCCCTTACTTTGAAGGAAGGTCTAAATAAAACCGATACAGAATCCGGAGGCACTAGTCACCTAACAGCATTAGCAGTTGTGTAAGCCTCAGGCATAAGTGCATTCTTAGAGAAAATGTTAATGTTCACACAATCTACTAGTTCATAAATGCTTCAAAGTAATAGTTTGTTTCAAGGCATGGGAATGCAGGTACAGAGCAGAGCAAGCAGGTCTTGCCAGTTGTGTCTTCTAGTGAACATGTGCAAGAGAAGGGAAGCTTTTACTTGCAAAAAGATAATCTAAATTAACCAATGAGGCAACCTCCATCCCTTCACTCCTAAATAGATTAACAACATGAGCAGAATACACACCACAGGCTCCAGGGCAGCAGAACACAAAAACGTAGAATTCTTTATGCAGTAGTCTTCTAAAATATAGTTTTACATACTTCAAAAACATATACAGCCTTATTAAATTGCGATTCAGTAAATTTAAAAAGGGCTCTATTTAAGCACACAGCATATTTTATTTACAGAAGTTTTTAGTTCGTGAAAACCTTGCTTTTGGATAGAAGTTCACGAACTAAAAACTTCTGTAAAAAAAAATATGCTGTGTGCTTAAATAGAGCCCTTTTAAATTTACTGAATTGCAATTTAATAAGGCTGATAATTTTTTGTTTTATATATATATATATATATATATATATGTGTGTGTTTTAGGCTATAGCCACATATCACCTGAGTATAGTCATTGTGGGGTTTACATGGTCATAATCAAAATATGTACCACTTTATAGCTGTGCCTATTGAGTATAGCTAAACCAAAAAGTCAGAAACATCCGTCTGATGTTTCTCTCATACGAAGGGAAATTGACTGGTATTTTAGGGCTGGACTATCCTTGTGGATGGGATCAGACTGATAGTACAAGCAAGTTATTGGACTACTGTACTGCATTTACAAGTAAAGCCCATATGTTTGTTTGCTTTACATAGGCTATTAAAAACACTATGCAGTTTAAAATAAATACAAATTACATTTTTTTTTTTTTAGGCGTATGTCTACTAGGCATTCCGGTGAAAATCCTTATGCCCCCTCAAAACAAGCTCCTACAGTTCTTCTATTTAGCTACGAAGAGTCAAATAGCAAAGAACTGGAAGTCTGATAAACTTGATCTGTCAACGGTTAACAAATTTAACTACTGTATTTATCGGCATATAACACGCACCGGCGTATAACACGCACCTCATTTTAAGAAGGGAATTTCAGGGGAAAAAAAAAATTCAAATAAAGAACTTTTAAGCAAAATCCTCAACCTCCCTCCTCATCCTCAACCCCCTCCTCAACCTCCCTCCTCATCCTCCCTCCTCAACCCCCTCCTCAAACCCCCCATCCTCATCCTCCTTCCTCAACCCCCCTCCTCAACCTCAACCCCCCTCCTTATCCTCGACCCTCATCCTCGACCCCCCTCCTCATCCTCGACCCCTCTCCTCAACCTCCCTCCGCATTCTAAACCCCCCTCCGCATTCTAAACCCCCTCCTCCTCAACCTAAACCCTCCCCCTCCTCAACCTAAACCCTCCCCCTCCTCAACCTAAACCCCCCTCCTCCTCAACCTAAACCCCCCTTAATACCTCCCCCTCACTTATCTGCTTCTGCTCCGGCCTCCGCTCCTTCACCCAGTGACGTCACATGTGCGCCAGCGCGCCACGTCATTAGCATATTCCGTGTGTCGGCACCCGATATATGCTAATGACGTGGCGCGCATGTGATGTCACCGGGTCAAGGAGCGGAGCGGAGGCCGGAGCAGAAGCAATTGCAGCAATTCAACAAAATTTGTGTGCAAGGGTTCTTGTTCTCCACAAACTTCCATGTGTGGAATCTCTGTGCCCTAACGCTTCTGGTAACTCCCGCTCTGGCCAGGATCTCAGCTTTTAGGCTGGCATAATCCATTGCTTGCTCTGTGTCCAGGTCAAAATATGCTTTATGAGCCTCCCCACACAAATACAGAGCAACTATACTGGCCCAGTGTCTTTGGGGCCACGCTTCTTTCGGTCTTCTGCAGCTTGGGCCTGTTGTTCCGCCAGGACTTGTGCTGCCTGGGCCTGCTGTCTCAGTAACTGCTGAGTAGTCTCCTGCTGGCAAGCAGTGGTTTGTATTAGGGCCTTCACTAGTTCCTCCATTGTTCAGTTCCCAGCACTGCCACCATATGTGATAACGCTGCTGTCACACTCGGGTTCGTGCTCTTGTATCTGGCACCACAATGGAGTACTCAGGAGCCCTTTTTAAAATATCAGCAGTATTTATTTGAGTGTAGCAAAACAAAATCCTAGCTTCTAATAGAAGCACTGACTTTACTCTTGGCTGTAGTTCCCTCACTATGCAAGATAAATTTTACACAAAACAAAAGTCCAAACAAAAGCTTACGGGATATCAAGTCTTGTAGCAGGGGATTTCCACAGCAGGCTCTGGCGTCCTCTGTCCAGCTCAGACTGAGCTCTCTCCCTCAGCTGGGTGCTAATCAGACCTTTAAAGGTGGAACCCAGCTGGGCCTGCTTGATTAGCCTGCTGTGTTAACCCTTTCTTCCCTTAGTGGACACAGGGCTCTGCTCAGTCTCTCCCCCACGTACACTCCATCAATGATTCTGTTACATATCCCCCTCCCCAGCTCGACACTATGGCGTTGAGCGGCCAATGCCGTGAGGCAATGTATGCGGGATAGGGCATCGGCATTGCCATGAAATCTGCCAGCTCTATGAAGAACATGGAAGTCAAAGGGTTGGAGGGACATGAACCATCTCGTCACGCGGCTATTTTTCTCCTTGTTCTGGTGCATCCACTGTAAAGGGGCATGGTCCGAGACCAAGGTGAACCTTCTTCCCCATAGGTAATACCGGAGGGCTTCAGTGGCCCATTTTATGGCCAGGCATTCTTGCTCTACCACAGAATATTTCTGTTCCCAGGGCATCAACTTGCGGCTAAGGAACAAGACTGGATGTTCTTCACCATTCACCTCCTGTGACAATACGGCCTCCAGGCCTACTCCTGAAGCATCTGTTTGTAGGATAAATTCCTTTTCGAAATCAGGGGCTATTAACATGGGACCTTGAAACAGTGTAGTCTTTAGGTCCTCGAAAGCTTCCTCAGTGGCCTTGTTCCACTTGACTACGTCAGGTGCCTTATTCTTAGTGAGTTCTGTCAGCGGGGTGGCTCTTGTGGAGAAATGTGGGATAAACCTCCTGTAAATAGCCCACAATTCCCAGAAAGGCCCTTACTTGCTTCTTTCTCAGTGGGCGAGGCCAGTTTTGGATTGCTTCCACTTTGTTGAGCTGCGGCTTGACCATTTCTCGTCCAACAGTGTAACCCAGATATTTGGCTTCACTAAGTCCAATGGCACATTTCGCAGGGTTCACTGTACGGTTTACACGTCTTAGGGTTTCTAATACAGACTCCACCTTTGGAAGATGTGTCTCCCAATCTGTGGTATAGATTACTATGTCATCTAAATATGCAGCAGCATATTCCAAATGTTCACGTAATAACCTGTCCATCAGTCTCTGGAAGGTGGCTGGAGCTCCATGGAGTCCAAATGGTAGTACTTTATATTGGAAGAGCCCATCTAGTGTCGAAAAGGCCGTTTTTTCTTTTGCTGCTTGTGTCAACGGAATTTGCCAATATCCTTTTGTCAAGTCCAGGGTCGTTAAAAATGTTGCTTTTCCAAGCCGCTCAAGCAACTCATCCACTCTAGGTATGGGATATCTTGTGGCATAGTCCAGTATTACCAGTATGAACTGGTGTCCTCTGGCTGATTTTTCGAGAGGGCCAACCAGGTCCATTGCAATCCTCTCAAAAGGCTCTTCGATTATGGGCAAGGGTATCAATGGGGCCCTTAGGTTAGGTCGAGGGGCAGTTATCTGGCATTCTGGGCAGGATGCACAATACTGGGCTACCTCAGCATGTATACCAGGCCAGAAAAATCGTTTCACGATTCTTCCCAGTGTTTTATCTTTTCCAAGGTGACCCCCAAGGAGGTTACGATGAGCCAGGTCAAGGACTTTCCTTCTATGTGCTCTAGGGACTAGGAGCTGCTCCAGTATCTCTGTCCCTGAGGGAACAATTCTGTACAACAGATCATTTCGTAAAATGAAATACGGTTCTTGTCTCCTTTGCCTGTCAGGCACAGGTACACCGTTTACTTCTGATAGTTCATTTCGTACATTTTGCAAAATTGGGTCCGAAGCCTGGTCTCATGCAAAATTATTATTGTCCTGGAAGCACTGCTGTAGAGTCAGCTCTTCCTATCCAGGTTCTTCTGTTTCCTAATCTCTTTCATCATTATGAGCTGTAGGACCGTTTCTGTGTGCCACTCGCCTTGCCTTATCTCGGCTTGCGGCTAAAGCTTCTTCAAAAGCTTTCTTTCGTATTTCCGTGCCCATCCTTTTTGCTCTTCGCCGCTCCCGCTTTGTTTTTCGGCCTCTCCCGGGTCTGGAGAATAAGCCATCCTCTAAGCATGATAGATATGGACATACGGAATTGTTAGCAGTTTGGACACTCTCCACAGTTTCTTTTCTGCTTTCCCATCGGTCAGTAGGAAAAAGATCTTTGAAATGGGGAACGTCTCTGCCTAGTACTACCGGATATCGCAGGGTAGCTACGACGGGTGCAGTGATTACCATCTTCCTCCCCTGTATCTCCATTGTTGCAGTGCTGGTAGGGTAGAGATTGACGGTACCATGTACGCATTTTATGCCCACTCGTCTTGAGGTTTTTATTTCACTGTTTCTTATGAGTTTTCCTGAGAAAAGAGTCACAGCACTTCCTGAGTCTATTAGGGCTGTCGTTTCTTTACTGTTAACCTTTATGGGTTTGGTAAACTGATGAGCCTTTTCTGTCACCCACACCAGGTTAATTAGGTTACAGTGGTATGGACTTTCTCCCATGTTGCATTGCATGGGTTCCTCTTTACTTGGACAGTAAGCCGCTATGTGTCCTGGTTCTCCACAAAAAAAACATGTCCCCTTGCTTGCGGCGCTGCCTCTTTGCCAGGGTTCTTCAGGAATCACCCTTTCTGCTTTGTTTTGAAGCAGACTTTTTTTCACTTCTGGGTACAGGTGTCTTTGTCCGGTTCCCGACCGTCTCATCCAGTTAGAGGTTTGAGCCTTTGGGTGATTAGGCCGCCTTTGAATACTGTAGGTCTCCACTTTTGAAGGACAGGAAAATTAATTCATAGCCAAATATCTTTCTGCCAACAAAATAAATTCATCTGGATTCTCCGGCTCATTTTGTCCCACCCATTCTCTTAAGCCTGGGGGTAGACTTCTCAGGTAGCGATCCATTACCAGTAGTTCCATAATTCAACCTGGTCCATTAGTTTCAGGGCTTAGCCATCTTTGGGCTAAGTGCAGCAATTCAAAAATTTGTGTGTGAGGGTTCTTGTTCTCCACAAACTTTCATGTGTGGAATCTCTGTGCCCTAATGCTTCTGGTAACTCCCGCTCTGACCAGGATCTCAGCTTTTAGGCTGGCATAATCCATTGCTTGCTTTGTGTCCAGGTCAAAATATGCTTTATGAGCCTCCCCACACAAATACAGATCAACTATACTGGCCCAGTGTCTTTGGGGCCACGCTTCTTTCAGTCTTCTGCAGCTTGGGCCTGTTGTCCCGCCAGGACTTGTGCTGCCTGGGCCTGCTGTCTCAGTAACTGCTGAGTAGTCTCCTGCTGGCAAGCAGTGGTTTGTATTAGGGCCTTCACTAGTTCCTCCATTGTTCAGTTCCCAGCACTGCCACCATATGTGATAACGCTGCTGTCACACTCGGGTTCGTGCCCTTGTATCCGGCACCACAATGGAGTACTCAGGAGCCCTTTTAAAAATATCAGCAGTATTTATTTGAGTGTAGCAAAACAAAATCCTAGCTTCTAATAGAAGCACTGACTTTACTCTTGGCTGTAGTTCCCTCACTATGCAAGATAAAGTTCACACAAAACAAAAGTCCAAACAAAAGCTTACGGGATATCAAATCTTGTAGCAGGGGATTTCCCCAGCAGGCTCTGGCGTCCTCTGTCCAGCTCAGACTGAGCTCTCTCCCTCAGCTGGGTGCTAATCAGACTTTTAAAGGTGGAACCCAGCTTTGCCTGCTTGATTAGCCTGCTGTGTTAACCCTTTCTTCCCTTAGTGGACACAGGGCTCTGCTCAGTCTCTCTCCCACGTACACTCCATCATTGATTCTGTTAAAGTAGATACAACATAAATATTATCCATTGTGAATATGCAGTGGAAGTAACAAATAGATTTAAGGGACTAGACATGGAGGATAGAATGCCTAAAGAACTTTGGACCGAAGTTTGCAACATTATCCAGGAAACAGCAACAAAGGTCTGCATAGTTCAAACTATGGTATTCCCAGTAGTAACATACAGATGTGAGAGCTGGACCATAAAGAAGTCTGAGTACCATAGAATTGATTCCTTTGAATTGTGGTGTTGGAGAAGACTGCTTAGAGTCCCTTGGACGGCAAGAAGATCCAATACATCAATACTTCAGGAAATCAAGACAAATTGTTCACTAGAAGGTATGATCATGGGGCTGAAGCTCAAATATTTTGGCCATATCATGAGATGGCAGGATTTGCTAGAAAAAACTCTGATGCTGGGAAAGATTAAAGGCACAAGAAGAAGGGGACAACAGAGTCGGATAGATGAGGTAATTGAAGCAATGAACATGAACTTGATGGAGCTCAGAGGGAAGTGACTGAGATATGCACCTGGCGTGCTGTGGTCCATAGAGTAACGGAGAGTCGGAAGCGACTGAACGACTAAACAACAACAACCAAGTCTCTGAAATCCTCCTTTGTGTATGTATTTAAGGACCACAGAAGCTGTGCTAATAAAAGAATCAACCGATGGTTATCACATCTCAGCACAGCCATTTTGCAAATTGACTTCATGATTTGGGGAAGGTGCTGCCTGCTGCACTGTTGTTCAGAATGGAAAAGTGTTATAGCTATTTCTAGAAAGATTAAAAGTAACAGTACAATAAAGGGGACAATGTTTAATGCACATCCTATTATCTCACAAAATGAGAAACACTTATGAGACAGCAGTGTCCTTGTGAACACTTCCTCTAGAGGATAAATTGCAATTGAGTTAGAGCCCTATTCTATTAGAAGCCTGAAAGTGACTCTAACCTGTGATTTTGGCTGCGGGTGTTTTTTTTCTCTTAATGTTTAGATATATTTTATTGACTCCAGCTTGCATTTTAAGTCGTTCATTCTCCACACGTAAACACTGATTTTTTAAGTAGGATCTCAGGGGGCGTGATCATATGATCTGGCAATAATTAAGCAAGCATGTAACTTACTTCTTAGACACAGCCAATAGTAAATGAGTCTGTCATTATGACGCCAGTAAAACCTGGAAGTTCGATGCAATCTGCAATCGAAAGCTAAGAATTAATTAGGGCCAATAAGTAATATTTGCCGATTGGACTCGCAATCTATAACATGCATTTGATCATCTGTTCTAGTCCATAAGGGTTTCATGATATATATTAGCCACTTGAGTTCCGGCATCGATATTACTCAGAAATAACAGTTAGAAATAATATTTGTAATTGTATATTTATTGGTTTGAGACTATTTGTGGGGTTTTAATGTGTTTCCATTCCTTTCCATGCTTTTAAAGTACAGTATTATGATTTTAATTGCTGTTACAGCTCAAATAAGTGTTTAAAAAAAGAACTTGCGAGTCCTATTTAGTACTCGTAATATTTTTGACAGAAACTTGATACTTTTTTTCATTTGCATATTAGACTTTTTGTTTGAGAGCTATAGCTACGGGTCTAATAGAATATAGAATTACTAGTGTATTGCCCGTCAAAATATGACGGCAATGAGATGTGTATGTTTTAAAAGTTGTTTAGTTATTAATATACATATGGAATTGTAAGGTAGCTAATGTTGTTTTCTGTGTACTACTGAAATATAGAATACAAATTAATAAATTAATTTACGTATTTTTATGCATTGTGTTGAAGAGCTGGCAATCTGTGTTGATGTTGCTGCAGCATTAGTGGTGTGGAGGTGCTGTGTAAGCGTGATAAACGTGTGCAGTGTAATAGTGTGCGTGCGCGAGCCGAAACCGTTAACGTAGCTGTGTACTTCCGCATTATCCTAAAATGGCGGATAATGTGTGGTATGCGTCTTAGCGGATTATCGTTAGGTGTTTTCCGTGGTTATAGTTTGTCTGACATTTTTTCTGCGGCGCTCATTGCCAAAGTACAAGTACTACGCTTTAACAGTAAATATGGTCAAACGGTCAAATGACGGTTAAATGTTGTGAAATTTGTTTGCCACACAACATGACGCTACATATGTCCCTTTTTTTTTTTCTTAAAATAAATTAAAAAAAAAAAAAAATTAATTTTAATTTTTGTAACTTTCAACTTATATTTCATCAAATGCGTTGGTTTAGGCGGTAAATCCGATGTTGCGCGAGACAAAGGCGTTAAATCTGTGTTAATGCGTAAATCTGTAATTGCGTTTCGTAAAATGTACTCGCTACTGTCTTTTTACTCATTGCGCGGTTAATCCGCATCCTTTATCTCGTTGTTTTTCAAACACATACGTCTGTGGCTGTGTTTTACGCAGTTCGTAGTAGTATAGCCTCGTTTTCATTTTTTTTCGGCGGCCATTTTTTTCTTGCTTAGCCGATTTTCGATCTTTGTAACTCGGCTAAATCGATGTAAATTGGAGTTCCAACTCACTTCCAGACATCCTGCCTGGTTCCCCATGCTGTAAGTGACCTTTATTTTATTTTTTAGTGTGTATTTAGTATTTTTTTTATTGCTATGCGAGGCTCGCCTGCAATGAGCGCCTGCGGCACTCATTGCCAAAGTGCTACGGTTCAGGCGCTCATTGCCAAAGTGCTACGATTTAACGGCTCGCATCGCTGTGCGAGGCTCGCCGGGCGATGAGTGCCTGCAGCGCTCATCGCTAAGTCATACGCACTACGCAACGCAGCGTGACGACGAATCGTAGTTAGACAATTATAATATGTGATTTAGAGTTCGTAATGTTCGTGCTGCACTAAAATGGAGTTCTAAGCTAGTATTTGCGTCTTTGGCTGGCCCGTAGTGATTGTGGGCGGGGAACTCGTAATCGAATTGCGAGTAGCTAACGGCATATGTGACAATATTAAGAGCGGTTTTAAAGGAATATGAAAGTTTCATGGATTAATACATTTCTGCACTCTATAGGCAAAATGCAGACTAGTTGTAGGCTACACAGGCATCTGATCCCCCCAATCAACATGCAGCATCAGGGGAGCATTATTAACCCACTATTTACATGATGTTGCTTGCTCAGCCAATCTCGTTACAGCTTTCTGTCTGTATGTCAGCAGAAATACATAGCACATATCAGTGATACCCTATATATCCCAGGCTGCTTTGCTACATATACCAGGCTGCTTTTCAGCACAAGAACCCAGAGTTAATTCAAAAGTTTCGGCTGACTTGATTGGCCAAAATAAAAAATGTGATGTTAATTCAGCCTGGGTTTGGACCGTGTTAATCCCAATTTCCCACTATCAGAAATTACAAGAGATTTTGCTGAATTCCATGTACCGTATATACTTGAGTATAAGCCGAGTTTTTCAGCCCTTTCAGCCCCCCCCCCCCCCCCCCCCCCCCGTGGCTCTCTAACCCCCCCCCCCCCCCGTGGCTCTCTACCCCCGTGTCTCTCTAAACCCCTGTGTCTCTTTCCCTCCGTCACATGCGCGCCACGTCATTAGCATATACCGGGTGCCGGCTAATGACGTGACCTCACATGCGCGCCACGTCATTAGCATATACCGGGTGCCGGCACCCGGTATATGCTAATGCCGTGACGTCACATGTGACGTCACATGCGCACCGGATCAAGAAGGAGCGGAGGCTGGAGCAGAAGCAGGTAAGTGATGGGTAAAGGGAGATATTTAGGGGGGTTTCGAATGAGGAGGGGGGTTGAGGTGGGAGGTTGAGGAGGGGGGTTGAGGATGAGGATGGGGGGTTGAGGATGGGGGGGTTGAGGTTGAGGAGGGGGTTGAGGATGGGGGGGTTGAGGAGGGACGATGAGGATGGGGGGATGAGGGGTTGAGGAGGGAGGGTGAGGGGTTGAGGAGGGAGGTTGAGGAGGGGGGTTGAGGATAAGGGGGTTGAGGATAAGGGGGTTGAGGATGGGGGGGTTTAGGATGGGGGGTTAAGGATGAGGAGGGGATTGAGGTTGAGAAGGGGGTTGAGGAAGGGAGGGTTGAGGATGAGGAGGAAGGTTGAGGATGAGGAGGGGGGTTGAGGGTGAGGAGGGGCATTGAGGTTGAGGGTTGCGTTGAGGATGAGGGGGTTGAGGAGGGAGGTTGAGGATGAGGAGGGAGGATGAGGAGGGAGGTTGAGGATGAGGAGGGAGGATGAGGAGGGAGGTTGAGGATGAGTAGGCGGTTAAGGTTGAGGAGGGGGTTGAGGATGGGGGTTGAGGATGGGGGGGTTGAGGAGGGAGGATGAGGAGGGGGGTTGAGGATGAGGAGGGGGTTGAGGTTGAGGAGGGGGTTGAGGAGGGGGGTTGAGGATGAGGGGGTTGAGGATGAGGGGGTTGAGGAGGGAGGTTAAAGGATGAGGAGGGAGGATGAGGAGGGAGGATGAGGAGGGGGGGTTGAGGATTGGGGGTTGAGGTTCAGGAGGGAGGTTGAGGAGGGGGTTGAGGATGGGGGGGTTGAGGATGGGGGGTTGAGGATGAGAATGGGGGGTTAATGAGGGAGGATGAGGATGGGGGGTTGAGGAGGGAGGATGAGGGGGTTGAGGAGGGAAGATGAGGAGGGGGGTTGAAGTTGAGGAGGGGTTGAGGATGAGGGGGTTAAGGAGGGAGGTTGAGGCTGAAGAGGGAGGTTGAGGATGAGGAGGGGTTGAGGATGAGGAGGGGGGTTGAGGTTGAGGAGGCGGTTGAGGATGTGGGGGGTTTAGGAGGGGGTTGAGGAGGGAGGATGAGGAAAGGGGTTGAGGAGGTGGTTGAGGATGAGGAGGGGGGTTGAGGTTGAGGAGGGGGTTTGAGGATGGGGGGTTGAGGAGGAAGATTAAAAGGATGAGGAGGAAGGATGAGGAGGGAGGTTGAGGATGAGGAGGGGGGTTGAGGATGAGGAGGGGGGTTGAGGTTGAGGAGGGGGTTGAGGATGGGGGGGTTGAGGAGGGAGGATGAGGAGGGGGGTTGAGGAGGGGGGTGAGGTTGAGGAGGGGGTGTTGAGGAGGGGGTTGAGGATGAGGAAGGGGTTGAGGATGAGGATGAGGAGGGGGCTGAGGTTGAGAAGGGGGTTGAGGATGGGGGGGTTGAGGAGGAAGGTTGAGGATGAGGAGGGGGGTTGAGGTTGAGGAGGGGGGTTGAGGATGGGGGGATTGAGGATGAGGGGGTTGAGGAGGGAGGTTGAGGATGAGGAGGGAGGATGAGGAAGTAGGTTGAGGATGAGGAGTGGGGTTGGGGAGGGAGGTTGAGAATGAGGAGGGTAGTGAGGAGGGTGATAAGGGAGGGGGAAGAGACACAGGGAAGGGAGAGGGGGAAGAGACACAGGGAAGGGAGAGGGTAAAAGAGACACGGGAGAGAGAGGGGGGACACAGAAGGCACAAGAGGGACACAGGCGGCAGCACATTTCCCACCATCGGCTTATACTTGAGTCACTCATTTTACCCAGTATTTTCGAGGATGAGGGTTGAGGATGAGGAGGGGGTTGAGGTTGAGGAGGGGGTTGAGGAGGGGGGTTGAGGATGAGGGGGTTGAGGATGAGGGGGTTGAGGAGGGAGGTTAAAGGATGAGGAGGAAGGAAGAGGAGGGAGGATGAGGAGGGGGGGTTGAGGATTGGGGGTTGAGGTTCAGGAGGGAGGTTGAGGAGGGGGTTGAGGATGGGGGGGTTGAGGATGAGAATGGGGGGTTAATGAGGGAGGATGAGGATGGGGGGTTGAGGAGGGAGGATGAGGGGGTTGAGGAGGGAAGATGAGGAGGGGGGTTGAAGTTGAGGAGGGGTTGAGGATGAGGGGGTTAAGGAGGGAGGTTGAGGCTGAAGAGGGAGGTTGAGGATGAGGAGGGGTTGAGGATGAGGAGGGGGGTTGAGGTTGAGGAGGCGGTTGAGGATGTGGGGGGTTTAGGAGGGGGTTGAGGAGGGAGGATGAGGAAAGGGGTTGAGGAGGTGGTTGAGGATGAGGAGGGGGGTTGAGGTTGAGGAGGGGGTTTGAGGATGGGGGGTTGAGGAGGAAGATTAAAAGGATGAGGAGGGAGGTTGAGGATGAGGAGGGGGGTTGAGGATGAGGAGGGGGGTTGAGGTTGAGGAGGGGGTTGAGGATGGGGGGGTTGAGGAGGGAGGATGAGGAGGGGGGTTGAGGAGGGGGTTGAGGTTGAGGAGGGGGTGTTGAGGAGGGGGTTGAGGATGAGGAAGGGGTTGAGGATGAGGAGGGGGCTGAGGTTGAGAAGGGGGTTGAGGATGGGGGGGTTGAGGAGGAAGGTTGAGGATGAGGAGGGGGGTTGAGGTTGAGGAGGGGGTTGAGGATGGGGGGATTGAGGATGAGGGGGTTGAGGAGGGAGGTTGAGGATGAGGAGGGAGGATGAGGAAGTAGGTTGAGGATGAGGAGTGGGGTTGGGGAGGGAGGTTGAGAATGAGGAGGGTAGTGAGGAGGGTGATAAGGGAGGGGAAAGAGACACAGGGAAGGGAGAGGGGGAAGAGACACAGGGAAGGGAGAGGGTAAAAGAGACACGGGAGAGAGAGGGGGGGACACAGAAGGCACAAGAGGGACACAGGGGGCAGCACATTTCCCACCATCGGCTTATACTTGAGTCACTCATTTTACCCAGTATTTTGTGGTAAAATAGGTGCCTCGGCTTATACTCGGGTCGGCTTATTCTCAAGTATATACGGTGTTTAAATGTTTATTGCTGAGGATGAGGGGGTTGAGGAGGGAGGTTGAGGAGGGGGGGTTGAGGATTGGGGGTTGAGGTTCAGGAGGGAGGTTGAGGAGGGGGTTGAGGATGGGGGGGTTGAGGAGGGGGTTGAGGAGGGAGGATGAGGAGGGGGGTTGAGGAGGTGGTTGAGGATGAGGAGGGGGGTTGAGGTTGAGGAGGGGGTTGAGGATGGGGGGTTGAGGAGGGAGGTTAAAGGATGAGGAGGAAGGATGAGGAGGGAGGTTGAGGATGAGGAGGGGGGTTGAGGTTGAGGAGGGGGTTGAGGATGGGGGGGTTGAGGAGGGAGGATGAGGAGGGGGGTTGAGGAGGGGGTTGAGGATGAGGAGGGAGGTTGAGGATGAGGAGAGGGGCTGAGGTTGAGAAGGGGGTTGAGGATGGGGGGGTTGAGGAGGAAGGTTGAGGATGAGGAGGGGGGTTGAGGTTGAGGAGGGGGGGTTGAGGATGGGGGGATTAAGGATGAGGGGGTTGAGGATGAGGAGGGAGGATGAGGAAGTAGGTTGAGGATGAGGAGTGGGGTTGGGGAGGGAGGTTGAGAATGAGGAGGGTAGTGAGGACGGTGATAAGGGAGGGGGAAGAGACACAGGGAAGGGAGAGGGGGAAGAGACACAGGGAAGGGAGAGGGTTTTCCCACCATTGGCTTATACTTGAGTCACTCATTTTACCCAGTATATTGTGGTAAAATAGGTGCCTCGGCTTATACTCGGGTCGGCTTATACTCAAGTATATACGGTGTTTAAATGTTTGTTTGGGGCTTTTTTCATGCATAAAAATGTGCATACACTATTAATTATCCTCTTATCAGATGCATTCATAATCCAGCAAACTTACATATCCTTTTAAGTTTGTATAAATGTATGAATTGACTGATAGAATAGGGCCCTAACTCTAATAGACAGTCCGTGAGTGCACATCAGGGTCACTAAAACCCACGCTAAACATCAGGATTTAATGTGGCTTTGGGCTTGATTTACCTGCAGTTGAACAAGTTCTTTCTAAAATGACTTTTTTCAACCAGGCAAACACTCCCTAGGGCAAGGCTTGAATATAAATCTATAAATGTCGTAGCCATCACTGATACAGAGCATTATTGATAACTAGCGACTTGCCCGTCAAAAAATGACGGCAATAAGATTGTAAGGCAGGTAATGTTGTTTGTGTGCAAAATTCATTTTGTTGGTGTTCCAAGATCCTTCGGCGCTCATTGTTTGTGTGCTATGAGCAGCGTTTTTTTTTTTGGTATGCCAATGAATAATGAATAAAATAAGAATGTAATATACTTTACCTATTGTGAAGTAATATATGCAGCATTGTGTTGAAGAGCTGGCAATCTGTTTTCATGTTGCTGCAGTGTAAGTGTCATGAATGTGTGCAGTGTGAAGTGTAAATAGTGTGCGTGCGCAAGGCAAATCCATTAGGGTAGCTGTGTACTTCCAGATTGTGTAAGTTAGTGTTCTAAAATGGCGCCTAATGTGTGGTATGCGGCTGTCGCTGATTTTGCGTCCTTGATTTCGGATGTCGTCCGACTTTTTCGGAAAATCCGTAGGTGTTTGGTGCTGTTTTGCATGTTTAGGGTCCTTTAGCCTCGTTTTCGTTTTGTTCGGTGGCCATTTTTCTCTTGCTTAGGGGATTTTCGGGTGTCGAAACTCTTTTATTTCGAGTGAAATTGAGGTGTAACTTCAGTTTTCAAGTTCCTGGGTGCCCCCCCTTGCTGTGGGTAAGCTTTTTATGTATTTGTTGTGTGTATTTATTGTGTTTTTCATGTTTTCATTTGTGTGGGTTTTGAGCGGTAAGGTCGTATTTTTGCAAGGTCGTAATGGGTCGTAACGTGTCTCGTATTTGTTTGTCGTAAGTATGAAAATTTTGCAAGGTCCGCAGTTGCTGGTAAGGAGCGCCTTCGGGCGCTCCATGCCAACAACTACGGCCCTCGCTTCGCGAGGGACGCAGGCTCGCTATGCAAGCCTGTAACGTTAGCAACAACCGTCCTGCTCACAATTATATATGTGATGCTGCACATTAAGTGGGGTGCTTTAAGTGCTGCCTAATGCATTGTACCGTAGTGCTTTTTGTGTGCCATTATTAGCTGTCATCTGAGTATTTAGTCAAAAGACTTAGAAAGAAAACACAGTTAATACTGAAAATAATAAAATATACACCTCAAAATCAGGAAAAATTGAGGAACACAAATACCATGGCAATCTGGTGATTTCTGTGGAACGCTGTGCTAAGGGGTCTTAAAGGACCACTGAATTATCATATTTATAGCATGGTGTTTTTACTAATACTATTAAACGTAATCAAAATAGTTTTAGAAAGTTAAAATAGTTTTATGTTTACTCACTGAATATGTTTGAATGCCGACAGTGATGATTTAAGGATGTCGCCTGACAGAGCTAAAATGTTGAGAGTAGGAAATACATATTTGTACGATTTTGTTTTGTACTTTTTTTATGGTAATTTATCCCCAAATCCATTTTAGAAGGAATTTGGCGATTGAGCAAACTCTCACAACTTAGTAGACCATAGTGGGGAGTGAACCCACAACCTTAGATTACCAGCTCTCACTCCTTGAGGTCAGGAAGGAATACTTTCACCTCAAAATCAAAATCTAGCTATATATTCAATTAGATATTTGATTGTAAAATGATTAATTCCTGACATAAGCAGCATTGACCCTTATTCAATTGCTCCGTTTTTGAGATTTGTAGATCCCAAGTTATTTTGCTATTCAATTGACTTCCGTTTGCGGGCTCTGATCGCTTTATGTGATGCGATTCATTACAATTTGTCAAATCGCAAGTTAAAGCCCTCCAAGCCTTAGATTCTTCACGGCCGCAAGAGTCCCGAACGCTAAAATCGCAAATCGCTATACAATTGTTCAGATTCCCCCTCGTTATATCACGGCAATCAATGTAAAGTCCTACGAGCTTCAACCTCCAAGCCCGTAGGAAAAAAATGGAGGTTGGATTTTCAAAGTCCTACGGGAATGGAGGTTGAAGCCCATAAGACTTTGAAAATGGAGGTTGGATTTCAAAGTCCTACGGCCTTCACTTACAAGATACGGGCTCGGAGATTGGTCATGATGACGATCTCTGTTTCCATTGGCTGTTTCGGCATCAGGAGTTACAGGCTTGCTCCTGTCACATGTTCACGCCCGCAAATGCTACGTCTGACGGCAATGGTTTCCGATTTTCGCAACCGGCCCCTGACTTGCGGGCCCGGGCCAATTGAATAGCACCTTAACTCGGGCCAGCAGCAGGCCCAGAAACGACTACATTAAGTAACTTACAATGCCTCAATTGAATGAGGCTCATTGTTTGTGCTGTATTTTTATATGAATGAGCATATCCCAAACACTAATTTGCTGCTTTGGTATGCTAATTAGGATATCACTGCTTAGCTGAGACTGTGGTGGTAAAACAATGTCCCGCAAAGGTTATCTAAGATATAGCACTTCCTCTATCATAGCTAAGTATGTTCTACTCTAAAGTTTTGTCACTAATATTGTATCCTGTCTGAACAATTCATATCTATCAAGGGGTAGTATTTCCTCCAGAAATATCATTTATTTTTTCTAGATTAAAATACCAGGAAATGGACCAGGTATGGTAATCCCCTAAAGTATGTCTAAAATGAAGGGAGCTTAAACCAGCAAATGCAAAAAATAAGTAATTGCATTCAATCCAGAAAAAGAATTAAAAAGACAGAATTATATATTAGAAGGCCAATCATTATAATTTTGTGCGTGTTAAGGCTGACTCTTTATTACAATCCACATAAGAAAGTCCTGTACTACGACATAATTTTATTAGGGACACGTTATCCTGTAAATAGTTCATGTATTTATTTAAAGGACCGCTAAAAAGTTATATTTATACCATACTTCATTAAAGAACCTGGTCGGTACTGACCTGATTGGGCGGCCTGTCCGACTTGGTATCAACCAGCTTACAGAGTGTGAAGTACTGATTGGTGGAAATCCCAAGTATAGGAACGGGGATGGGGCTTGACGACAGGATATCTGTGGTCAAGTCCAGGTGCTACCTTATCTCCACACCAAATATTGTAGCTTATCACAACATGTCTGGGCTCTTTATGGCGTTTGAGGGCGGTCTGGGTACGATTACACTGGGGCAAGGAATATAGAATCTTAGAAATTCCTAATCTGTCTTATGTGAGCTTGTAGGCTGGTACTGATAGGCCTGAGACTCTGCTTGGTTTCCTGTATCTGTAGCGGGGTATAGTGGGTAGGAGGACTGAGGGCTTTGCTGACCTTTAGAGCACCCTGGCTCATAGAGCACCAGATAAACAAGAAGTAAATGGTGGGTAAGGAGGGTAAGCAGTTGTTGCTCTCTTGGCATAAACAATATCAAGCTCCAACTTTTCTTTAAGGGAACATAAGCAAGGTGTACTCTTTTATTTAGAGGTTATAATCTCTGTTTGTTATTTTTAACCCCTTGATCTCTATTCTGCATCATGATGGTCCTGGAATAGAAGCCCATTAACTCCAGGGTCCAAGGGAGGATTCCTGTAGCCAAGACAGTAGGATGCTGGATCTGAGTTGGCCCCCATCTCCTGGGTCGTGACACTTACCATAGGCTTTAATTGGGGAAACACCCCTTATTAGTTGCAGTAGCCTTAAAGGACTGAGACCGCTAGTCTACAGGAGTGTGGCAGCATGTGGGCACACTGGCACAGACATAAACACAGATTTTATTGTAGTGGTATTCTCAGTGAAAGGAGTTTTTCAGCATGTTTTTAAGAGATCTTTACAGTAATGTGGTCCAAAATTGTGTTCAGTTAAAAAAGACTTTAAACAGAAGATGACATAAACTGGGATTATAAATTATTATATTTTTCTGTCTAATTTAGAGTTTATTTCTTTTTCCAATGCATACCAAGATTAGAGGGTGTATGAAAGAGTTGGAGAATTTTAGGGATGGTGTTCATTTTGCATGTGTTAAGTCTGTCCATTCAATGTGTGCTCTATATACTAACTTTGTAAGAATACAGAATGATTGTTTGTGTCAATATGTTTATCTTTACAAAGATTTTGACTGTCCCTCTGCCCTTTATATTTGTAGTTTGCTCTGTTCTCACAGAATTTAGTTATGAGAAATGGATTCTTCATAAGACCAACATGACATAATCAAACACTTTGATGCACAATACAAAACGAGACCTTAACACACAGTAATGTCCAATGCAGTTTCTTACACAATGCAAGATATGCTATTAGTACTACTACTGTGTAAGTCAGGATGAAATCCTGGACCTTTCCTGTTATCTGACCGTGACTGCTGGTGGCAGCAATCGCAGTGAGCAGCCGCTACATTGTGCTGCATCTTACTACTGATTCGATTTTACTGCTGAATAAAATCTCAACCGCGCTTAGGAATTGTATACAATCTCGGCAGCGCCATCTAGCAGCCCCTTGTCGCAACTGCTGCTGCCAGCAGTCGCGGTCAGATATTAGGAAAGATCTGAGATCTGTAGAAACTAATATGTAACACAGGCGACATAAGCATGTCACCATCATATTACACACAATAACCATTTTGGTTGTATTAAAAGTTCTCACCAATTTGACTATATTCATATAATGCAAAATATACCTCAAAATAGTGGATGTATAGAAAGGACAACATTGTGGAATGTACTCTGATAGTAGTCTTTACGGGATTTGTTCTCAATCAATGCAAAAAATAAAGTTCTGTTTAGCTGACACCAAGCAAAATGACCATTAGATATAAAGCATTTACCTCTGACCCTCATGTCATATAGTGAGTACCTTTATTCTGAAAATATTGCAATTCTGTCACTTTGTAATCGGTAGAATCGCCTTAAAATGTGTCAAACCTTTGCTAATGTTACTTTTAGGTTTAATTTAAAACAGATAAAATAAAAATAATACAAAATGTGATTTAAATTTAAAAAAAAAAAATCTGTCACACAGGCCCATATATATATATATATATATATATATATATATATATATATATATATATATATATATATATATATATGTCCCTTACTTAAAACTTAACATTTCACTGTTTTAAAACAGAATTATTCACATTATAAAGCATACCAAAAAATGCTGAATATGTTATTTTTTTTATTTTTTATGTCTGCATTAATTTTCCTGTCACATAAAGCAATTAGAGACAGTCATATCCTCCCTGTACAAGTGAAGGTATTGACACCACACCCTTATGGGGCCCCAACCCAAATTTCATCACACTAAGATGAATCGAACTAAGTTATTATTAATTAAATGGTTCCTGAAATAGACTGGAGTAAAAAGGACATAGTGTGAACTGTATATTCATTTGTATTATTTATCCATTAAACATATGTTTTTTGTGTATAATATATATATACATATATATATATATATATATGAGTGTGTGTGTATATTTATGTATAGAAATATAAATATGTGTGTGTGTATTTATGTATAGAAATATAAATATGTGTGTGTGTGTATTTATGTATATATATATATATATATATATATGTGTGTGTCTATATTTATGTTGTGTGTCTATATATGTATGTATATAAATATATATATATATATATATATATATATATATATATATATATATATATATATATATGTGTGTGTGTATATTTATGTATATGTGTGTGTATATACATATAACATGGTGTAGTCTCCCTCTCTCTGTAAAGACCACACACACACAATCTTCTTATCACCTGTCTACACCATCACTGTAAGGCTGGGATCCTTTTCTTGTGATGCTACAGGCTGTATGCATTATGATATCACACACAGTGATATTGTGACGTTATCATGATTCATTGCAGTCCTACCATTACAGAGAATGCCTACGCCCATCTCATGGTTATGTAACGTCCCCACGCTCACCAGTAGGGGGCGCTGCATCTCCTCCACACCCAGTTAGTTGAATCACGATATTCCGTGTGAAGGGCACTGCCCACGTGACGTACACTGATGCTTCTCACAAACCCCGCCCCGATCTCTCAGCGTCCCTTGTCACAGCACGTTCGGGGCCTCCCTCGATTCTGCGCAGGGGTATGTGACGTCACAGTGGCCGCGCCGCCTCTATATGAGCCGAGTGAGCCGCTGACTCGTTCCTTTTCTCTCCCCACCCTCAGTTGGTGCTGAGCTTCGTGCAGTGCTCTTGGAGGCCGCAACACTCAATTCGCCACCATGATCATCTATAAGGACGTTATCACCCGTGAGTACTCGCGCTGGTGTTCTCTCTGTGGGGGTTTATCTATAGAAAGGTGCTTTATGCCGGTAGTAGTTACTTAGTCAGGAGGTTTCCTATGGTGGCAGGCCTGTTAGTACTACTGAGTACGCGCACATATTTATAACACAGCCGCGTGCTCTGCAGCGCCTCCGCTTCTAGAATGTTCTCCTATGTACAGTGGCCTGGCTCGCGAGCAGGGAACATTCCACTGTGATGTGGGGGAGCGCCTGACGCTGCGGATGGGTACCGACACCCCCTAATCCTCGTACATTATATGGCGCTGATGTTTAACACCATTGTTCTGTGTCCTACGTTATGTGGGGTTAGTGCCAACACTGTCATTTCTATACCCGTATGGGGGATATTTAGCACATGTAAAGAGGATTTCTGCCGCCATTGTGACGTCACGGTCCCGCACCCTGATAATGCGTCACCCCATAGAAATGGGCGGGAGAGTGCTGTGTGGGAGGGAGGATGCGGGGGCAGACTGGGTGGGGAGCCCGCTTGTGGACTTTATCCTACTTTAGGAACTTTTCTTTATTTGACGCTGCTCTATTCATAAGATATAAATACACTGAGGCTTTGGAGATCATATGCCCATAAAGCTGTTTAGTAATGACAATTCTTTATAAAACTGGGCGTCGAATTTTTTTTTTTAGTACTTCTTGCCTTTGATGGTTTTAGTACTCTTCTTCTAGTCCTGCACGTTTTACAGTTTGCTTAAGTACTACATTTTTAAAACACTCATCAGACAACAACGTTTATCTTAAAGCTGCTTATATAAATTTTTTTTTACATGTAATCATTTTGGTGTGGCTTTTAACCCTATGCTGCATTTTGGTGTGGCTTTTAACCCTATGCTCGCCAAAGCAACAGCTGCACAATGCAGATATCCATACAGCAATGTTTTAACCATGGTGTGGCTTTTAACTCTATGCTCGCCAAAGCAGCAGCTGCACAATGCAGATATCCATACAGCAATGTTTTAATCATGCACAAGGGAGAGAGCAGATAAGTCTACAAATTCCATGAATGTATTAGGTTTATACAGATTAGTATTAAGATGCTATGATGACTATCTTAGGACACCTTTAGAGGCATTGTTCCTATGAAACAAACTCAATGTCTGAGCATTTATGGTCTGTAGCTCCAAGTTTATATTTTACGTTTATGCATGTGATAAAGCTAATGTCCCTCCGTGTGAAACCTTTTTGTTCTTCTTTATCTAGAGGATGAGATGTTTTCTGACATCTACAAAATCAAACTCTGTGATGATGGCCTCACCTATGAAGTTGATGGCAAGGTGAGTTGCTATGCCACTAGCTCTATCTGCATACAAAGCCGTTTCCACGAGATGCAGAACTGTCTTAATTTTGCAAACCATGAAATGCATCAGATAAGCTTTGGGTAGTTAATGGTTGCTCTTTAACGTTTGCATTATGCTCTCTGAATACCGAACTCTCCTAAGCCATTTGTATATGGGGAGGGGGGGGGGGACTTGTCTGATTAAATGTGCTATGCAGGTTATGTATATTTTTACAGTGTTCTGAGAAACCTTTTTCCTCAGCAGGATATGCACTAGTGAGACTTTAGCTGACACTTGGCTTTAAACATTCCACTAAAGGTCTTTTCCTATGTAAAATGGGTCAGCAAAGTTCCACTGCAGCATAGCCAAAATGACCACCTCACAGAAATCAGTATACCGTGCCCAACTTCATGTATTTGCCCCATTACACTATTTTTCAAATACCTCCCGTTCTGAAGAAATAAGCTCCTGAAAGTACAGATTGATGACATTATACTGCAATATATTTTAGCACAGTAAATGGTGTTGAGGCCCTCTCTATAGGGGTTTGATATGTTTTGGGGCCTGGTTTTCCTGTGATTGGGAAATGCACAATATACTAATATGGTGATCATTTGGAAAACTATTAGATTCACAGGTTCATGTTGACTAAATGTAAATAAAAACTTTGTATTGTGCTAACACTTCATTCATTAATTTTTAGATGGTCACCAGAACAGAAGGTCAGATCGATAATGCCCTTATTGGTGGAAATGCATCTGCTGAGTGCCCTGATGAAGGAACTGAATCCTCAACTATCACTGGTGTTGATATAGTATTGAACCACAAACTTCAAGAAACTGGATTCACCAAGGAGTCTTACAAACAATACATTAAGGAATATATGAAAGCGTAAGTTAATCAGCTTTTAAACCCTTCACTAATGTTTGAAAGTGGTTGGAGTGATCTGCCACAAACTGCTGCTCGAGAGTCTAAAACTACCCGTCCCTTTGCTTTTTCACGTAACTTTTTTTGACAACATAGCATACAATGGCAGATGTCAAACTAGACCTATTCCAAAAATGACTTCTAAAGGACCACTTTAAACCTGCAATATGCATAGTTTTCATGAAGTTAATGCAGTTATTTAATAACTGCATTCTAGCACGACATCTGGTACTTTCTTGGCTTTATTTTTAAGCTGGTAAAAACTGCATCCATTAATCCAGCTTCCTCCAGAGTAATGTTGTACATAATCTATAGCAGCAACCAATATCTGGCATAGACTGACGTAGGAAGGGATGATATGATTAATCCAAAGTAACTTCAAGGTTTTAAAAGCTACACTGAACGTAATTGAAACATTTAACTCCCACATTGCTTACTCCAGTAGACCTGTTTCTGTTCCCCTCCTACTTGGCACCCAAGAGGTAGAATCTGATCTGCTTGGTGGGCTGTACTAATGGCTTTCTTGCATTGCCCATCAGTTGGCATTTAAACAGCCTCATTGGCTTATCTTTTCTCTCTGCACAACAAATGTGGGTGTGGGCAGATATGCTGGATTTTGCTATAATCATTAAAGAAAAACAAATGAAGGTAAAAACATATTGCTGGTTAACTAAAGGAAGTCCTAAATATTATGGTGGTTCTTTCAACTTATCTGAAGTGTTTAATTCTATAACCAGAACTGTTTTATCAAGTTCTAATAATGCTGTGATGACTATCTTAGGACACCTTTGGAGGCATTGTTCCTATGAAACAAATCTCATGTCTGAGCACTGCTGGTATTTGTCAAGACTGAACTGAATAAGAGTCCATTGTTGAAATTGAAATTTTTGTGTGTATATAACTTATATATTTTTTGTTGTTGCTATAGCATCAAAGCAAAACTTGAAGAATCCAACCCAGAGAGAGTAAAGCCATTCATGACAGGAGCAGCCGGGAAAGTCAAATCCATTCTTGGAAACTTCAAAAACTACCAGGTAAGTGGTAACTGACTCAGTATGTAATGGCATCGGTTTGTAGATGCCTATAACTGCATGCCTCATTTTAGGGGCCCAAAATGCTCAAATGTAATTCCTTCTCTGTCAGTACAGCTGACAAACAGTCTCTCAATTTACTCTTCATGGTACAAAATGCATATCTGCAGGTAAATCGTGACAAAGCATTAAAAGCACTTCAAAATGTTTGTCTCCACAGTTTTTTACAAGTGAAGCAATGAACCCAGAAGGTATGGTGGCTTTGCTGGACTTCCGTGAGGATGGTGCAACACCCTACATGATCTTTTTTAAGGATGGCTTAGAGATTGAGAAATGCGTAAGTTGGCAATTGTGTGGTGTGTGTTTTTTTTTTTTTTTTGTTACACTACCCCTCTTTTCTTGATATAAATATATCTATCTCAATTGGAATGTGACTGCTAGTTTTACAATATAATTACAATGTGTGCCGTTTATGTATGCATCTATTGATAGACCATAAGCCGAACATGGTTGCTTTTTGGTTTGCACTAAGATGCAATAGAAACATTCCTCGCGCTTTCTGTCTGTCAGGTTCTGTGACTTTCTAGATTGAATAGAGGAAGACATCTATATTTATTTATTTTAAATCCACCTGTGCTGAACTTAATTGCCTTTTTTGGTCTTTTGCAGTAACAATATTGAACCTTCAATCACTGTCCGTAGCTGACTGCTTTTCATCCATACAACACCAGGATTGAGCAAAGTCACAAAACTAAAGACTCAAACTGGACTGACATCATTGAGCTTCATTTTATTTCTTTTGGCCCTAAATTATTGGCCTGGAGGCATTGTTCTAAAAGTAGCCCCTTTGTCATTTAGGCTAAATAAAATCCATTGAATGCCACTGTAAGCCATGCCTCTTGGTTTGCTGTTTACTGGGTCTTTTCATTCTAGGGGTATAGACTTTGTTCCTCTTGTTTACATTTTGAGGCAGTTCAAGACGTCTGAAACATTCATATGTCATCAAATTGCTTTGACCAGTCATGTACAAGGATGTGGACCTTCATATTTCGACAGTCTGCATATTTATATAAAGGAAAGAGCCCCTGTGGTTTCAGTCTGTCCCTGGGCTCCTACAGATTGGTCTCCTCCACTGCCAGAGGGACTTAAAGCAGTGTTAAAGTACCTTTGGCTTTGGAGAGACTGCTACACCATGATTGCCATGCACTTAGCACCAGTTAATGGGGAGGATTTAAATGACTGTTGCCTGCTGTCAACAGGCGTCTTACCATCATGAAGAAACTTTTTTTTTTTTATCGCCCTTTGAAATAAAGACTCTCCAATATTTGAGTTGAGCAATGTTTGATTTCCTCCTACATAATGGAATAGCTTGACTGCTGAGACTAGTTGTTACTCATGCTACAGTACATATTACAAAGGCTTTTCTTTAAAGCTGGATTAACTTTTTTTTTTTTGTATATAAACAAGCCAAAGATACCTTTTATGTATAATACTTATGTTCAGTCCCCATAACAAAGGCCTGACCTTAAACTATGTAGTGATCACTCCTTAATGGGTGGTATGTCTACATTTTTCATGGTTTCCCATTTCATTCAGTAGTTGGTAATTGTCTGGTGAGAAGTTGTGATAAAGGTTGCTTCTGAGAAGGTGAAAACCCTTTGATATTATCTGAGAAACAGACATGTTATAGTTTAACTTTATGATGTAATGAAGCTAGCTCTGCATAGTGTATTTAGCTTTAATACATATATGCTATAGGTAATGAACATTTACGCTTATCTAACTGCAGAAAGGTAGCTTTGGACACACTTATGCATAACAATAATTTCTAGTTCTTAGGCACTCAATCCCTACCGCAGGTCATTACAATCCGATTTGTACAGATGTGATATTAAAAAGAACTAGAGCAAATACTGTGAAATAAGGGAACTAATACTCAAAGGGAAGCTCCTAGACTGAGGGATATTCTGAAAGTGACAATACCCATTCTTCAGATGTTCCTTTTTTGTGCTCTTACACCCTGAGCTTTAATGTCTTTCCTCTTAAATGTGTATTTACTAAATTTTTTAAAATCTCACGCTTTGCTATTCATTGTTCTTGCACTAGAGTTAAAATGTAATGTTTGTGGCAAGTTCTGTCAATCGCAAAGTTCTAGAATTATTTTATTACAGGATAAAGTGGGACTTTAATCATTTAGATGTTCCGGTACAAATTGCTGTCTAGAGTCATCAGCAGATTGCAAAGTACATGAGGATGTGTTTATACTTGCAGAGAAATAACCTAGAGGGATGGGCAACAGCATGTAAGACCAGATTTAACCTAGAAAGGGATTATGACTATCTATATGGAAAGGTACGTCTGAGCTAGAAAATGTTTTAGGCATTTGAGTAACCAAATTATGTCAGGTAGAATATGTGCATGTGGTCAAGGGATCCTGTGACCCCCTAAATTGACTAATCTTATTTTTAAAGATTAGGAAAGGTGACTTTACTTGGTACTAGCCATTTGTCTGGAGTAAATCACTACGGAGTTATTCAGTGTTTGAGACATTATGTGATGATTTGTCCAATGCAGTGGCAAAACAAGTGTGCCCCTGTATTATGCAGTTAAATCCTCCTTTTCCATACTTATGCACTCAAGTTAAAAATTAGAACGTCAAGGCACTTTCTTGTCAATGAGCCACACAAATAGTGCTGAATATCTCCGGAAACATCTGCAACGGAGTGCAGTTTTCATCTATGGCAGAATGTAGAGCTAGGAAATATCCATAGATTGTGTGTGTGTGTGTGTATATATATATATATATATATATATATATATATATATATATATACACAATCTATATCATCTTTTCTTCATGTGGAAACCAATCATGACATAGCTACAAAAATATTTTAATCGGTTTGCACCAATATAAAGTTTTCTTTAGTTACTCAAGTGATTCTAGTAATGTTAAGATCTGTATAAGGTATGAAAGGATGATTGCAGTTCGAGAAAAAATAATTGTTTGTCCAATACATACCAAACTAACATTAGGAGCCATGTAAACCATGGGCATAAAGCATTTTTTTTGGGGGGGGTTGGTTGAGGGGGAGTTCTAGTTTTTGAAGACAGGACAGAAAGCCAATGTGTGCTTGTTACATAATATCCTGAGAGCTGGATGATGGTGTTTGTAGTTAATAATGGAGGAAGGAAGCAACAGGCCAGTGACACTTTGATAACTGCATCCGATTGACACCGCACCCCTTCACTGTGACTAGCCCAGAAGCAGAATATTGCATGTAAGTACAGCTCTCCAGTAATGTAAACTCCTCTCACGCATTCAACTTCCACCAATATGTCAGAAGCATCAGCATAATTAAAAAAAAAAAAAAAAAAGTGTATGACTTGTCTTGCTTAATTATAATATATGTTTAAAATAATATTGGAGTGGAGTGAAACCTTTGTGGGCCCAGGTTTCTAGAATGCAATGGAATAACTTTTTCAGATTTTTTTAAATTTATTATCACATATAATAAAAACATACATTAACAAAAACAGAAAACATATATTCCACACATACAATATCTGACACACAGGTCAGTAAATGTCTATAAAACATTTGTCCTGAAGGAAAGGCACATACTTAAGAGTGCAAGCATATTTTTTCTTATTACAAGAGATTGCTCATTTGCATGTCCATGTAAAGGTTTCCAGAATGCAATGCAATAACTATTTTTCAGAATTTTGAGCAGGAAATCATTTTAACTTATTTTAGACATTCATCTGTGAACACAGATATATATATATATATATATATATATATATATATATATATATACACATATTTTTTGTTCATTGCATAGTGGTGCTAAATTGTGAGGCAAGGTTTTGAAGATTGTTTATTTTATCTAAATATTGGTGCCCTGATTACATTATATTAATCCAATCAGGGACAATGGACCTTCTCATGCCATAAGAAGTGACACCAGAGTAGCCAAAGAGATAAAATAAGGTTATCAGATATAAACAGGGCCCTCCATTTTTTATAAGGTGTTAAGTTTGTTTTTTGCCATGTACTAAACCCCTGTACAGCGCTACGGAATATGTTGGCGCAATATAAATAAAGATAATAATATAACATGGATGCAGATTAGATGGACTTCTGTCTTTTTTTTACCCAAACTATAATGTAACCAAATTGTTAAGTGAATGGATGAGGTAACATGCAGGGTTTGGATGGTTATCTTTTGCTTTAGGCTATATGTTATTTACACAGTGAATCTTGGCACTGGAAATATATTACATTTGCAAATCCTATAATCTGCAGCAAGAAATGTTTTATAACGGATTAAACTGGAATATCTGACTAGCCTGTTATTCTATGATTATACAAAAAAATTATTAGCTTTATATTTATTAAAGATTGCGCTGTCTAACCGGTGAAAGTGCAGATGATCAGTGACGCCCTGAGATTAATACGGGTGACTGATCTGCTTACTCTGCTAAACACTAACCAGTGAGCAGCATTTGGCAGCACCGATAAGGTCATTTATCACTGATCAGTAAAGGAAAACATTTCAGTGTAGACTTTAAAAATGACATTTGATAATTGACATTCGTTTCAGCCGATACACTTCTCTTCATTCCCTATCAGATGTCCTTAAATTATAGAGGATCTGGCCAGGAAGTTGTACTGATAAAGAGTGTTTAACTTCCTCTACTTGAGTGGTCACTGCTGGAAAACATACTGGTCCAATCACTAATATAGTTCTCGTAAGTACGTAACGCTCCAGTGGGAGCGCATGCGCATTACGGAAACTATTGTATGGATTCCATAAATGGCGCATGCGAACAGGAGGAATGGGGAACTATAAGTACCAGATATTATATAAACGGCACAGCCAATCAAAAATTAGAGCAATGCCCACTTACTATCTAAACCAATCAGGGATGAGTTGGCCAGAGATAGTAGTGTAACATTACGTTTGCTTGTTGGTATACTATTGTTGGCAAATATTATACAGCGTAAGTTTTTGAGTTTTAATTCAATTAAATCAATAAAATAAGAGCCACTAAGTCTAGTAAGAGGAGTGCAGGAAATACAAAAGAGGTTGATGGTGAGACATGTTTAAGTAGCCACGGATGGTGCATGCTATTTAAGTAAGTGCCACAGGGTGAAACAAGGTGGCAAGTGCAGATGGCGAGTCATATAAGCTATTGTAGAGGAGGGTAATTATCATCCTGATCTAATTTTAAGGCAATTGTCCTAAAGATCAATGCAGTGCCCATATAGTGGTACTTACAAAAACATTTGGTCTGAACATATCAAAGTACCATATATACTCGAGTATAAGCCGACCCGAGTATAAGCCAAGGCACCCATTTTACCACAAAATACTGGGTAAAATGAGTGACTCGAGTATAAGCCGAGGGTGGGAAATGTGCTGCCCCCTGTGTCCCTCTTGTGCCATCTGTCTCCCCCTCTCTCTCTGTGTCTCTTCTCCCCTCTCCCTTCCCGGTGTCTTTTCCAACCTCTCCCTTCCCTGTGTCTCTTCCCCCCACCCTTATCACCCTCCTCAACCCCACTCCTCAACCTCCCTCCTCATCCTCAATCTCCCTCCTCATCCTCAACCTCCCTCCTCATCCGCAACCTCCCTCCTCAACCTCCCTCCTCATCCTCAACCTCCCTCCTCATCCTCAACCCCTCCTCAACCTCCCTCCTCAACCCCCCCATCCTCAACCACCTCCTCAAGCCCCCCATCCTCCCTCCTCAACCCCCCATTCTCATCCTCAAACCCCATCCTCTCTCCTCAACCCCTTATCCTCAACCCCCCTCTTCAAGCTCCCTCCTCAACCCCTCCCTCCTCATCCTCAACCTCCCTCATCAACCTCCCTCCTCGTCCTTCCTCCTCATCCTCAACCTCCCTCCTCATACTCAACCCCCTCCTCATCCTCAACCCCCTCCTCAACCCCCTCCTCAACCTCCCTCCTCATCCCCCCTCCTCATCCTCTCTCCTCAACCCCCCAACCTCAACCCCCCTCCTCATCCTCAACCTCCCTCCTCATCCTCAACCCCTTCCTCAACCTCCCTCCTCAACCCCCCATCCTCATCCTCAACCCCCTCCTCAACCCCCCATCCTCATCCTCTCTCCTCAACCCCTCCTCCTTATCCTCAACCTCCCTCCTCATCCTCAACCGCCCTCCTCATCCTCCCTCCTCATCCTCAACCTCCCTCTTCAACCCCCCTCCTCAACCCTCCCATCCTCAACCCCCACCATCCTCAACCACCCTCCTCAACCTCAACCCCCCTCAACCCCAACCCACCTCCTCAACCTCCCCCCTCAATCCCTCTCAACCCCAACCCCCTCCTCAACCTTAACCCCCCTCAACCCCCCTCTTCCAACTAAACCCCCCTAAATACCTCCCCTTGCTTATCTGCTTGTGCTCCGGCCTCCGCTCCTTGACCCAGCGCGCATGTGACGTCCCATGCGTGCTGCATCATTAGCATATACCGGGTGCCCTGTATATGCTAATGACGCAGCGCACATGTGACTCACATGCGCACCGGCGCCGGGTCAAGCAGCAGAGGCCGGAGCACAAGCAGGTAAGTGAGGGGAGAGGAGGGAGGTATTTAGGGGGGTTTAGGTGGAGGAGGGGGGTTGAGGTTGAGGAGGGGGGAGGGAAAGAGACACGGGGGGGTAGGGAGACACACTGGGGGCTAGAGACACACGGGGGTTAGAGACACACAGGGGTTAGAGAGACACAGGGGGGAGAGTGACTTGAGTATAAGCCGAGGGGGCCCTTTTTTGCCTTACAAAAAGGGCTGAAAAACTCGGTTTATACTCAAGTATATACGGTAATTTCTTATTTTATTAATTATTCATTGCAAAAAAAAAACACCAACGCTGCTCAAAGCACACAAACAATGAGCGCTGAAGGATCTTAAAACACCAACAAAACTAATTTTGCACACAAACAACATTACCTGCCTTACAATCTTATTGCCGGGCAAGTCGCTAGTATATATACAGTGGATATAAAAAGTCTACACACCCCTGTTAAAATGTCAGGTTTCTGTGCTGTAAAAAAATGAGACAAAGATAAATAATTTCAGAACTTTTTCCACCTTTAATGTGACCTATAAACTGTACAACTCAATTGAAAAACAAACTGAAATCTTTTAGGTAGAGGGAAGAAAAAATATAAAAATAAAATAATATGGTTGCATAAGTATGCACACCCTTAAACTAATACTTTGTTGAAGCACCTTTTGATTTTATTACAGCACTCTTTTTGGGTATGAGTCTATCAACATGGCACATTTTGACTTGGCAAGATTTGCCCACTCTTCTTTGCAAACTCCAAATCTGTTAGATTGCGAGGGCATCTCCTGTGCACAGCCATCTTCAGATCACCCGACAGATTTTCAATCGGATTCAGGTCTGGGCTCTGGCTGGGCCATTCCAAAACGTTAATCTTCTTCTAGTGAAGCCATTCCTTTGTTGATTTGGATGTATGGTTTGGGTCGTTGTCATGCTGAAAGATGAAGTTCCTCTTCATGTTCAGCTTTCTAGCAGAAGCCTGAAGGTTTTGTGCCAATATTGACTGTTTTTTGGAACTGTTCATAATTCCCTCTATCTTAACTAAGGAACCATTTCCAGCTGAAGAAAAACAGCCCCAGACTGTAGCCTGGCTTCGATGTTTTTCATCGTAAGAAAAGGCTTTCGTCTTGCCACTCTACCCCATAGCCCAGACATATGAAGAATACGGGAGATTGTTGTCACATGTACCACACAGCCAGTACTTGCCAGATATTCCTGCAGCTCCTTTAATGTTGCTGTAGGCCTCTTGGTAGCCTCCCAGACCAGTTTTCTTCTCGTCTTTTCATCAATTTTGGAGGGAGCTCCAGTTCTTGGCAATATCACTGTTGTGCCATATTGTCTGTGTTCCATGGTATATCTAATGCCTTGGAAATTCTTTTGTACCTTTCTCCTGACTGATACCTTTTAACAATGAGATCCATCTGATGCTTTGGAAGATCTCTGTGGACCATGGCTTTTGCTGTGGGATGCGACTAAGAAATTTTCAGGAGAGACCAACTAGAGCAGCTGAACTTTATTTGGGGTTAATCAGAGGCACTTTAAATGATGGCAGGTGTATGCTGTCTCCTATTTAAGACGATTTGGAATGTGATTGCTTAATTCTGAACACAGCTACATCCCCAGTTATAAGAGGGTGTGCAGACTTATGCAACCACATTATTTTTCTTTTTTATTTTTCTTCCCTCCACCTAAAATATTTCAGTTTGTTTTTCAATTGAGTTGTACAGTTTATAGGTCACATTAAAGGTGGAAAAAGTTCTGAAATGACTTATCTTTGTCTAATTTTTTTACAGCACAGAAACCTGACATTTTAACAGGGGTGTGTAGACTTTTTATATCCACTGTATATACCCAGGCAATAAGGAAAGGTCAGAATATTATTAGGATTTATATTCACATATTTGATTAATGTATGCCCAATACCTTGATGTTACATATGTTTTTATGGCTCCAGAGCACAGCCAGTTCTGCACACATATAGTTGCTTATGACAGCACAGTATCTATTACAGATGCAATAAAAGTGGCAGAAGATAAATATAACAGGGACAAATAATTGGAGTGTTGAAGCAAATGTATACAGTACATTGAGTCTGAATAAATGTCATGTAATGTGCAGTAAATGTCATGTATTGTACAGCTGTCCCCGAACTCACCAGAACTAAGAATTCAAATAAATTCCCTAGGACTTTAACAGTGAGGGCGTCTGTTACTACATTGATGGGAGTCAATTTCAAGGACTTTCAAATAAGTAATAGGGATACAAACATGTACACATACACAAAAACACATACTTTAAAGTTAGCAAGAAAAATTTAAATAATACAGATATTTTGGTAAATTAAGAAAACCTTTGGGATAGATTAAAGGGCCAAATGTATATTTTTATTTCTATTTTGTTTCTGGCAGTCTAAATGAATAATGCCATATATAATGCAGCTTGTGAGCTTGCCAGAACTGGGCCCACACAACCTAACAAGCTGGTTTACTGGTGTCTAAATATCATTGTAACTACCTCCAACTGTACAGTGCAGTGTAAAATGTTGTCGCTTTCTAAACACTTTAATCGTGAGTAATAAACTATATGCAAAATGTCACTCAATTAGCATTTCATTAGGCTTAAATAATACAGACTGTAAGTTTGCGAGTTTTCAATCATGTGTCGGTGCATTGGAAACAAGCACTATTTGATTCTAAGTTGAAAAACAGGGCCCACCATTCTTTATTAGGTGTCCATTTTGATTTTGCCATGTACTTAACCCCTGTACAGCGCTATGGACTATGTTGGCACGTTACAAATAAAGATATGGTAATAATAATAATAATAATAATAATAATATTAAGGATGGCTTCAACAATCTGACAAAACATGAACATCTTATAACTTACTCGAATGGTCACTCTACTAATCCATGTCTTCTCTAGGCACTGCTTTCTGTAGCATTGCGTTCACTGGCATCAATGCTACCCTAGACTTATCCAGAGTGGTCTTTTTGTTGCCAGTACAGATTGGGGCACCCTAAGGGGGTAAATTGTAGTGGGCATAATACACCTATAAAATGGCATTATTTTGTCCAACCATGCCTAAACAAGGTTGTATTTTCTATGGATGGGCTACTTCTATGAGATACCTTATTATTATAGTAGATTAGACCTTGGACCATAGTTCCTACTATTATTTCCTGAGTTGAATATGTCACTACGTTCTTAGGAGGATGCATCCTTGGAAACTACATTGACATTTTATGTGAAAACTTACACTGAAATATAATCTTTAGACTTGAGTTGCTTTCATCTTTTACAAACTGATTAGTATTGTGACATAGCATGATATCACCTCCCTGCAGCTGCCTCTTCACGGCAGAGTGCAGCAAACCTTGCCACCATGCTGAGCAAATTGTAAAAAATGGGAGGAGCTTAAGCCTAAATAAGGCGCCATTTTCAGTGTAAGTTTTCTCACCAAACACCCACTTTTGTGCTATCACAAAAAGTTGAAATTTTGATTAACATTCTGTGATTAACATAATTAAGTGTGCTGGATTTACATATCTGGCACACCAAGACACAAACGCTTTAGCCACCCCCTTCGTGTGTATATATAAAGTGTCTCGCAAAAGTATTCACCCCCCCTTGACTTTTTACCTATTTTGTTACATTTGTTACATCTTTAGTTCAATGTTTTGTTAATCTGAATTTTATGTGATGAATCAGAGCACAATAGTCTAAGTTGGTGAAGTGAAATGAGAAAAATATATACATAAAACTATTTTTTAGAAATAGAAAACAGAAAATTGGCATTTGCGTATGTATTTACCCCCTTTGTTATGAAGCCCATAAAAAGTTATGGTGCAACCAATTACCTTCAGAAGTCACATAATTAGTGAAATGATGTCCACCTGTGTGCAATCTAAGTGTCACATGATCTGTCATTACATATACACACCTTTTTTGAAAGGCCCCAGAGGCTTCAGCACCTAAGCAAGAGGCACCACTAACCAAACACTGCCATGAAGACTAAGGAACTCTCCAAACAAGTAAGGGACAGTGTTGTTGAGAAGTACAAGTCAGGGTTAGGTTATAAAAAAACATCCAAATATTTGATGATCCCCAGGAGCACCATCAAATTTATCATAACCAAATGTAAAGAACATGGCACAACAGCAAACCTGCCAAGAGACAGCCGCCCACCAAAACTCACGGACCGGGCAAGGACGGCATTAATCAGAGAGGCAGCACAGAGACCTAGGGTAACCCTGGAGGAGCTGCAGAGTTCCACAGCAGAGACTGGAGTATCTGTACATAGGAGGACAATAAGCCGTACGCTACATAGAGTTGGGCTTTATGGCAGAGTGGCCAGAAGAAAGCCATTACGTTCAGCAAAAAACAAAATGGCAAGTTTTGAGTTTGTGAAAAGGCATGTGGGAGACTCCCAAAATGTATGGAGGAAGGTGCTCTGGTCTGATGAGCCAAAAATTTTACTTTTCAGCCATCAAAGAAAACGCTATGTCTGGCGCAAACCCAACACATCACATGACCCAAAGAACACCACCAACATGGTGGTGGCAGCATCATTCTGTGGGGATGTTTTTCAGCAGCCGGGACTGGGAAACTGGTCAGAGTTGAGGTAAAGATGGATGGTGCTAAATACAGGGATATTCTTGAGCAAAACCTGTACCACTTTTTTGCGTGATTTGAGGCGAGGATGGAGGTTCACCTTCCAGCAGGACAATGACCCCAAACACAGCGCTAAAGCAACACTTGAGTGGATTAAGGGGAAACATATAAATGTGTTGGAATGGCCTAGTCAAAGCCCAGACCTCAATAGAAAATCTGTGGTCAGACTTAAAGATTGCTGTTCACAAGCGCAAACCCTTCAACCTGAAGGAGCTGGAGCAGTTTTGCAAGGAGGAATTGGCAAAAATCCCAGTGGTAAGATGTGGCAAGGTCATAGAGACTTATCCAAAGCGACTTGGAGCTGTAATTGCCGCAAAAGGTGGCTCTACAAAGTATTGACTTTAGGGAGGTGAATAGTTATGCACATTGACTTTGCTGTTATTTTGTCCTATTTGTTGTTTGCTTCACAATAAAAAAAAAAAAATGTTCTGTAAATGAAATGATGCAAATCCTCATACAATCCATGTTAATTCCAGGTTGTGAGGCAACAAAACACGAAAAATGCCAAGGGGGTGAATACTTTTGCAAGGCACTGTATATATATATATATATATATACACCTCCCAACATTTGAAATGGCCAAAGGGGGACACTTTAGGGTTTGTGGCTAGGGGCAGGTTCTTATTTAAGGACCTCTGTAGTTTGATAAAACATTCACACATTTGTGATGTATTTAGGAAAAAAACAACATTAGTGGGTATGCAAGACAGGAACAAAAAAATTATGATAAAATACATTTTATCTTAATTTTAGAATTCTACTCTGTCTGTAGCTTTAATTCTATTATCATTATAGAGCACTTTTCAATCACATATAATAGTTGTCAAACTGCGATTCGCCGTCACGTTTGCGAGCCTCGCAAAGCGAGCCTTTTGTGGCCCATAGAATTCTTCCAAGTTCAGAGGACTAAGGCGAAGAGCGCCAAAGGCACTCATCGTCTGCTCGCCTCGCATATTGAGGCAAGCAGTTTAGGCATTGAAAAACGCAGTACTTATGCAGAAATGAGCGCCAAAGGCACTCTTGCGAACCTCGCGGAGTGAGGCAAACCGTTGAGGCATTGAAAAATGCAGGACTTAGGCAGAAATGAGCGCCCAAGGTGCTCCTGTGAGGTGAGCAGTTGAGGCATTGAAGCACGCAGGACTTAGCCTCCAAGCAGTTAGGATACGCGGCATTGCCTTAGGCTGCAAGCAGTTGAAGAACGCGAGACTTAGGAAAAAAAAATGTTGAGGTCGGAATCCCTTCACAAACAAAATCTGAGCTTAGAAAAATACAAAGTTAACCGAACCACACAAATCGAAAAAGCATAAACACACACAAAAAAAAAATACAAATAAAAAAAATCACACACAGCACAGGGGGATAGCCAAGACGTCTGGGAGTGAGGTTGCATGCAAAAAATCGTCTAAGCGAGAAAAAAATGTTTGGCAGCAAAAAATTAAAACAAGGCTAAAGGAGACCGAAAGCGCAAAGCACCTCCAGGCCCGTACGAGTTAGCCAGGAACGACCTCAGAATTTCGGGGGGCTAAAAAAACAACCTTGCAAAAATACGAATTTAAAGGCAGAACCGCAGAAATTGAAAAAAAATAAATAAATAAAAAATAAGAATACACTTACACACAGCACGGGGGAAGGCCAGGACGCCTGGAAGTGAGGTTGCATGCAAATTTAAGCCGAATTTCACGGGTTTTGGCACTCGAAAATCGGCTAAACGCGAAAAAATATGGCGCCCGGAAAAAATGAAAACGAGGCCAACGGAGAGCGAGGCGCGCAAATCAACTCCAGGCATTTAAGAGTTAGCCAGGAACGTAGGAAATACAAAACATACGATTACAATGGACGGAAAATGCTTGCAAGCCAAGTAACACATACAAAAAAGCCGCCATTTTACAACACTAACTTGCAAATAAGAACATTACGATTCTAAAATGGCGCTTTACACGCCTACACAAACGTTTTGCCCTTGCGCACGCAGCCTATTTACACTGCACACTTGGCACATTGCTGACACTTACACTCAGGTCAGCAACAGTCCAACTGTACATTTTCTGATGCAGGAAAATCCAAAGAGATTGTTAGCTCTTTAGGATATTGATTGGTGCATATCACATATATAGTTGTGAGCATATAAGTTGTTGCTAACGCTTGCGGGCTCGCTAAGCGAGGGCCTCAGTTGTTGGCATGGAGCGCCGAAGGCGCTCCTTGCCAGCAACTGCGACCCTCGCAAACTTTACGTCGTAACGCAAACAACATACGAGACACGTTAACACCCATTACAGACTCGCAAAAATCAGCCGCAACCCACGGACATGAAAAAATGAAAAACACAATAAATACACAAAACACATACATAAAAAGCTTACCTATAGCAAGAGGGAGCATCCAGGCACTCAAAAATGAAGTTACACCTTAATTTAACTAAAAATAATAGAGTTTAGACACTCAAAAATTCTCTAAGCGAGAGAAAAAATGTCCGACGATCAAAACGAAAACGAGGCTACAGCACTCTAAACACGTAAAACACCACAAGAAACACGCAAAACACCACAAAACACCCACGGATATTCCGCTACAGACGCATACCATACATTTGCCACCATTTTAGAACAATTCGGAAGTACACAGCTACGCTAATGGTTTGGTCTCGCGCACGCACACTATTACACTGCACACATTCATCACGCTTACACAGCAGCTCCACACCACTAATGCTGCAGCAACATCAAAACAGATTGTCAGCTCTTCAACAGAATGCTTCCTGCATATATTACTTCAAAATAGGTAAAGTATATTAATTTATTAATGTATTATTATACACCAAACAGAATTAGCTCACTTACAATTTCATTGCCGTAATTTTTTGACGGGCAATTCGCTAGTTAAATATAAATAGGTAAAGTATATTAATTTATTAATTCATATTAATTTATTAATTCACTGTACTAAAAAAATTGTATATTTTACACTGTACTTATATATCTGTATTCGTGATGAGAGCCGAAGGTTATCGTTGCAAAGGAGGAAACTTGAAGTACACAAGGGGAGAAGCTCTAATGTGCGCCTTCGGCGATCATTGCGAGCCGCGCAATGACCACCAAAGGAGCTTAGAGCGGGGCTCGCAATGAGCGCTGAAGGCCCTCAGAGGAACAAAAGCCTTACAGTGTGTGGCAAACAGCATTCCCACGGCTTCAGATTTTATTGCAGTCATTTTTTGATGGGCAAGTCACTAGTAGATATTAATAAAGATCAAACCGAATCCACAGTTCTTCCCACGCCTCTCAACCAACGTCCTAATCCTTTTAGGGGAAAAGTCAAAATGTCTATCATGACTAAAGCAAAACTAAATAGTTGGGCTGTAATTATTTATTTTTAATTGTGTAATAAAGTCAAGTTCTTCAAAATAGTATACCATTAATATGACACTCAGGATTTGATAATATATAAATATATATATATATATATATATAAAAAATATAAATAATTAAGAGTATTGCAGTATATATTGATACCTTGATTATTGGACAGACATATTAATTGAAATGAAAAGCTTTTGAGAGTTGTACCTCTCTTTAAGTTAGGAGCAATATTGAATTAAGCAAATGAAAGAAAAAGCAAAGTAACTGAATAGCATTTAGAGTGGGACACAGACAGGCATCAAAAATAATGTCCTTGACTTATTAGGAAATTATTTATGGTACTTGTCTGTATCGCATCCCAATCTCTGAACAGATATTTTGCTTTTTTGGTGCATTCTATTAGTATTGCTTCTGACTTGATAAAGAGAGGTTATCCCTTGCAAGCTCATCACTATACATATATATGCTTTCTAAGCAATGACTGCTTATTTATCATATCATATAACCCATTGAGGTAGGAAACAGAAGCTACAGTATTATCATCACACTGATGGACATTGATCTTTCACACGGATAGCGCATTCAGGAACTATTATTGGTCTGGCTAGACATGTTATGTGTAATGTGTGCAGCCTCTAGCTGGAATGTGAAGGGAAATCAGTTATGGCAGCAATACAAACAAGTGTGGGGGAGAGGCACTGAGAGGTCCTTAATAGTACATGGCAGTTTAACCCTTCAATGTCGGGATGGTGAGGGTGGAGTAGAGGACTACATTGCAATGCCTGCAGTATCAGCATGAATCAACATAAAAAAGGAAAGGGGGAAAGAGGAACAGAGGACCATTATCCCTGGACAGGGGGGATTTCAGTCATAAAATGGGATATTCCCACAGGATCTGGGAGAAACAGTTAGCAATTGATGCATGCATACTTTGTTCAGTGCAGATAATCTTTCCTGTTTATGACCTAAATTAATTAAAATTACCTCTTTTTTTAAAGAAAATATTTTATTGATTTTCAAGGCATATTTATATTTAATGGATTATGAATGTATCTGAAGGAGGAGAATAAGTAGTGTGTGAAAATACTTTTTACATGAAAAAATACCAAAAAATATTATTATTAACCTTATCCTATAGTTTGCTAAATCTCTTGAGTCTGTAAGCAGTTGATTTTCATAGTTAACACCCCTAGAAATCCCTGCTACAATTAGCATAAATGTATAATTTGTTTTGGCCAATCACCTGCAGCTAATACATTGTATCAATCTGTGATGGCAGTCTATGCAACGAGGCATCATGGGGTATGTAAAAATAATAAATAATAATACTAATAATAAATATGTAGTCCCCTGCAGTAGGAGCTCTGTAGATCTCTGCATTGTGCTGCTGTTGGCTGTAGGGTTAGTATAGGGTTAAAAACATACCCCAATACAGTGTTTCTCATGATAGGTACCAGGTGACTATGTAATAAACTCTGTGAGTGTGGGAAACAAGTTTTATTTTTAAATAAAATACATCTTTATGTGTATAGAATGAGTCAGTGTAATGTGTGTTTCTGATATAAGCAGCTTGTGTTAAGATTAGAGAAAGGGGAAACTGGGAAACACATATGTTCTTCCAGGTATATCTATAACACAGTCTCCAAATGTATTCTGTTTTTGACAGAAAAGTAAATAGCAGACTGGAAAAGGGAGACTGGGAATATTCAGGCACAAACAATACATCATGCCATATAATAAAACTTCGTATTCAACTCACAATATAAAGCATAAGTCCTCTTGCAGGCAAGACGAAGACTCAGTGGTTTTACTTACTGCCCAGATATGAGACAGTGGAATCCTAGTTGCCCATTATGGAGATGAGCGGGAGTATACTGTGTATTTGAGGGAAGCCTATCAGTGATCTATTTATGGTCCTTAGGGAGGAGAGCACGACTGTAGCTCTGTGGCAGACAAGAAGTGAGAGGCAGTGGTACGTCCTGCATGTCAGTGTACAGAGAAGAGTCGGGATATGCACACACCTTGAACTTACCTATGTGCTCCCATGCTTTGCTTATTTTACTATAGTGCAGCACACTGCAAGCCTGCCAATTCACACCCACCTCCCAATATCCTAAAAAAAGAGCTTGGCATCTTGATAGAGGAGGCAGGGCCTATGTCTAAAAAATAAACATTGATATACAGGCGATGCTCCCCTCTAAGGGATGCACCCCTAAGCAGCTGCCTTTTTGCCTAGTTATAAATCTGGCCATGGTCTCATCTGCCATATATGGCAAAATATAGTTTTACTATACAAACACTATACATTTCTAAAAGATGGTCAGTTTTCCTTTCAAATAATGTGGATGAGCAAAAAGCAAAAATTCTGAAATACTGTCAGAAATTCATTAAACGTTCAACTTATCTATTAACTATATTGTTGTGTTTATTAATCAATTCAACATTATTTACAGGTATTACCGTTTCTACAACTGGGCAAATTCTTCTACTTCACCCCACCTCCCTTGCACCGACTGCTAACAATTGCCTGCAGTTGACCAATAACTCAAATTCTGGACCTTTCAGTTAATTTAGAGATAAAATAGCTCTAATCTCGAGACCAATTTTAATGCAAATAGGTTTTATATTTTTTTGTGTAAGCTTTTAATTTCTGCAGTTTCTGTGACCCCCCTTCCTGGTCAGTTAAAGTAAAATGTCAGTTTTACCGTCACATGTCTGACACTGTCATTTAGCTGCCAGTGCTCCTTGCTGAACAGATCTTAGAAAAACAACATATTGTCTCGAGTTTTCAGCCTGCTCTTTTCTGATAGCCGCAGTAAGAAATACCATTATTCATGTTCCATTAATAACTAACAACCTTTCCTCACTTATCTCTGTAATTCTGCTGCAGTGTATTATCTGTGACTTCACCAAGCAGGCGTGTGCCGAGCGTGTGTGTCACACTGTCCTACTAGTCGTATGCAAAATAAAACTTTATCTTTTATAAAAATATGAAGAAAAAAAAACAAAACAATGTTGTCAACTTTTTCTGTATATATTTAAATAACTAAACTTGATAAAGGGCAAAATAAAAATATAAAAAATGTTTAACTTTTATATGCTACTAATCGTTTACCCGTCATAAATGACGGTATAATATTGCATGTGTCTCCCCCCTCTCCCTCCCCTGTGTCTCTTACCCCCCTCTCCCACCCATCTGTCTCTTTCTCCCTCTCACTCCCATGTGTCTCTTTTCCCCCTCCCTCCCATCTATCTCTTCCCCCCTCTCACTCCCCTGTGTCTCTTTACCCCCTCTCCCTCCCTGTGTCCGTTTCCCCCTCCTCCCTCCCCTGTATCTCTTTCCACTTATTATTATTATTATTATTATCTTTTATTTGTATCGTGCCAACATATTCCGTAGCGCTGTACAGGGGATAAGAACAAGGGAAATACAAGTTTAACAAATTCTAAAGTTGAAGGGCCCCGTTTTGAGCTTAGAATCTTAGCAGAAAGTGCTTTATCCCAAAGAACCCTACAAGACTGGAAACTCACTACTTATCCCGTGTTTCTTCCCAACCTCCTCCCTCCCATGTGTCCCTTTCTCCCCCTGTCTCCCCCCCCCTCCCCCCCCCCTCCCCCGTGTCCCTTTCTTTCTCTATGTCCCTTTCCTCCCCTCTGTCCCTTGCGCAGAGCGGCTGGCACTGGAGCATTTAGAAACTATATTACAGATTATTCTTTATAGTGGGGATCCATTTTCCTTTCTGAGCTGATTATATCTACCTCTATCTCAGGAGGAGGCATCTTTGGAAACCAGTAAGTTTTCCAGTAGTCCTGTTGTTGGCAGTATTAACTATAACATTTCCATTGACAGATAGAAGCTTCCTCTTCATTCTGCAGATATCACTTGCAGGAGCCCTGCAATAAATTCCAGCTTTGTGAAGCTCACCATGTACAGATTTTGTTGGGACTGGCCACAGAGGCCCCGATTCAGTTCTGTGGACATTTTCAAGACTTTATTTTTGTAGCATTTAGTAACTATTCTGTGAAGTGCCCGTCTATCACAGTCTGTGAGCTTCAATTTGGGACCATTGCTCCTCTTTGCCTGTACAGCTTGTCCATGTTCAACATATCCTTTATTTACATATTAAATATTTTTGCCGTTTTTGTGGCCAATGCACCTGCGATTTGGCCTCTTTGGAACCTCATTAGTTCCCTCAAGCTGCTTTAAAAACTCACAACACAAAACTCATCAAAGTGCTAAATGTTGGCGCGTTACAAAAGAAGGTAATAATAATAATAATGGGATTTATAGTTTCTAGCTAATTGGTAATAGTCTTAATATGACTCATTTTTGCAGTCATATTAGGTTATTTGGAACCCCTGCTGTGCCATTTTACTGCTGGCACAAACAATGGTCTCCTATGAGATAAAAACACACACTGAATGGGGTTTACTTGTGTCTGACAAGTTTCCACTTAATAGCAGAATGACTTTGTGGCTTTAAGAATTTCATCACACACAGGAAACAACTGTAATGCTGTCAGTCAGGAATTAATAAATTAAAATATATATTTTTAAATAAAACTCTTTTCTACACCCCCAGCGCTGCTTACATAGGCACAGTGAATCCCCCAATAGAAACACTGCATTTGGGTATGGATTTTAAACCTGTACTGACCTTCAAGCCAGCAGCACAATGCAGAGATCAACACAGCAGTGTCTGACTCCTCCTTATTTTCTGTTCCTAGGTAAAAACAGGACTACACATCCCATGATTCTTTGGTGCACAAACTGGCTTTAGAGATTGATACAAATGTATTAGCTGCCTGTGATTGGCCAAAAAGAATTATGGATTTTATGCTAATTTTAGCAGGGATATCAAGGGGTGTCAAAATCAACTGCTTGCAAAGTCAAGAGATTTAGCAATCATCAGGGTGAGCTTGTTAATGTTTATTTTGATATTATTTTCATGCAAAAATGTTTTCATACACTACTGATTCTCCTCAATAATTTTATTGTCACATATATAAAAGAATTACAATGACAAAGTAAAAATATGCAATGTCTGACACACAGGTCGATAAATGTTTCTAAGACAATTATTCTTATTAAAGAACATATGCTTTAAAGTACAAACATGTTGTGACTTCTCCTCAATCTTTTTCCGTTTTCAACCTTAATAAACCAGGTATACGAATGGAATATTAAATGATCAATTATCGTACGCTAATATTTTTAGGATATCCAATCCACTATCTGGTACAAAGGAAAAAGTAGAGTAACTAGACATGCGACTGTGAACATAAACCATAATCAACTAGTTGGGGGAGGGGAGAAAAGGGGGGAATAACTGAAATCTCTGAATAATATATGTAAAGTTACCTGCTGTTTTTCTTTTTCTTCTTTTTTTTTTTGTTTGGCCATCAGATTTCATTAGGTGGGGAAGATAAAAAAATAAAATGAAGATAAGAAAAGTACAAACTAATCGTGTTCAGGCACCTCCTCCAAGTGCAGTTCCTTTCCGCCTCCACCCACCATCTCCAGGGATCTCCCACATATCAGGACCCTCCCAACTTGGCGATAAATCATATGCATCAAAGGTTCGAATTTCAAGGTTATCACGTATTCATCATATTAGATCCCATGTTACCCCACCGATATACTATCTGTCCGGGCAATCCAGGGTGACCATGAATTTTGCTATAGTGAGTGTCCTCTAGTAAGTGAGTTCATCTTTCATTGATGAGAATAACATGCATTTTATTTATAATCGCCTGTGGGCTAAGTATTGTTGATCTCCACTACTTAGCAATATGGCCTTTTGTGGCTAACATTAGAAATTGGAAAAGTTGGTTGTGATGTGTAGATAAATGGGGGGCTGAAAGACCCAGAAGGCACACTCCAATATTTGCGTCAATTTGGGAACTAAACACTGTACAGGCTAGTGTAAGGACCTTTTTCCCATACATCTTTAACCTTTGCGTATGTCCAGTATATTGCTTTTTAGTCAAAGCAGCACTACATTTTTTTATTGATTTACACATTTTAGTGACAATATTTTTTTTTACTGAGAGGACCAGTATACTATATATTTATTGTTCTGTGTAGGACATTTTCTCAATATATATATATACTGTGTATATTTTTTTACTAATTTTCTGCAGGATATTTCTCCCTGTGACGGGCACAAGTGAACTAATAGATGTTGCTCTCAGAGAGGGTTATCATGTCCAGAGAACTAACCTATTAAGGTTAGTTCGTTCTCTGATTGAGCACCTCTATTTTTGTTGTTTTGTTTATGCAAATGGTCCTTAGGGATTAGTCGCCCTAAGGGAGATGGGAGCTCCAGACGTGGACTCTTTCATCACTGTGCCCTAGGAAATTAAACTACACCCTATGTCTGGAGTTTGCTGTTTCTCCTGTTCAGGTTAAAATTGCCTGGTATTTCAGGGCTGGATCACTCCATTTCTCCATGTGAAGGGCACAAGTGAGCTAAAAGGGGTTATCATCCATAGAACTAACATGTTAAAGCTATTTGGTTATCTCATTGAGCACCTCTATATTTGGTTGATCTACTAGTGTCCCTAAGACCTTTTGGCTTTTACATATTATTTTTCTTTTTATGTTATTTTTTTCTCCAGATAAAATCTGTATACTATTATAGCAAGGTAAATTTTATAAATATAACTTTTATTGCGCTTATTACATTCATCACATTTTTTTTTTTGCACTTTCCTATATATTATTGCTTCCATACTGGTGGATATGTATTGTATGTAGCGCACCACTATTGTTTGTTCTTCCATACTTGTACACTTCCATATAAAGCATCATAATACAGTAGTTTTAATTTGGATAAAAGCTGATGTATTTTAATTATCACACTTTACAGTGTCTGCCCAACAGGAAGTTGGTTTTAGCTTAAAGGGCATGAAAAACTGTCCATATGTTGTGCTAGCCATTTTTTCTCCACATAAATTATTCAGAGACATTTATAATTATTATGCAGCTTCTGTATCTAATTTAGGACTTCATGCTTGACAAGGGTTTGGGACAGGATGTAACATCCATTACAGAGACACACAGACCGTGATACTTATTAGCACATTAAAAAAAACTAATTAGTATTTTGGAGTTGCTTATTTGCATATTAATAACACTCAAATAATTCTGAATAACTCAGTAATGGTTCACTTTAGAAACAATGGCTAATACAATGTATAGACAGTTTTTAATGCTCTCTAAGAATAACTAGGTTTTTGGGTAATAGAATATTATAATCCCTATACAGCAACACTGTGAACCCCATTATAAGCTGAACTCTTACTGATCATTGTTATTATTCATATTTAATACTTATAATAGAAATACACAATATTAGAATTTTAGCCTCCAGTTCAGCTGATTTCCTTCACCCTCTTAATGTCATCACGTCTAAATTGCTTAAGAACAATGTATATAGTTATGAGGTTCACTGGTTATCCAGTGGTTAGGATTGTGTGCTTTCACAGCTGCAACCTGGCTTTGATTCCAGTCAGGGAACCAAGAGTTCACACCACCCTGAAGCCAAGCAGGATTGGGCCTGGTAAGTACTTGGATGGGAGATCACCTATGAATACCTGGAGCTATATTCTGTGGGCCACTGGAGAAGGAACTGGCAACCCACTCCAGTATTTCTGCCATAAATACCAAGTACATTAGTATGGTGTGTTGTGGTCCATGAGGTCACGGAGAGTCGGACACAACTGAACGACACAAACACACTTTCCTAAGCAGCCCTCACAGCAACAAATGGCTGCCAAAGAAAATTACTTTAACACAGAAAAACATTGTGTGTGATACAGGCAACTAAATCTTAGCATCAAAAACAGTTTAACGTAGAAAATTGTGTGTTTTTTTTGTAAATAATTGATTATTAATTTTAATTATCATTGTCTCACGATCTGCTACTTCAATTGGACTTGGCAAGAACCTGGTTCAAACCTATCCAGCAGAATTGTGCGGTCCTTGTACACCTCTGATAGCAGAAGATGGACCACAGACAGTAACCACGCCCAGCAGATTGCTTCCACAGACCAGGATCTCAGGGACACCATATAATCACTTAGAATTAGGATTAATTCACAGACTGACACTTACACCTTGTTTATGTAAATCCAGGCACAACTGTCATACCTTTATTAATTGTCACATTTTATATAATTTTCTAGCACACAGGCTGGCCAATCACAGTAAGCCCCATCCCTGAATTAAAGGCTACCCCTGCTTACTGGGAAACCCTGTACATCTGATGAGCCCAGGCCCTTAATCTCATCCTGGTGATTGTATTAACGATAACCATTTGCTGTAATCTTGAAGTGTGTGTACAAGGATCATCTATGAGACTACGTTCTTGGGAGTTGGCCGATGCAATAGCCTGAAGAATATCTCATATGATTTTTACAACAATTCCTATAACACGAAACATAATACATAAACCAACATACATACAGTATAACAGTGTAATCATATTTTAAGCATAAGCTCTAAAATACATAACCATAATAATAAATGGTAACTATTTGGCAGCCCAGGCCCAGACCATAGTATAAAACAGACCAGTCAGGCCCTGGGCATGACAACTGCCCCTTCCTTTGTTAATGCAACATCCTGACTATTATCAGATGATTGGCAGCATGTTTCGGCATCAAGATCACTGTCCTGGAGAACCCTTCAAGGCAGTCCAGGGGAAACGGTACATCCAGGCTAGTAGGTCCAAGAAAAACTTGGGAGGATCCTTCCCCAGCAAAACCCTCTCCTTCCAGGCCAGGGAGACCTCCTGACCTGCTGATTCTGGAGCAGTACTCAGTCCCATGCATAAAATTGAGGAGCACAGGTTTCCCTTTGTCATTCATGAATTTTCTCATGAATGAACTGGTATACTGGAGTTGCAAAGTGGACTAGTGACATTCTCTGGTGTCATCCATGCTGAAGTAATGGGCAGTACTGGCATAAGCTGTGGTAGTTCAGTAGCCAACCCCCCCTCCCAAAAAAACTGGCCAGTGGCCACTCCCTTCCAGTGTTAAAGGTACACCAACAGTGTCTTTGGGCAGCTGCAGAGGAGTCAATGTAGGGAGGCCAAGTGACAAACAACACTCTGGGGTAATCCTGGGGCCCCATCCCCCCTAACCAAGCCAGTACAAACAGCTGGCCCTAAGGGACTACAAGTGGTCACCATTCTTCCCCTCCCCATGTCTGCTACTTCCCCTGTCCAGTGTTGGAGTCCCAGGGAATTTAATGGGCTTTCTGGCTTACCCAATTCAAGTGGTCCCGGGGGCCTCGCCAGTTCCAGTAACTGCTAATCAGGGATTATCCCTATTCTTCCGCCCAAAATCCAGGGCCAATGCCCCTTTTTTCCCCCTCGATTAGGTAAAACATTATTCTGGGGCATCCCATAAAACAATAGTTCCATTAAGGACAGTACCTGCCGCATCTGCCAGTCTGTACCCCTCCTGATGGCCTTGTCTGGGATCTCTACTCTTTGGGGCTGCATTGTGCTTACTGTCCCCCAGCCCCCTTCTTCTGAAACCACCAACTGGGCACAGCTCTCACCTCCTTCTGGATCTTTAGTGCCTGGTTCCTTGGGCAAAATATCCTGGCTCTCTCCATCTGTTACTGCCTAGCATGTGAATACTGGCAGTCCTTGAGCAGCAGCTGTTTCTTCCTCCTGCACAGTCTGAAGAGCAGGGCTACTTGCTGTTTCTGCTCCAGGGTCTGTGGCTGGCTCGCGAAAAATGATTATCCAATGAACCTCCCTACTATATTTACAGTCCATTGGTGGGACCCAGTGCTCATTTGGTTCTTCCATGACTCTAGGAGCAGGGTCGCTTTCCCCCAGGTCTTCCCCTGTGCCTGGCACTGCTATGGTTAGGCCCTGTCCCCATGCCTCTAACTGGGCAAGGCTCAGCCCCCTAAAGCTAGGAACCAGTTATTCCTCTTCCCAGTCAACCCACTGCATGAAGGATTCCTTGCCCTTTTTTTAAAATCCATGTGATCAGAATTCCCCCAACAGTCCATACATTTCTCTTCTGACCCAGCCTTGGCAAAATTTAGCTGGGTCCCTGTAGTCTCTGCAAGGGGATTCTGTTCCATGCCTAACTGGTGTATGGCCCCTTCCAACTAGGTGGCCACAACCCAGCCAGGGATGCTTCATCTAACAATTCCACATAATTCGCCTCCGGCTTTAACTCCTGCTGTATCAAAGGCCAAAGTAAGCTAGCTGTCTGCGAGCCTGCCTCCAATCCCAGCATTTGGCAGCGCTTGGAAAACAAACACAGCTGCCTTCTTTCAGTCCACAAGCCCCAATCAGGATCCCCATATACAATGTCCCATTGCCTCTTTCAGCCCCAATGAAAAACAGGACCCCACATGAGGTATCCGAACAGGTCCCACCCAATAAGCATATTGCTCCTCCAGGTCGACCTCCTCATCTACCAGTTCCTCCAGCCATTCTATTAGCTTTTGACCTGGCCATAGTCCCAGGAACGCCATCTATTTGTTTAGAAGGCCCATTCCTTGACAGTCCTTTCCAGTCACCACAACATTTTCTGTCTCTATTGGGGATAAGCATTCCCCATCCACAAGAGCATGGACAGGGCCATTGCTTACCCCTCTCCACTTGTCCTGTACCTCCTGTATGATCTGTGTCCAGAGGTCCCTCTGCTGATCTTTTGTTAAATCTGTAGACAATACCTATATCCATCTTTGGTACAATCTGGACACTTTCTTCAGCCTAGGCCCAGGTCCTGGAGTTGGGGTCACCAGTAATGTGCTTACCCCTTTCCCCAGACCTTCATCTACTAGACATAGTTCATCATTTAGGAAAAGTTCCTTGACCATTATTGATTTAGTCATCCTTGCTGTCCTGTTCAATCCTCTGAGCCTGAAGATCTCTCTTAGTTCTGTCATGGTCATCTCTCCATATGTTGCCATCTTACTGTATTGCAACGAGTTCTTATGACTGCCAGTCAATTGTCACAACCTGCTACTTCAATTGGACTTGTTAAGAACCTGGTTCAAACTTATTCAGCAGAATTGTGCGGTCCTTGTACACCTTGTACAGAAAATGGACCAAACACAGAAACCATGCCCAGGAGATTGTTTCCACAGACCAGGATCTCAGGGACACCATATAATCACTTATAATTAGTAATAATTCACAGACTGACACGTGTTTATGTAAGTCAAGGCACAACTGTCATACCTTTATTAATTGTCACATTTTATACAATTCTCTGGCGCACAGGCTGGCCAATCACAGGAAGCCCCATCCCTAAATAATAGGCTGCCCCTGCTTACTGGGAAACCCTGTACATCTGATGAGCTCAGGCCCTTAATTTCATCCTGGTGATTATATTAACGATAACCATTTGCTATAATCTTGAAGTGTGTGTACAAGGATTATCTATGAGACTACGGTCTCGGGTGTTGGCCGATGCAATAGCCTGCAGAATATCTAATATATTTTTTTACAACAATTCCTTTAACATGAAACATAATGCATAAACCAACATGCATACAGTATAACAGTGTAATCATATATTAAACATAGGCACCAAGAAATACATAACCATAATAATAAACGGTAACTTTGTGCCAGCCCAGGCCCAGACCATAGTATAAAACAGTCCACTAAGGCCCTGGGCATGACACATTGCATAATCAGAACATCTAGCTAATATTACACTGATCCTTTAAAAATGGTCTCATTACTTTATTTTGATTATTTAATAATACTTATTTATAATGGAGACGACACGTCATGTACATTATTTGTGTGTTCATTCCATAAAGATCTTTTAAAGAAAGCATATGCATATTCTTAATGATTCTGCAAATTCTCAGAGATTTAGCTCTAATAATATACCATTCTGGGGCATCTTAGAAACTAATTGACAAACTGTACATGAATACCAAGCTGACTAAATTGGATTATTGTGTTTAGAAAATAATGGCTAGTATAGTGTATTCACTGTATAGATAATTTTGACGCTTTGAAAAAACAAAACACAATATCTCCAAATACGTCCCCTTCAACTACACTGTTATGTATAAGTAACTAACAACTTCCCCTTCTGGATCGCTACCTTGTTGTGGGGAAGAGGCTTGTATACCTCAATAGGCTATACCATGTAGGGTCACTCAAGAGAGGCAGGTCATAGCAGAGAGGTCAGATAAGGAACTGGCAACCCACTCCAGTATCTTTGCCAAGAAAGCCTTATGGATAAGCACTACAAGATGTGCCTGAGATGCTGCGGTCCAAGGGGTCACAGAAAGTTGGACACGACTGAACGGCAACAACAAACTAACAACTTAATTAAAGCATTTGGTATTCAAACTACTCCTTTACCCTGCACATGCTCAAAATCAGACAGTAGCAATGTTAACTGGAAGCCCTGCTCTTGCTGAAATGTAAATGTACCTCTCAGGCACCTTTCATGAATGCGTCCAGGATCCAGCTGAGATCAAAAAGAGTCAAAGACTTGTAATATCTGATATTATGACTACCTAGCATATTGAGACATTTAATATGTGGGAAACAAGCTTGATCCCATTGGTAAATCACCCTGTAATATACACAAATAATCAGAGCATATTTGGTATTTAACCAGACACAAAATGAGTATCAGGAGCTGATAATTGCGAGTTCCAGACATTTTATAATTAAAAACTAGTTTCATGATATTTCCCACCTAAATATTCTCTTAGAGTCTGAATTTTAATATTCATTTTCATTAGCATTGTATCACTTGTGCACACTATGCATTTCTCTGTAACTAACACTCAACCATAGTTACTGTGTCTTAAAATAGTAAACTGAAGCATAGATTCTCTATTATTTTTATTAGTAATATATTTGTTGGGGGAGAATGCAGCATACAAACAATTACAGCAGTACAGTATGAGTAGTAATACATGTGTTTGCTTTCATCACAGTATATATTCCCAAACACCTTATGGTGTAAAATAAAGAACCATTCTCAATCATAAAAAAGAGCAGGTATGAGCTAAGAAAGGAGAGTTCAGCTGAGTCCATAGTCTGATAGGGAGTAGGAAAGAAAGGAAGAGGACAAGGGGAAAATAAAAACAGCAAACACTGTGAGATACATGTTGCAAGGATATTCAACACAAAATTAAAGTCTAGACAAATATATAATTAATAGCGACTTGCACGTCAAAAATGACGGGGCAATAAAATTGTAAGGCAGGTAATGCTGTTTGCCACAGACAATTTTTTTTGGTGGTCTGAGATCCTTCGGTGCTTATTGCGAGCCTTTCGCTGAGCGCCTTCGGTGCTCATTGCAAGGCTGTTGGATGTTGTATTTTTTTTCTGAGAGGCACTTTTGCTGTTATTGTTTGGTCGACGCGGATCTGCTTGTTGCGCTTATTGCAAGGCTTTGTGTGCTATGAGCAGCGTTGGTGCTCGTTGTGAGGTGCGCAGTGAATGGCTTTTGTGTTTATTGCGATAGTGTTTTTCTTGTGTATATGTATTTTTGTATGCTAATTAAATAATTAATAAATTAATATACTTTACCTATTTGGAAGTAATATATGCAGGAAGCATTGTGCTAAAGAGCTGACAATCTGTTTTGATGTTCCTGCAGCATACAATGTAGGTTTGCACTGTTGTGGAGCTGAGGTGTGTCAGCAATGTGTGCAGTGTGTAGTGTAGATAGGCTGCGTGCGCGGGGGAAAGCCGTTAGGGTAGCTGTTTACTTCGGCATTGTGTAATTTAGTGTTGTAATATGGCGGCGAATGTGTATGTGGTACGCGGGCGTGGATGATTTAGCGTTCTTGGTAAGAGTGTATCTTGTACCGCGTACGGCTTTTAGGAAAAGCCGTATGTGCTTGGTGGTATTTTGCGGCTTTAGGGTCCTGTAGCCTCGTTTTCATTTTTTTCGGCCGCCATTTTTTCTCTTGCTTAGGGGATTTTCTTGTGTCTAAACTCAGGAATTTGGACTTAAATTGATGTGTAACTTCACTTGCAGAGGTCCTGGGTGCGCCGCCCCGCCTTGCTGTTGGTTAACTTTTTATGTCTTTTTTTTGTTTATTTATTGTGTTTTTTATGTTTTCAGGTGCGTGCGGTTCGGCCGTTAAGGTTGTATTTTTTTAGTTCCTAATGTTGTTTTTTCTAAGTTCCGCGGCTCGTATTCTTTGAGGCTAAGTCCGTAAATTTTGTGTTCTAAGTCCAGCGGTTCCTATTTTTTTGTGTAAGTCCGTATTTAGTGATTGCGTGTTAGATCTATTTTGTTAAAGTGCCGCTTGTGAGCCTCCACCTCCGCAAATGAGGCCCCTCGCTTTGCGAGGGTCCGCCTTTGCGGACAAAACTCGCAAAGCGTGACAACGATTCGTAGTTTGACAACTATTATATGTGATTTAGTGTATGCCACTAAGATTTGATGGGAATAAGCGGTTTATGAATTGCCTATCGGCATAGCATATATACAGTGCCTTGCAAAAGTATTCACCCCCTTGGCATTTTTTATGTTTTGTTGCCTCACAACCTGGAATTAACATGGATTGTATGAGGATTTGCATCATTTAATTTACAGAACATGCCCACAACTTTGAAGATGTTTTTTTTATTGTGAAGAAAAAACAACAAATAGGACAAAATAACAGAAAATTCAATGTGCATAACTATTCACCCCCCCCCCCCCCTAAAGTCAATACTTTGTAGAGCCACCTTTTGCGGCAATTACAGTGCCAAGTCGCTTTGGATAAGTTGAGATGAGCTTGCCACATCTTACCACTGGGATTTTTGCCCTTTTCTCCTTGCAAAACTCCTCCAGATTTTTCAAGTTGGATGGTTTGCACTTGTGAACAGCAATCTTTAAGTCTGACCACAGATTTTCTATTGGATTGAGGTCTGGGCTTTGACTAGGCCATTCCAACACATTTACATGTTTCCCCTTAAACCACTCAAGTGTTGATTTAGCAGTGTGTTTGGGGTCATTGTCCTGCTGGAAGGTGAACCTCCGTCCTAGCCTCAAATCACGCACAGAGTGGTACAGGTTTTGTTCAAGAATATCCCTGTATTTAGCACCATCCATCTTTCCCTCAACTCTGACCAGTTTCCCAGTCCCAGCTGCTGAAAAACATCCCCCCAGCATGATGCTGCCACCACCATGTTTCACTGTGGGTGTTCTTTGGGTCATGTGTTGGGTTCGCGCCAGACATAGCATTTTCTTTGATGGGCGAAAAGTTCATTTTTTGTCTCATCAGACCAGAGCACCTTCCTCCATACATTTTGGGAATCTCCCACATGCCTTTTCGCAAACTCAAAACATGCCATTTTGTTTTTTGCTGAAAGTAATGGCTTTCTTCTGGCCACTCTGCCATAAAGCCCAACTCTATGAAGCGTACGGCTTATTGTTGTCCTATGTACAGATACTCCAGTCTCTGCTGTGGAACTCTGCAGCTCATCCAGGGTTACCTTAGATCTCTGTGCTGCCTCTCTGATTAAAGCCCTCCTTAGTTGCACCAGAGCTTTTTATGGGCTTCATAACAAAGGGGGTGAATACATACACACATGCCAATTTTCTGTTTTCTATTTCTAAAAAATAGTTTTATGTATATATTTTTTTCATTTCACTTCACCAACTTAGACTATTGTGTTCTGATCCATCACATAAAATTCAGATTAACAAAACATTGAACTTAAGGCTGTAATGTAAAAAAAATAGGTAAAAAGTCAAGGGGGGTGAATACTTTTGCAAGGCACTGTGTATATGTGAGAGTTGTGGAATCACCCCAGATTGTTCTTGGAGAGGCTCATAGATGCTGCTATAATAAATAATACAGTCAGAATACAGTTACATTTATTAGAAGGTAACAACCCTACAGGCGCTGCTTAAGAACAGTCAGATATCTATAGTATCCACAATCTCTGGTGCATGTTATTGGTGGTCAGATTTATAGTCCAGCATTTATCTGTAAATCTTGACCTGTTACATATGCTCTAAGAAAGTTCTCTCTCTCTTCGGGCTGTGTTGTTTTCAAAGTCAGATCATTTTTATTCTCTCTGTGGTGGAGGGGAGACATCACACTTCAGGTTTGGAGCCTTTGTGTATAGTATCACATATTATAATTGTCTAACTACGATTCGTCGTCACGCTGCGTTGCGTAGTGCGTACGACTTTGCGATGAGCGCCACAGGCGAGCCATTAAATCGTAGCACTTTGGCAATGAGCGCCGCAGGCACTCATTGCAGGCGAGCTGTTACATCGTAGCACTTTGGCAATGAGCGCCACAGGCGCTCATTGCAGGCGAGCCTCGCAGTTACATCGTAGCACTTTGGCAATGAGCGCAGCAGACGCTCATTGCAGGCGAGCCTCGCGCAGCGAGGCGAGCCGTTACATCGTAGCACTTTGGAAATGAAATACGAGGTGAAAAAAATAAAGGTCACTTACAGCATGGGGAACCAGGCAGGACGTCTGGAAGTGAGTTGGAAATAAAATTTACAGCGATTTAGCCGAGTTACAACGATCGAAAATCGGCTAAGCGAGAAAAAAATGGCCGTCGAAAAAAATGAAAACGAGGCTATACTACTACAAACTGCGTACAACACAGCCACAGACGGATGTGTTTGAAAAACAACGAGATAAAGGATGCGGATTAACCGCGCAATGAGTAAAAAGACAGTAATTACATTTTACTAAACGCAATTACAGATTTACGCATTAACACAGATTTAACGCCTTTGTCTCGCGCAACATCGGATTTCCCGCCTAAAACAACGCATTTGATGAAATATAAGTGGCAAATTACAAAAATACAAATTAAAAAAAAAAAAATTGTATTTATTTTAAGAAAAAAAAAAATGGACAAATGTAGCGTCATGTTGTGTGGCAAACAAATTTAACAACATTTAATTTTTATTGAACGTCATTTGACCGTTTGACCATATTTACTGTTAAACCGTAGTACTTTAGCGGGCTTAGCGATGAGCGCCGCAGGCGATCATCGCCCGGCGAGCCTCGCACAGCGAGGCGAGCCGTTAAACCGTAGTACTTTGGCAATGAGCGCCACAGAAAAAAGGCCGGACGAACAAAACGATAATGACGCTACAGCACTATAACCACGGAAAACACGTAACGATAATCCGCTAAGACGCATACCACACATTATCCACCATTTTAGGATAATGCGGAAGTACACAGCTACGTTAACGGTTTCGGCCTTGCGCACACACACTATTACACTACTGCATCCTCAGCTATTTTTTGCCTCGGACAGACAGTCTCTCTGTTTAGCAGCTCGGTTATGGCAGCAACTTATTCATCAGCAACATTACATATTGAGAGAATCCATGATTCAGTTATGGTTTTCCTGGTCTGAAAAAATACATTTAGTCATTTCACCTCAGTAAATCAGAGTATGGTTTAGTGCCCAGGGTCGGATTTACATTTTTGGAGCCCCTGGGCAGTGAACTCTGAGAAGAGCCTGTGCACTTGTAGTGTGCACAGGCCCTTTTTTTTGCTTAGTGAATGCTTACATACATCACACCCATACATACACACTTATACACAATCATACACACCATATACATAAACACACCACATACATATACACACATACATAAACACACACCACATATACACGCATACATAAACACACACCACATACATATACACACATACATAAACACACACCACATATACACGCATACATAAACACACACCACATACATATACACGCATACATAAACACACACACCACATACATAAACACACCACATACATACACACATAGCACATAAATGCCCACTTATACACAATCATACACACCACACAAATACACACTTATATACACACATACCGCATACACCATATACATACAATCATACACATCCCATATATATATATATATATATATATATATATATATATTTATGTGGTGTGTGTATAATTGTGTGTGTGTGTGTATGTGTGTATATATATATATATATATATATATATATATATATATATATATACACACACATACACACACACACACACAATTATACACACACCACATAAATACACCCCTATACATAATCATATACACACACAACACGCACATATATATATATATATATATATATATATATATACACACACACATCACAAATACACACGTATACACAAACATACCATATAAACACACCACATATGTACATACATACACACCACATATGTACACACCATATAAATATACACTCATACATATACAAATGCATCATACACACATACACCATTTACATGTATTTAGTTTAATCAAATGCAGCTAGGTAGAACTTAATATAAAGCCTCTCTTTCTATTGGACGCCCAGGATAAGGCTGGGGAATCTCCTGCTCTTCATGGGCAGAAGCAGCGCTGCAGGAAGAAATGGGAGGGCTGGGGGAGGAGCACACTCCTGGGATCTTGCTGTCTTTGGTGCTCTGGGTAAAATGTCCCCTACTCACTTCCTATGCCTGCAGTACTTCCTGTATTTAGTTCTAGGAAGTGAAACTGAGGTGCCCCTCTCATAGGCCCGCCTGTAGGCTAGTGCCTATAATGCCTAATTGATGATCCAGCCCTGGTAGTACCTATAGTGAGGAATACTGAGGTGAGAGGCTGCATGTAAGGTGGATGCTGCAACTTTATTATTAGACTCTTTGGGCATTGGTGGTCCTCAATCCCCACAATAGTGGGAGCTTTATAAGGAGCACATACATGCCTTTACCCCTGGATAGGATTTGGAGCTGGGACACACTAATGCAGTAGTCAAATGTCTTTTTCTTTTTCTATTAACTTGGATTACAGGGTGTGACCTATGTGCCCTAAGTGACGGGGGAGCCAGATTGCTCATAGAGGGGACCACAATATGGGGGTGATTAGAATTATTGTTGTTAAGGTGGTACCCAGGCATGTTTGGTATTGAAATGCTGCATTTTTCCCAAGGAGTCTTTCACAGATTGTATCACTGGGGTACCTGAGGGGAAGGGTGTCCAGTTACAGGGGTTACCTGTTTTGGGGACAGCAGAGTGGTGTCTGTGTGTAAGGAACTTCCTAATATGGGTCTGTTCACTAATGAGAGAATTGTCAGCTAGATCTGATGCAATTCAGTATATTTATCAATAATATTTAAGACAAATGGAGGTAATTTACCCATAATGTCATATTTCAGTCTGACATAAAATACAATTAAGTCCCTGGTTATAATAATTCTGCTATAAACATTCATTACTATATTACATACAGTCTGCACAATATATATTTTTTAATACTTTGAGTCTAAGAGCATGACTAAGCAGGAATCAACATCTCACAGCTAGTTTTTAATTACATTTCTTTTTATAACTCTGCATGGCCCTTCAAGTATCCATGATACATTGATGGAAGTTGTGTGCGTGAGAGAGGGGTTTACATTTCTGGAGAGCCATGGCCAGTGAGAGGCAAAGGGTGTGGTATCAATTTCATTCTTATCCAGTAATCAAAGACTATGGACTTCTGCCTGTACCTTCCTCCTTCTAGCCAATACACACACCTTATCATAAGAACTTCATATAACAAACACAAAATGAATTACTGCAGTCATATACAAAGTCTTCAAAAATTCTGATTTTCATAAAAAAAGTTTTTTATGTAAATGGATTACACAGATGTTAACAAACAAGTGTGTTTACTGAACTGCAGTGGTCCTTTACACCATTTCACATTAAAGTACTTACAGGAAATCATTCCAGGTAAACAATACGCCACAACTACATCTCTAAATCAAACCAGAAAAGATGCCAACAACATATGCAAATTCTAGTGCTATAAATATAGGTAGCATGACCTTGGCGCTCTCACCAACAGCATGCTGTCACAGGCGCCGACAGATGCGCGCGTCGAAGGGAACACGACCGTAGCGTGCACTTGGAGAGGGGAGACAGTGGGGAGACTATGAGGGAAGGTAGGTACAAAAGAACACCGCTGGGTCTCACTCAGTAAGAGTGATGAGGGTAATGGGATGCGGGGTGGCGAGCAGTTGTCGGGCACGCTCTTCTCTGCCGCGCAGTTCACGGCACGCTGTTGGAGAGCGCGCTGGGGTCGGGGTGCCATAAATAAATATTACATTTACTATCAGTTGTCATTTTTCTTTTTCTGTGCATGCATATATATAGTTGTGCTCAAAAGTTTGCATACCGTGGCAAAAATATGTCTGAAAAAGAAAAAAAATATTTTTTATTGAAGGATAGTGATCACACAGGTTAAAATGGCAATTAAAGGTTAATTTCCCACACCTGTGGCTTTTTAAATTGCAATTAGTGTCTGTGTATAAATAGTCAATGAGTTTGTAAAAGACGTGCGTAACAAGGTAATGGAACTTCATAAAGATGAAAAATGATATAAAAAGATATCCAGACCCCAGGAAATGCCAGTCAGTACTGTTTAATCACTTATAAGGAAGTGGAACATTCAAAGATCTCTTGATACCAAGCCAAGGTCAGGTAAACCAAGAAAGATTTCAGCCACATCTGCCAGAAGTATTGTTCAGAATGCAAAGAAAAACTCATAGGCAAATATCAGAAGAAATAAGGGCTGCACTGGAAAAATGTAGTGTGGTTGTTCCAAGGTCACAATACGACGATACTTGAACAAAAATGAGCTGCATGGTCGAGTTTCCAGAAAGAAGCCTTTACTGCACCAATGCCACAAAAAAGCCTGGTCACAATATGCCCGACAACACCTTGAGACGCCTCACAGCTTCTGGTACACTGTAATTTGGAGTGACGAGACCAAAATAGAGCTCTATGGTCACAACCATAAGCGCTATGTTTGGAGAGGGGTAAACTAGGCCTACAATGAGGGAAAAAAGTATTTGATCTCTTGCTGATTTTAAACGTCCACTGACAAAGAAATGACCAGTCTATATTTTTAATGGTTGGTGTATTTTAACAGAGAAAGATATAATAACAAAAAAAAAACAAGAAAACAGCATGCCAAAAAAAGTTATAAATTGATTTGCAGGTCAATGAGTGAAATAAGTATTTGACCCCTTCGACTAAGTACTTGGTGACAAAACCCTTGTTGGCAATCACAGAGGTCAGACCTTTCTTGTAGTTGGCCACCAGGTTTGCTCACATCTCAGGAGGGATTTTGTCTCACTCGTCTTTACACAACCTCTCCAAGTCATTAAGGTTTCGAAGCTGATGTTTGGCAACTTGAACCTTCAGCTCCCTCCACAGATTTTCTATGGGATTAAGGTCTGGAGACTGGCTAGGCCACTCCAGGACCTTAATGTGCTTCTTCTTGAGACACTCCTTTGTTGCCTTGGCTGTGTGTTTTGGGTCATTGTCATGCTGGAATACCCATCCAGAACCCATTTTCAATGCATTGGTTGAGGGAAGGAGGTTCTCACCCAAGATTTGATGGTACATGGCCCCATCCATCGTCCCTTTGATGTGGTGCAGTTGTCCTGCCCCTCTCCTAGAAGAAAAACACCCCCAAAGCATAATGTTTCCATCTCCATGTTTTTTTTTTTTATAACATAAATTTTATTGAGAAGTTCTGGAATTGCAATGACAAAACAAAAAGAATAATGAAAAACATAGTCCACATGTTGTCTTATAACTAACATCATATTGCTAATATATTAAAACCATTCCATTTAAATAAAAACTCCATTCCAACTCTTTTTCTTTTTTTTTGTGATTCTGTCCAAAAATATTCACACTAGTTTCTTAATACTCAGCAATATATACAGCTTATAAAGTCACATTACTCAAATTGCAGTAATTCACATTTCCATGGATGAACCTGAGCAGCAGGAGATATGTTAAAAGAAGATAAAATAGAAAAAAAACAAAAAAACAAAAACAAGTGACATTATATAACACCTATGATGGGGTGTCATCCCCCATTAATTCCCTGCTCAGCCAATCTTAAGGTAGCCATCCTCCCCCCCTGTACCTTAGGCGTACTGAAGAAATATCTCTCCGGGACCTCTCACCACTTCTCCCCGTCCGCTCCACACTCCACTCCCCAGCCGCACATCAGGAATGGCTTCTTTAATGTGTTCCCTTAACTTAGTTATTATATATTACTGTCTGTGAATAGAATCCAGGGTTCCCAAACCTCCAGGAAGCAGTGATGTGTATCTGATATGATATGGGTCATCCGCTCATTAATGCAAATAAAGTTTATTTTGTTTGTTACATCATGGAAATTAATATCCCTACTCTTCCATCGTCTTGCGATGGTGTTCTTAGCTGCTAGAAATATCAGTTGGGCCAGTTTATTCCCCTCCCTTCCCAATTTTGAGAAGCGTGCTCCCAGGAGACAGACTGCTATTGATGGTTGGAGTGGGGTTTTGAGTATTAGCGAAATTAGATTGGTCGTCTCAGACCAAATTTTAAATACCTTAGGACAACTCCACCAAGTATGAATGAAGTCTCCCCTTCCGTGACACCCCCTAAAACATCTATCTGAGTTTGTTTGGGATATCTTATTTAGTCGAACTGGAGTTGTATATGCCCGATGTAAAATCTTAAGGGAGGTTTCTAATAAACTATAATTAAGTGAACCCTTAGATAGGTTCGTTAAGGATTCAGCCCATTTATTCCCATCCCAAATTTGCCCTAGGTCCAACTCCCACCTCGATACAAAGGAAGGCCTCCAAGTGCTTGGTGGACTATTGAAGATTTGGTATATTGACCCCAAGATTCCTTTGGACAGGGCCTCACTCTTACACACCACCGACATCCAAGTTTCCCTCGGGGGTCCATGGGTTCTTTGTATCTCATCAATCCAGCTCCTTATTTTAATGTAATTAAAGTGTTCCCGGTGTGGAACCTCGAAGTTCCTAATCATGGATTCTGAAGTTCTCATAATCCCTCCCTCAAACCAAGCCCCCAGCTTATCCAGACCATGCGAAGTCCAATATTCCTTGGACTCTGCAGTGATGGTGGTTAATAAGGAGGGCGATGTAAAGATCGATGTGAGGGGAGAAACCGGGTAAGTCAGTTTGTATTTCCTCCTAGCCCAGATCCAAACTCTCAGTGTAAACTTAGTTATGGGGTTCTGTATTCTAGAGTAAAAAGCGCTTGCACCTGGAGCCCACAGGATAATACCCCACGTAAGCGGGGCCATCTGCAACTCCTCTACAAAGACCCAGTTTGGTTGAAGTGGAATGGAGTGAGCTAGTGGGATAGAGGCAAGCTGGGCTGCTCTGAAGTAACTCAGGAAATTAGGGCAAGATAGGCCCCCCTTGGATTTATGTACGTACATCATTTTTCTCGCTATCTTAGGGGGTCTATTTCTCCATATGAACTTAAACACTTGGGTCTGGAAGCGGGCCAATTCTGTATTTTTTATCTGGATTGGCAGCGTCCTGGCAAGATAGAGCAGCCTCGGCAAAATATTCATTTTAACCGTGACTACTCTACCCGTCCATGAGATATGTCGGTTTGTCCAATTTTCCAGGTCTCGCCGCAGAGCCCTATAGAGAGGTGGATAGTTAGCTTTATACAAATTAGTTAATGAGTTGGTCAAATTAATCCCTAGATATTTGATGTGTGAGGGGGGCCATATAAATTTGTGTACTCCCTTCAGGTGATTCAAAATATCCAAAGGGATCCCAACACTCAAAGCTTCTGTCTTGTCCTGGTTTAACCTTAGGCCTGACACATTGCTAAAGACTCCTATCGTGTCCATCAGGGCGCCTACAGAAGAGCTAGGGTTCGAAAGGGTGCAAAGCAGGTCATCAGCAAACAAGGAGCATTTTAGTTGCTGGTGTCCCACCCGCACCCCCTCTATAGAGGAGTTAACTCTGATCGCCTGAGCCAAAGGCTCAATGGCCAGAGCAAAGAGAAGAGGAGACAATGGGCAGCCCTGTCTCGTACCTCTCTCGATTTTAATACAGGCCGTATGAGAACCAGGCAATTTTAGTGTGGCACTGGGGAGTGTATAATAAGTACGCAGCAGGTTTAAGAAGTTTCCTCTGAACCCAAACTTATCCAAAGTGGCAAATAGGAAGGGCCACTCCAGGGTATCGAACGCCTTTTCGATGTCCAATGCGAGTAGGCACACAGGGAGACCCCTAGCCCTGGCCAAATGAATGACATTTAAAGTCCTCCTGATGTTATCACTAGTCTGCCTGTTTGGAATAAAGCCTGATTGGTCCTTATGTATTAAGGCGGGTAGGAAGATCGAGATCCTCTGGGAGAAAATTTTGGCCAGCAGTTTGACGTCCCCATTAAGAAGCGAGATTGGTCTATAATTTTTAGCTTCCTTTGGATCCCGGCCCTCCTTGGGGAAGAGCGTCAAGTCTGCATGATTCAGCTCTGGGGGAGTTGTCTCTCCTCTTAGAATTGAATTGAAGAGACTACATAAATGGGGGGCCAGTATGTCCGAGAACTTTTTGTAATAGATGTTAGTGAACCCGTCCGGACCGGGGGACTTCCCTAGCTTCAGTTCTTTAATGGCATCTAAAATTTCTTTGACCGTCACATCTTTATTCAAATTTTGTAAGTCCAGGGGTGAAATTTGGGGCAAATCAAGGGAGTTTAGGTAGGAATGAATAACATTTTCTGAGGCCAATGTCTGAGTGGAGTAAATATTTTGATAAAAGTCCCTAAAGACCTCCTGGATTTCATTTTGGCTGTAGGTGAGATTGCCTTTCCTATTTTTGATTTGGGAAACCCTGGCTTGAGCATATTTAGCTTTTAAGCTCCTTGCTAGTAGCTTGTCAGGTTTATTCGCCTTAGCATAAAACAAATGTTGAGTCCTCCTTAATGCCTTATCCGTTTTTATGGTCAAAATACTATCCAGCTCTAGCCTGGCCTTATCTATCTGTTTCCTTAAAGCTATCGAGGGAGAAAGCTGATGTTGCCGCTCCAATTGAGATAGTTTCCCTGATAGCTCCTTTTCTTTTAGCCTGTTCTGTTTTCTGAATTGGGAGGCTAGCTTGATAAATACCCCCCTTATGTAGGCTTTGTGCGCCATCCAGACCCAACCCGCCCCTGTCTCCCCACCCGCATTGGACTCAAAAAATTCCACCAACTCCCTCTCAGTTTGCTCCTGGAATCTGGATTGCGAAAATAAGTATTCATTAAGTCTCCAGGTATAGGGCATCCGAAATTGAGCTTCCAGGTCTACCTCTAGTGTGACCGCCGCGTGGTCCGACCAGGTGCACGGAACAATAGCCGCTTTGTTTGAGCTGTCTAGAAGCGAATTACATATATATATTGTGTCTATACGGGAATAAGTCCTGTGTGTGGGGGAATAAAAAGTATAGTCCCTTCCTCTGGGGTGCAGACCTCTCCAGGCGTCAACCAGATCTAAGGAGTGCAGAAGTTTTAAGATTTTCCTGTTTTTTTTGGAGAAGCGAACTTCTTGTGAAGTTTTAGATCTATCTGCCACTGGGTCTAATACCAGATTAAAGTCCCCTCCTATAATTAGTTTGCCCCATTCTCCCTCCTCCAGGACCCTTAAAAATCTGATCAGGGTCTTATGTGGTGCTTTCGTGGGGGCATAGAAGGAGGCTAGTGAAACTGGAGAACCCAGAATCGTCTCCTTTAAAATAATGTAATAGCCCTCCCGGTCCACTATCTTGGTTGTCATTTGAAATTGGAGGCTCTTGTGGAGCAAAATCGCTACTCCTTTTTTGGAGACCTGGGTAGAGTAGTAAAAATGAGGATAATTTTTGTCGAGGTAGGTTGGGGCTTTATTCCTGGCGAAATGTGTCTCCTGTAAGAAGATCACCATGGGGTTAAGGGTCTTATAGTATAGGAAAGCCTTCCTTCGCTTGAAAGGGGAGTTGAAACCTTTCACATTATGGGTAAGTAGTGTCATTGGTGCGGTCATGGATAGACTTGAGGTGTATATTTCTGGTGCATTAATGTAGCCTTACCCTTCCGGAGGAGCGCCGAGGAGGGAGTGCAGAGCGGATTTCGCCCCCCTGGGGGATAGGAGCGGTTGAGCCCGGCCAAGAAGAGGTCCAGTATGATTAGCTCTGTGGGGGGAAAAGAGGCATGAGTATAAGTAGTGCAGAGGCGGTCCCAAGAAGTCTAAGGGAGGCAAGATTATACCGGACAAGTCTGGCAGTATCTCAGAACTACTAGAACCCAACTCAATAGGCTGAAATGAGATCCGTTCCAATAGTACCAGGGGTCCTCCACTCTCTGAGGCCAGGCAACTTGGCCCACTGTCCAGCAGACAGGCCACCGCCTTAAGCCCAGCTATGTAGAGCAAACCCTGATTTGGCTCAAAATCCCCTAAACAGCCATAGAGAAAGAGAAAACAAGAACTAGGAGGCACCAAGTGGCAAGTTTCGTTTAGGCAGTAGGGGGGAGCACAGGGGCAAGAGAGCCCATGCTGATAGGTGACAAGGAGAAGAGCAGCAATGAAGAAAACACAGAGGGAAGAGAGAACAGTTGCTGCCAAAAGGTCTGACTGTCCCAAGACCACCCGTCTTGTCTTAAACATTCTACCCTCTTGGAACCCTAGAGCCTCTGTTCTAATTCCCGCCGGCAAGGCCAAGCAAAAGTAACCTAGAAAAGTATTAAGAAAACAGAATAAAGACAGAACCATGAATAGCTTATTTAAACGTTTAACAACATAATTTTTTATCTTGACTAAAGCAGAGTAAACCTTTAGACCCGGTCCAGTAAAGAAAGATCTTGACGGACTGGCTATACTATCTGCATGTGTATTAAAACTTATAGCTTTATCAGTCAGCTAACACCTGCTGAAGAGGGGAGGAAAAGCAAAACATGGATTAGTAACATTCCAAAAGTCTTTGGCAAACATGGCCCCGCTAAGGGCCCCAGGCTCCTTTGAGGACCTAAGTAAAAAAAGTAAGAAAAATAACACGTCCTGGGAAAAGGCCAGGTCAGTTCCAGGTGGCTTCCATGTTAGTCTCTACCAGGGAATTTTGATATGGTGTTTTTAAGCCCTTGTAAATCCTTAGGATGCCGAAATAAGTCTTTGCTAGCCAGTTGTCTTTTCAAGCGGACCAGCCTATTTGAAAGTCACTGGAGTTGGCAGCATCTGAATTATTGCATTTACGAGTCCATGATCTGGGAGGGTCGTCTATGAGTGGTCTTTGAGGCTTGGTCAGTGGGCCTCTTGTGCCTGGTCACTTCAGACCATTGCCTTTTCGGGAGAGGTAAAGCTGTTGATGCAAGTGATGTCGAGGTCGGGTCCCCCCCAGAGAGATCCAGACTCTTCAGAAGTTCTTGGCAGTCTTCTAGAGAACGTGTTGTATACTGGGTGCTCCCTACTGAAAAAATAAGGGCAAATGGGAATCCCCAACGGTACCTGATGCCGTGGTGGAGAAGAACTTCCACGGCTGGCCTCATCAGCCTCCGTTTTTGAAGTGTGGAAGGGGAGAGATCCGCAAAAAATTGAAGTTTGGCCCCGTCTGGGCCTGTGATCATCACCTTCTTGCGGGTAGTTGCCAGGATTAGATCCCTTGATTGTTGGCGTAGTAGCCTTACAATTATGTCTTTGGGAAGGTCTAGGTTACGACTTCCCCCAAGGGCTCTATCGGCACGCTCCACTTCCCATTCGTGGTCTGGATGACCTGAGAGGATCTCGTCGATCGTGGCCTTAAGGTAGCGAGGAAGGTCGACTATTGCCGTAGGCACGCCTCTGATCCTCAGGTTGAATCGCCTGGATCTATTCTCCAAATCCTCCAGTTTATCTTCTATGCCACAAATACGGGAGGTGTTATCCGCAATGGTGGCCCTGTCTCTCTCCTGGGCCTCTACCACTTGGTCAACTGTCTCTTCAAGTTGATGGGTCCTTTGGCCAATCTCATGTATGTCTTTCTGCAAAGATATGACCGCCCTGTCTATGTGAGAGGCCAGGAGAGCCTCAATTCTTGCCATTGAATCGCTGTTGATGGAGACTTCAGGCTGTGGGGCCCCCTCCAGGGGATCCAGGTCAGAGGTGTCAGATTGCTCCGAGACAGGGTCCTTCATCAGTGCCACCTGTGTTTCTGAAGCCTTGAAATGTTCGTCAATTTTTTTGGATGTTAATGACTTTTTGTTTTTCCCCATTTTTATGGAGCTGCTTCTACCCGGGGTAGCCATTGAGTGTCCAGACAACGGATGGATTCCACTGGGGGGGTCACTCGGTATTAACTTTTACCTCTCAAGTATTTAGGTCTGTTGTAGTCCGTCTTGTCTGTTCATATCTAGATTCTGTACTGAGATCTTGGCATCTCTCAGGCCCTGCCGGCGGGAACTGTGCTCGGCTCCTTCAGCTACATCTCCTTAGGCTGATATGCCCCGCAGTTCAGTGCCCCCAGCAGATCTGGGTTGTGTACTTATCAGAGTCCCACCAAGTGTGGTCTGTGCAAACTTTTCAGTGCAGGACTTCTCCATCTCCATGTTTGACGGTGGGGATGGAGTTCTTGGGATCATAGGCAGCATTCCTCCTACTCGAAACACGGCGAGTTGAGTTGATGCCAAAAAGCTCAATTTTGGTCTCATTTGAACACAACACTTTCACCCAGTTCTCCTCTGAATCATTCAGATGTTCATTGGCAAGTTTCAGACGGGCCTGTGTATGTGCTTTCTTGAGCAGGGGGACCTTGCAGCACTGCAGAATTTCAGTCCTTCACGGCGTTGTGTGTTACCAATTGTTTTCTTGGCGACTATGGTCCCCAGCTGCCTTGATATCATTAACAAGATCCTCCTGTGTAGTTCTGGGCTGATTCCTCACCGTTCTCATTATCATGACTCCACGAGGTGAGATCTTGCATGGAGCACCAGACTAAGGGAGACTGGTGGTTATTTTGTGTTTCTTCCATTTGCGAATAATCGCACCAACTGTTGTCACCTTCTCACCAAGCTGCTTGGCGATGGTCTTGTAGCCCATTCCAGCCTTGTGTAGGTCTACAATATTGTCACTGGCATCCTTGGACAGCTCATTGGTCTTAGCCATGGTGAATTGTTTAGAATCTGATTAATCGATTGCTTCTGTGGACAGGTGTCTTTTATACAGGTAACGAGCTGAGAATAGGAGCACTCCCTTTAAGAGAGTGCTTCTAATCTCAACTTGTTACCTGTATAAAAGACACCTGGGAGCCAGACATCTTGCTGATTGATAGGGGATCAAATACTTATTTTTGTCATTGACCTGCAAATCAATTTATAACTTTTTTGACATGCGTTTTTGTTTTTTTGTTATTCTGTCCGTCACTTTTAAAATACACATACCATTAAAATTATAGACTGATCATTTCTTTGACAGTGGACAAACGTTCAAAATCAGCAGGGGATCAAATAACACTGTGACGCATGGTGGTGGCTCACGGATATTTTTTTGGTGGGGTGAGCTCTAAGGGAGCAGGGAATCTTGTGAAAATTGATGGCAAGATGAATGCAGCATGTTATCAGAAAATACTTGTAGACACTTTTCATTCTTCTGCACGAAGGCTGCGCATGGGACGCTCTTGGACTTTCCAGCATGACAATGACCCTAAGCACAAGGCCAAGTTGACCCTCCAGCGGTTACAGCAGAAAAAGGTGAAGGTTGTGGAGTGGCCATCACAGTCTCCTGACCTTAATATCATCGAGCCACTCTGGGGAAACCTCAAACATGCGGTTCATGCAAGACGACCAAAGACTTTGCATGACCTGGAGGCATTTTGCCAAGACGAATGGGCAGCTATACCACCTGCAAGAATTAGGGGCCTCAAAGACAACTATTACAAAAGACTGTACTCTGCCATTGATGCTAAAAGGGGCAATACGCAATATTAAGAACCAAGACCATGCAAACTTTTGAACAGGTTCACTTAAATTTTTTCTTTGTTGCCATGTTTTATTTTAGGATTGTGCCATCACATATATAGTTGTCGTAATTGCAGACTTGCCAAAAGTTGTTGCTAAAGCCAGGTTAAAATTGCGGGCTCGCAAAGCTCATTGCGCTGATGGAGATGGGCTCCGCGGGAGCTCACCCCCCCGCCCTGCGGGACATAAGCAATGAGCGCCAAAGGCGCTCATTGCGCTGGTGGAAATCGCGCCTGTGAGTGAGGTTGCAAGTTAATTTGAGGCATATTTTGGGCAAAGCAAAAAAAAAAAAAAAAAATGGCGGCAGAAAGCACATAAACAAGCCGAAAACGCAGCTGAAGGACGAAAAAACAGCCGTAAGCAGTAAGACTTAATGCAAAACAGTAACACTTATTACAAGCCAGGAACATTTATCTCAAGACAGTAAAACTTAATCAAAGTCACTGGCACTTATCCCAAGGTAGTAACACAGGGAGAGAGGCTCGCAATAAGGAGCGCCGAGGGTCGCGGGACTTAGGCAATGAGCGCTAAAGGCGCTCAGTGCGTTGCTGAAGTTGATCGCTGCCGCAGGCGCTTATCCCTGCGACCTGCAGGACTTAATCAATGAGCGACAAAGGCGCTCATTGCGCTGGTGGAGATAAGTGCCACAGGTGTTCATCCTGAGACACGCGGGACTTAGATAAAAAGTGTGCAGAAGGCGCTCACCGCAATTTAGCGCCGCATACAAAATTACAGCCCATACGACTTGGGACTTAGCGACGGCTGAGAAATTAGAGCCAGCAAAAATACGCGTTTAATGGCTGAACCAGCAAACTGCAAAAACAGACAAATATGCCTCAAATTTACTTACACACTCACACACAGCTCAGGGGGAGTGCAAAGGAGCCTTTGAGTAAGGTTGCAAGTTAAATTGAGGTATATTATAGCATTTTTTTTTTTTTTATCGAAAATCGCTAAAGCAAGAAAAAAAAAAAGGGGGCTGAAAATAAAATAATAAGGCCAAAGGACGGAAAAGTCGTCCAATGGACGTAAATACCAGCCCTAAGCACTAAGATTTAACGCAAAACAGTAACACTTCATCAAAGGCAGTGACACTTAACTCACGGTACTAACACAGGGAGAGAGGCTCGCAATGAGCACCGAGGGTGCTCAAGTGCCAGGCCTATAATGTACAAAGGGAGAGAGACTTGCAATGAGCGCCAAAGGTTAGAAAGTTGTGAGCCACGCGATGAGCGCTGAAGGCGCTCAGTGCAGGGCTCGTGATGAGCGCCGAAGCTGCTCAGAGGGGCCATAACCTCTCATTCGGTGGCGAACAGCATTACCAAGGCTTCAAGTTTTTTTGCCGTAATTTTTTGCCGGGCAAGTCGCTAGTTCCGTTATAACTTCCAGTCGAATATGAATCCCATAAGTAATAAAATAAATTTGTTTTGCCTGCTCACTCTTATTTTCTTTAAAAATGGTACATGTATTACCAATTTGCCAAGGGTATGCAAACTTTTAAAGCACAACTGTACATATATTATAGTTAAGACTTGTTCATGTTTGTTTGCAGCTTACATTGATGAAGTTTCCCTTTGGGATAGATCGGAGTGAGTTCTATCTTCCTCCACCTGGAAATCCAAGACTGTCAGCCCAATTAAATTCCCTCAATGTGTAAAACCGTAGCCCGTAATGGAGCCTGCAAGACTTGCGGCTATTAAATTGGCCCCGAAATTTGAACTGCACGGCCGCAAATCCTTTGTTCTCTCAAGCCCGTAACTGCTATGTTACAATTTTTCTATTAAATTGCAACAGATCCCCTTGCATTCAACCCACAAATGGAGCCAAAAAGCCAACAGGTACTAGAGAGGACCAGCAAGGGGGTTAAAATCCTATCCATAACACTGTAAATGCAAATATACACACACTACTGTACTTATAATGAAAGGGAAAGTGATGTTAGGTATTAAAATTAATAACACAACATTCTCAAGCTCGCAAATCTGCAATATAAAATACTTTTATTTATGTTTATTTCCTTGTTCTATTGATTCAGGCAATCAATGTGTTAATACATATAATGGAACTCGCATGGACTATCACATATATAGTTATCAGCAGTGCGGGCTTGCCAAAAAACGCTGGTAACGCAATGTTAAAACTGCGGGCTCGAGAAGTGGTTACGGCCAGGCAAGGAGCACCAAAGGCGCTCCTTACGCTGGTGGAGATGAGCGATCATCCCTCCGACCCCGTACAACGTAGGCAGGGCCCTCACGATGCGGTTGCGGCCAAGCAAGGAGCGCCAAAGGCTCACCTTGCGCTGGTGGAGATGAGCGCCATAGGCACTCATCCCTAAGACCCCGTACAACTTAGGCAGGGAGTGCACGACTTAAGCATCATACCTACGACCAGCGGGACTACACATCAACAGAAAGCTCAAATACACAATTAAAAGTGCGAGACCCGTAGCCCTTTGAAAAAAAATTGCCTGCGAAAATTACGGCCCGTAACACTTTGGAAAGGACACCGCCACTTGGAGAAAAAAAAAAATACGACCCACAAAAAATACAAAGTTAACGGCCAAACCGCGCACATTGAAAAACACAAAAAGTAAACATACAACAAACATCACACACAGCACGGGGGATAGCCAGGACATCTGGGAGTGAGGTTGCATGCAAATTTAAGTCGAATTTGCAAAATCGCCTACGCAAGAAAAAAAAATGGCCGCTGAGAAAAACGAAAATGAGGTTACACGACCCCTAAGCACGCAAAACACCGCCAAGCACATACAACTTTTACCCAGCAACGTACGAGGTACAAAGTACACTATTAGGAAGGATGGAAAATGCTCGAGACCCACGTAACACATACACAATCGCCACCATTTTACAACACTAACTTAAAACGAATAACATTACCATTCTAAAATGCCGCTTTACACAACTAAACAAATGGTTTAGCCTCGCGCACGCAGCTTATTTATACTTCACACATTGCTGACACTTTCTCCTCAGGTCACCAACAGTCCAAATGTACATTGTATGCTGCTTCAGCCGAAGGTGCTCATTGCAAGCCTTGCAATGAGCGCCGAAGTCGCTCAGACAACCAAAAGTACGAGCACAGAGTCATGCAATGAGCGCCAAAGGTACTCAGAGGACTCAAAGCCTTACATTGTGTGGCAAACAGCATTACCTGCCTTACAATTTTATTGCCGTCATTTTTTGACGGGCAAGTTGCCAGTAATATAAATATTTACTGATTTATTAATATTGAATTATTTCTGGAATGCGGGTCTGATCGTAACCCGTAAGGCCTTGAAATCTAACCTCCATTTTTCAGTGACTTAATGATGACAATCTCATTTGCCATTGGCTCCGTCTAAACCGTAACTACCGGTTTGACGAATTGATCAGGTTCACGGCCGCACATCTAACGGCGCAAAAGTGGTTTACAGGCTTGCGTTTACGGCCCGTAACTCGAGGCATGGTGGAATTTAATAGCTCTGTAACGCAGTCGAATTTCAAGCCTGCAGCCTTTGCGGGCTTGCCGATACAGGCTTCGAATATAATGTGGCTGTGTATGTATTAGTCTTTGAGCTGGGCTTGAGGAGCGAAATGAGGGATATCTAAACATTGCTGCTAGCTGTGGAGTAGACTAACCACGCTCCGAGTGGTAACAAGTGAAGTACACAGCAGAGACGCTCTATACTGAGCACCATCATTTCATAAGGGTGTCAACTGTAGAGGGGTCAGAGTAGGGTAGTTTTTGACATTAATGTTGTCATTGTAGATTAAAACAGCACAAATAAGGGGCTGCCTATATTTTGAACAGATGTATAGAGAAGGGCACTAGACTAGCACTCAAAGACCTTTTATACTCTTTGAAAGGAAGCTCCTGTAAGGTAATGTAGATAGGCTAGCTTTACGAGTCAGACGTATGAATGCTACACACACTATGTTGTGCTCTCCCAGTGCACTTGTATATAGAAAGATGAAGCAGCACATGATAGAAAAGTCGTTAAAAGTTATCACTGGGCTTTTACCAATTTCCTCATTCTCATAATAACTATTTATGTCAATAAAATTGGTTAAAACATTTGAAATTATGTCAGAGGAGGAGAGTTTCTGAGCTGCCTTTGGTCAAAAAATAAAAGTAATTTTCAGACTTTAGATCACTCATTCTCAGGATTAAAACATTGCAAAAGGTTTTTGTGGTTGTTTTTTTTTTTTTAACATTATTATTTTTTTTTAAATGGACAAACAATAGAGAAAGATCCCTTTTTTAATAGATATTATAGACCTAGTAAATAGAATACTAGGAGCCACTACTATTATTATTAACTTTTATTTGTAATGCACTCACATATACCATAGAGCTGCACAGGGGTTAAGAACAAGGAAATATACAATACAATATTAGCAACTGTAGAAAACGGAGGGTCCTGTTTTGAGCTTCGAGTCTTGTAAAGTGTTTTTTTCCCCCAAAGTACCCTAGAAGATTGGCAAGTCGCTACTTATTTTGATTTCAAAACATTTGTTGGCTAATGGTCCTTTTCATTTGTTTAAAGCAACAGCTTATTTTAATTTACTTATCAAAAGTTAAGTTTTACTATCATTCTCTTAGAGATCAGGAAATCTGAGACATGTCCTTCACAAAGAAAAACAACAAAAAAAGGATCTATTCTCTATTGTTGGTTCTTATTGATAATTATACCTAGGAGCACACTCACTGGAGGCAAAGATAACTGTGTATTCATAGAACTGTATATTTCTTGTCTGGTTATTTTTAAACTAGCCACTAGCCCCGTCAAAAATGATGGCATGATATAGTTTTATACATTGTGTCTCCACCACCCTTTCTCCCATGTCTCCCTACCCCTCTCCTGTGTCGCTCCCCCCTCTCACTCCTGTGGCTCTTTCCCCCCCCCTCTCCCTCCCGTGTATCTCCCCCCCCCCTCCGTCCTGTGTCTCTTCCCCCCCTCTCCCTCCCTGTGTTTCTCCTGTGTCTCTTCCCCCCTCCCCTGTGTCTTTCCCCTTCTCCCTCCTATGTCTCCCCCCTTCCCCTGTGTCCCCCCCCCCTCCCTCCCCTGTGCCCCCCCCCTGTGTCTCTTCCCCCCCCCCACCTTCCAATACCCTGTGTTTTTTGTATTAAGAATGAATGAGACAAGAAAATACTTACCATTATAAAGAAGACCCGTTCTGGATTGCTACATTATTGAGTTGAAGGGGCTTGTGTACTTCATTAAAGCTGTACCATGTAGGGTCACCCAAGATGGACAGGTCATAGCAGAGAAGTCAAACAAATAGCAGTCCACTGGAAAAGAAACTGGCAACCCACACCCGTATCTTTGCCAAGAAAACCTTATGGACAGGCACAACCAGAGATATAATAATAGTGCGTGGCGTGTTAGACACGAGAGTCAGACACGACTGAACGACTAAGCAACAAATAATAAGTCAGACACCAACACAATCCAAATTAAGAAACATTTTTATTAGAATAAATTTGACCAAAAGCAACTTCCCCTGGAGCTTGGTGACTGTCCGCATGCACTTTCAGCAAACAACCCCATATAAAGAAAGAGTTTACTTGTTAACACAAATATTTCTTTGACCATGTGTAAGATTGTTAGGACATCATCATCAGTATAAAATATTTACAGTTCATATTTTTAAACGTCCCCTTTATACTATAAATCCACTATAAAAAAAAAAAACATTCCTTGTATTGTATAGTTGTGCAACTTCACTTTATGTTGTAACACTTCCAAATGCATCGAGATAACTGGAGTAAGAAATACAGAAGAAGCCTTTATTAGTAGAACAACGCGCTGCCAAAATCATACAAAATACTCTTTAAAAAGAAATTACTTGTGAAAAATAAAACAAAAATCCAAAGACGGTTTCTTCAGCAGCCCTCAGACCTACATGACATTAGAGGCACAGAGCAAACTGAGTGTCACTGCCCCCTGCTGGAGTTGTTACATGTTGTACAGAACAAGCAATATAAGATGTGCAGCTAACTTGCAGCATATTTCTATTACTGTAGTATTTTTTTCAGCCACAAATTAAATGTATATGAAATAGAAACAGGAAATGCCTAATTTTTACTTATTTGAGCCTCAAAAATAATTTCTGTAGTCATTTTAAACACCCACTGTAGTCCTTTAACTATTTTTTCCTTTCAAAACGACATTGAATTTAATTTTTAGAATACAAAAATGATATAAATTATCTGTTATTACCTGTTGTAAGCAATTATGCTGTAGTGGAATCTACCATTTTGGTTTCTGCTAATCAGCTTCCTGAGGCGGTAGGAGGCTGAATACAAAGACACATCTAAAACTAACGGTGTATTCAACAGGACTAATGGAGATTCGCTTATGACTTAGTTTATGCCTTCTTGGGAAAATAAATAAATTGAACCCTGCAGTGCAAAACATAATTACATATGAAAGTTAAAATGTGGAGCTTGTGTTTATTTTCTGCTTTCTAAAAGCATTTTGCCCATTAACTAGTTTCAATATTATTAAAAACAATGGTGGATATATATATATATATATATATATATATATATATATATATATATATATATATATATATATATATAATGACCTCAGCAGTCTTAACAACCAACATACTAGAGTTTTTGATGATATACATTTTCATTTACTTCTGGCTTTTTATAATGAAATAACAGAGCCATGTATTCTATAAATGGACACATTGTTATTGCTGGTGGAGATTACTATAATATGTAGGCATGCTGCTGAGGACATTAATACATGAAGGTTAGTGGATGGAATATAAGCACTTCTAAGCAAACTTGTAAAACATACACGAAGTACAACAGAAATAATAATTTGTATGAATCCAACAAAAACTTGCTAATTAAATAACCACTGGAGACACATATAAGGAGCAACATGATTTTAGAAAGGGGAAAAAAAAACACATAACCATAATTTATTATTTTTTATACGCAATTATATTCAGAGCAGGGGACATCTATACTGTATGACGAGATCTATTTCTTTCTGTATCCTCCTTGGAAATACACACAGTAGATGTGGGACTCGGCACAGGTATACAAAGCATTCTCCCCCTACACAAGACAAATACTGAAAATAATAGAATTGCCCTGTACTACCTACAATAGAAATACTTTTTTGTGTTTTATTTAAAGGGACACTATCAATCCAACAAGAAATTGCTTTCATCTTACAGAGCACGAAAATCTTGCTGTACATTGTAGTAGCCTTTTGTTCTCTACAATAAACTATTCCAGACAAATGCAGCATTGTCTTTGCGGCTAATGTGCGGCTCAATATAATAATTCATGGCTCAGAATACTTGTTATGGGTGGTGGAGGGGCTCTAACTGAAGGCCAAAACAATAACCCCCAATGTTGTCAAACACAAGCAGACTGTGATTCTAATTAGCACATCAACGCTGCTAATTGGTTTTCAGGATCTGCACATTTACATAACAATCCAGCACAAATAATAGCAAATTTGTTAGGAATGGTCCACTTTGGGGGAAAATAAAATAAATATATCTGATATAATGTAACCTGAATGACAGAATTGGCTGTCATTATTTTGGCTACCAGAGAGGCAGATAAGCAGACTGTGATTCTAATTAGTACATCTAAACAGCTAATTAATATTCAGGAATCCCTCATTTACATAGAAATGCAGCCTAAATACCAGTGAATTTGTCAGGAGAGGCACACTTTAGAAAAAGATGGCTAACACAATGTATAGCTGGTTTTTCATGTTCATTACAAATACAAAATAAAAAAAACACCTGAATTTTGTGATGATGAGTCCCTTTAACATTCTAAAACCATTCTGGCCTCCATATAATCTTTGTCAAAAGAACATACTGAAAATATGTGCGTTCTGTATCATTAATGAAAATACAATGTATATAATCATAATTGTTCTGTTAATTTGTGTAAAAATGTCTGCATAAAAAGGTTTATGTTTCACAAACTGAGCTTAATATCAAATTATTCTTAATTTTGCAATTACTGGAAGAGATCTGGCTATGCTTTGGTTTGCAGGCCTCACTTAGGAAGAAAAAGTATAGCATTCTTGTTCCTTATTTCAAGGACAGAGCCAATTCTCGAAGTTATGTGCTCAGCATAACTACTGGATTGGACATAATGCTTTATGTCTTCTAATCACTCTTATCTTCTCCTTGGTAATGTCTGTATTCTGGCTTCAGCTCCCATGTGTTCTTGTGGGTTCCTTTAACATTGTAAATGCCGATATCTCTCAAGATTTCTTTAAGGTAAGTCTGTAAAAAAAAAAAAAAAAAAAAAAAGAAGAGTAAGAAAGTAAATCATTACAAAAAAGGGAACTTTTGCATCTAAAACATTTCTCACCACTCCTCTGTGACTGCCACCCAACATTATTATATTGTCATACACTGGCTTTGTATCTTATCTCTGCAATGCACATTGATGGTGCCACATATTTACAAGAACAATACCGTATAGGGAGAGGGACTTTTCTGTTACATTCCAGCAGATGGCAGCAAGTGACAGTGTTATAAGAGACTCCTCAAGGAACTACTCAACCAGACGGAGAAACACATGTTGCCAAGTAACAGATTTAGGGGAGGTAAGGAATAAGATCAACTTTATCATCCAAAATGTAATATTTAAAACCGGTTAGAGGAGAGGCTGGAACAATATTTAAGAACATGGGGCACTTGGGTACTAAATAAAAACAAATTATTATGCCTTCAAATTAAGCCAGGTCAGACCAAACTTCCATGGTGATAGAATATTAGTGATAATTGGATTTATAATAATTCCAATCTATCAATGTTCTTCTTCAGAGTATTGTATTGTCCTTTATTAACATTGTATTATTTATACGTGTTAAATAAAAAAAAAAAAATTTAAAATGAAAAGTATGTATTTTTCTTTCAATGATATGTAAAATATAGCATAGAGAGATATGTATTAAAATATAAATGAATCCAAGTATGGAGTGGGATTAGATTTTTGGCTATTATGGGATGGCGCAAGGCAAATTAAACTCAGTTCTAGTTTTTGGACATGTGAACGTAACCGGATATAACTGCTTATGCCATCAAATATATCAAAGTACTGAATACGTTTCAAGTGTTTTGGGGAAGAGGGAATGCCAGCAGAAGAGGTCTGACTTGATATTGGATTGGGGAAAATTCAGGGATAATGAGATAAAGTACTATTTACAGAAAGTGTAGTAGATAAGTGGAACAGCCTTCCAGTGACTTGGTAGAGTTGAGGAATTTGCATGCCTGGGATAAGCATACTATTATCCTAAGGCTTAATCAAATACATTTTTATTGAATCTCTGTGTTCCCTAAATCATTTAGAAATTTCATTACACATTAAATCAATGGTGGGTACAGCGTAACAGTTTGATATGCCTTGCTGCTGATTATCTGCCACTGTTGCTTTGATTGATTTCTCCATTACTTTTTTTTTGCTTTTGAAAATACGTTTTTATTTCTTTTTGTGCTGGATCCGAGTGCTTCTATTAGCTATTTGTTATTTGGTACAGTGTAATATTATTCCAGCTATATTGCTTCTGAATATATGGGAGTTTTCAGGTTGCGGTTGAGGTATAGTAGTATGGCCAAGAAACTTAGCTTATCACATATATAGTTGTGAGCATGCGAGTTGTTGCTAACGCTTGCAGGCACGCATAGCGAGCCTGCGGCCCTCGCAAAGCGAGGGCCTCAGTTGCTGGCATGGAGTGCCGAAGGCGCTCGTTGCCAGCAACTGCGGACCGAGCAAAATTGACGTTGTAACGAAAAGAAAATACGAGACCCGTTACGACCTCGCAAAAATGGTCCGCAACCCGCGCACATCAAAACATGAAAAATACACACAACAAATACATAAAAAGCTTACGTACAAGAAGAGGGGGCATCCAGGACGTCGAAAACTAAAGTTACACCTCAATTTAACACAAAATAAAAGAGTTTAGACACTGAAAAATTCTGTAAGCGAGAGAAAAAATGGGTGCCCAAAAAAAACGAGGCTACAGCAGTCTAAAGACGCAAAACACCACCAAAAATCTACGTATTTGCCGAAAAACACCTACGAGATTAAAAAACAAGGACGCAACCCGCGCAACCCCAAAAACATTACAAACACAATAAATACAAACAACAAACACATAAAAAGCTTACCCACAGCAAGGGGTGGGGCACCGAGGACCTCTGCAAGTGAAGTTACACCTCCATTTAAGCCCAAATTTCTGAGTTTAGACACCCGAAAATCCCCTAAGCAAGAGAAAAAATGTCCACCGAACAAAACGAAAACGAGGCTAAACGACCCTAAACACACAAAACACCACCAGAAACACCCAAACAGCTACGGATATTCCGAAAAAAGTTGGACGACATCGAAAAAGAAAGACGCTAAATCAGCCACAGCCGCATACCACACATTAGCTTCCATTTTAGAACAATAACTTATACAATCCGGAAGTACACAGCTACGCTAACGGTTTCATCTCGCGCACGCACACTATTACACTACACACATTCATCACGCTTACACAGCAGCTCCACAGCACTAATGCTGCAGCAACATCAAAACAGATTGCCAGCTCTTCAACACAATGCTTCCTGCATATATTACTTCAAAATAGGTAAAGTATATTACTTTATTAATCTATTATTTATTTTATTATTATACACCAAACAGCATTAGCTCACTTACAATTTCATTGCCGTAATTTTTTGACAGGCAATTCGCTATTAATAATATATCTGGGTGTTACATGTACAGCTGTGAAATGCAAGTTTATAGGACCAATTCAGCTTGGGAAAACATGTTTTTTAGTAGGTAACATGCATACAGGGTTCCTTGGTGGTCCGGTGGTTAGGGGGTGCATGGTTGGGCCTGGTCAGCACTTGGATGGGAGACCACCTAGGAATACCAGGAGCTGTATGCTGTGGCCCACTCTAGTATCTTAATCATGAAGACCGAGTGGATCAGCATGACCATGGACATAAAGATGTGCCTGGTGCGTTACAGTCCACGAGGTCACAGGTAGTTGGACAAGCTATGACAATAAAGGCATCTTAGAATGTTTTTTTGGCAGACTACTTGTGCCTGAGGGCTTCCATGTTTTCTATCCTTAGCACCTCCTGTTGGCCTGGGGCCTGAGGTCTGCTCTGCTCAATTGTCTTATTTATTCAGTACTGGGGGGACATGAGACTAGCCATTAATTCATTGGATGTTGCAGATCAAATTTTAGCATCTGAAGCCTACCCCCCTCCCCGCACATTCACAGGAGCAGGGAGTGGCACATGCACTTGCATACCCTGCCCCTGTACCAGCCCCCTCAGGCACTAAACAAGTCGTCTGTGTACCTGCAGAAACTGCCAAAATTAAACATGATTCCTAAAAATTAGAAATATTGCTAGTTTGTTACATATTTTACATACTTTCTTTCACAAACTGAGCATGACATTAACCCATTAGCTTCCTGCATTTAATATTACTTATATACTGTAGTACATCCTTGTGATTTTTAAAGTTATAATGTTCTGAGGCCACCTCCGATTCCCATGGTTATTATAAAAATGACATTCCAGCAATTTATTAGACCAATGTGCCTTTACATCAAGTGCAGAAAGATCAGATGTAACTTTTGAGGCTGTAAACTATGCTCCGTGAGGATGGATGAGGTTTCCTGAATAGAAACACTTGAGATGATGCTTTTGCAACAGTATAACTGGATATTTCTTTATTCTGCTTGGAAACATCAGGTCCAGTTATACAAACCAAAGACTAAATAAAATATTTAATAAAAAATATTGTTAAATCCATTTTTTATACTCAGAGACACAATAATGAGACAGGTTTTCAAAGACATCATTTTGGTATTTTAAAAATAATTGGACTTTTTTGTGTGCGTTTTGGAAATGTACTCTCTCAAACTGCCTTTTAAAAATTAGCTCTATAAATCTTGTTCAAAGAGGCTTAGAGTGGATGCAATTTTGTCTCCCCTATTTGTTGAGATTTTCCTTTGAGCATTCATTTTACCATCTTCATTTATAAAACAATTATTATTATGTGCTGTATGTTTGACTGCTTGTACTAGTAACTTGCACATCAAATGCCATATGTTATATTCACTTGCCTGTTCTGTCTCTCCCCGACTCCCTCCCCTCTCTATCTCCCTCGCTCACTCCCTCCCTCCCCCCCCATGTCCCGCGCTCACTCCCTGCCTCCCCTCTCTACCTCCCGCGCTCACTCCCTGCCTCCCCCCTCAACCGCCCGCGCTCACTCCCTGCCTCCCCCTCTACCGCCCGCGCTCACTCCCTGCCTCCCCCCTCTACCTCCCGCGCTCACTCCCTGCCTCCCCCCTCTACCTCCCGCGCTCACTCCCTGCCTCCCCCCTCTACCTCCCGCGCTCACTCCCTGCCTCCCCCCTCTACCTCCCGCGCTCACTCCCTGCCTCCCCCCTCTACCTACCCCGCTCACTCCCTGCCTCCCCCCTCTACCTCCCCCGCTCACTCCCTCCCTCCCCCCTCTACCTCCCCCGCTCACTCCCTCCCTCCCCTCTCTACCTCCCCCGCTCACTCCCTCCCCTCTCTACCTCCCCCGCTCACTCCCTCCCTCCCCTCTCTACCTCCCCCGCTCACTCCCTCCCCTCTCTATCTCCCCCGCTCACTCCCTCCCTCCTCTATCTCCCCCGCTCACTCCCTCCCTCCCCTCTCTATCTCCCCCGCTCACTCCCTCCCTCCCCTCTCTATCTCCCCCGCTCACTCCCTCCCTCCCCTCTCTATCTCCCCTGCTCACTCCCTCCCTCCCCTCTCTATCTCCCCCGCTCACTCCCTCCCTCCCCTCTCTATCTCCCCCGCTCACTCCCTCCCTCCCCTCTCTATCTCCCCCGCTCACTCCCTCCCTCCCCTCTCTATCTCCCCTGCTCACTCCCTCCCTCCCCTCTCTATCTCCCCCGCTCACTCCCTCCCTCCCCTCTCTATCTCCCCCGCTCACTCCCTCCCTCCCCTCTCTATCTCCCCCGCTCACTCCCTCCCTCCCCTCTCTATCTCCCCTGCTCACTCCCTCCCTCCCCTCTCTATCTCCCCCGCTCACTCCCTCCCTCCCCTCTCTATCTCCCCCGCTCACTCCCTCCCTCCCCTCTCTACCTCCCCCGCTCACTCCCTCCCTCCCCTCTCTATCTCCCCCGCTCACTCCCTCCCTCCCCTCTCTATCTCCCCCGCTCACTCCCTCCCTCCCCTCTCTATCTCCCCCGCTAACTCCATCCCTCCCTTCTCTATCTCCCCCGCTCACTCCCTCCCTCCCCTCTCTATCTCCCCCGCTCACTCCCTCCCCTCTCTATTTCCCCTTGCTGACTCCCTCCCCCCCTCTCTGCCTCCACTCCTTTTTCCTCCCCCTCGACTTTTTCCCTCCCACTCTGCCTCTCTCCCTCCCTCCCTGCAGTGTGAGCCATGCATGTGATGTAGCGCGGCTCTGATGCACATGCGCTACAACATGCATGTGCAAATACGACGAAATATTTAGCAGCTTGCGAGAAACGCCTGCACAGAACGCATCTTGCAAGCGTTACTCACAACTCAAAATGATTACAGTGATAGTCTTAGGTTTTCATGGATGAATTTCATGCAGCAATACAGAGAGCTAACAAAGACCAACAATTTTTAACCATGTGATCACCTCACATACAATAATACAGTAAAAGCGTTGAAAGAAGTATGTAACAAAGCTGTGTGGTCCAGCAAACGAACAAATGATTCAGAGAATGGCATGGATAGATGTCAGTGCAGGAGTACAAACTATAGGGGTCTATCTCTGAAGATTCATATTACCTTGGAAGCAACCACATACAGAATGTTTCAGAAACATCACTTACAAAGATCAAACATTTATAATATTTTGTTTCTAACAAACACAGAAAGCTTGTGCTTGGCCCTTGGCAGAAGATTTGTTCATTTAGGCCAATTAAATGTACAGCAGTGATTGGGCAACATTGTAACAGATCGCTAATATCAGCAGGACTCTGCTCTGTGAAATGAAAGCCCTTCACAATTACAATCTGAGGCTAATATGTCTAGACTACAGATGTTAAGCTCGCCCTGCCTGCCTTTCCACCAGCGGCTGGTAAGGACTTCTAAAGCAAGATCAAATGCTTCTGGCAAGTTTCCCACTCTTTAAACATCACACACCATGTTTAAAAAGGTGCAGCTCCCCATAGCAACATATGTTGAAAGTGCATTATATTCTATTCCATGACATTTATAAAGAGTCATTTTAACGGCTGTTTTCTTATTGAAGCTGAACAGCTTTGCAAATAATAGATCTCCAAAAAATTCAATGATAATACAGTCAATCTGCATAAGAGGAGAATCAGATGCATTTTATGTAACAAGAATCTAATTTCTTAATGAAATTCAATTACATTTTCTACTCTATATTGTTTTACATATAAATGCCCATCTATTTAATATAATTGCATTCAAAAGGGCACAGGAAGGAAATATACATAGTCAAGGATTGGATAAAAGGTCATCATTCCACTAATAGTTTATTTACGCATAATGATGCTTTATGAAGAAAAATGGTAAATTTAATGAGGCAGCTGAGGTCCAGAAAAAAGCTACATTTGATCTATGGACTAAGACATATTAATATATAATAGATTGCAATGCTTTGTAATTGCTAAACCTCTCTTACAATTGCACAGTCCAAAGGAGGGACATGACATCTTGTTATTATGCTTCCCAAATAATAGATAGATGGAGAGTAACCTAGGATTAAAAAGATGGAAGATGACTGAAACAGAGCCTGAGAGTGGAGGAAACTTAAGGAAAGTGTGTAAAAATGGGCATGGTTGAGAGATACAGAATTAAGGATGAAAATAGTGATGCTTGGTAGTGAGAAAGAGAAGAGCGATGAGGAGACTGAATAAGATAGGAGTTGGGAGAGAAGGCAGAGAGGCAGCAAAATATAGTGACATTACAAATGGCCTGGACTGATAATGTCTATTTAAATTTAGCATGTGTTGCGATTGGCTGCATCTAACAATATCTTTCCATACACGAACACTCATTTTAGAGAGTCATATGTGGTGCTTATATTTTTATTATTGTTATTATTTTGGAGAGTTGCCTTTTATATATTAAGTCCATTACATTTTGCAAGCTATTTATTTGCAAAAATCAGATGTCTTTTAACTGTGCAATTATTTTTTTTATATTAAATTGACTTCCTTGTTATGACTTAGTAATATTTTTCTCCCTCTAATTTTGGTAAACACAAACGAAACTGCTATTAAAAAGAGATGAATCCTGCAGATACGCTGCAAATTTTTTTTTACTGCACAACAGCAGGATGACACAAGACATAAAATCGAAGGTTTGAGGAATTTTAAAAAGCCACATAAAATGTGATGCTAATACTACTTTAAGGGACTATGTAAATAATTTTTCCTCTCCACATAAAGGAACCATTTTTTTTGTTGCAAAATAGTGTTACACTAGTTTTGGATACAGACAATGTGCTGTAACGTCCGGAGAACAGGACAGCATGTGCCAGTCTATGAACTATCTAGTTCTACAGCATGACATGCTCAATTTTCTCCTGTGCGGTTTGCACTTTTTATGAGGAAACTGAGACCTGTCCTGACCCGGCCCAGTGAGAGCCAATCCACAGAACCTAAAGAGAATTTGCATTTGTACTGAAGATAACAATTCTTTTGCTAGTATATTTCTTTTACATATTTTAAATGGTAACCAGTTACCATCTACAAAGATTAAAAAATAAGTTTTATATCATAGAGGTCATATTCTACCAATTTCCACCTGTCAATACGATTCAACAACCAGTTATCTCTGAATGATATTCACAAGCACCCTCCCTTTTTCCTTTTAATGCTTAGTTTTAAAAATACATTTTATGTAAGACATCAAGGGTTGGAAATACCAATCTTACAGCAAAGAGACACAGGGGTGGGGAGAGTATTGCAATGAGCGTCTTTGCCGCTCATTGTGAGGCCCGCCAGGAGTGAAAAAGTTACGGGCTTGTGGCCTGTAATGAGTGGCAAAGCCACTCAATGGGGGGGTCTGCTCATCATGAGGACGCAAAGTAGGGGGGGGGGGGGAGGGGAAGGGAGGCTCGCAATGACCGCTGAAGGCGCTCACTGCGAGGCACAAAAGTTGCGGGTTTGCCAAGGCCCGTTATTTTTTTTTATTAAAATGCATTTTCCTCCAATAAACAAACATTTGAAGCGGTCAGTCAGCTTTTCTAATGCACCCACATAAAGAAGTTGAAAGTTTAGTTAATAAATGAGAATTGCTATTCATTACCAATAAGCAACTTTACTGTTTTCTGTGCAGTCGCCTGGGCGTGCCCAATATCTTTTTGAGAAGTTGACTGCACCAACAAACATTGAATCCATTGCTCAGGGGCTTAGCAGTAATTAAATGTATATATACACAATTTAGTTAATTGTTATTACTAATAGTTTTAAATTATACCATATTTGAAATGCGCTCTTTGTCACTTAAAAATTAAGCACCATGTAATATTACTTGGACCTTTTAAAGCTATAATATGTTTGCAATTTGAAATTTTAAAAGTAATATCTTTCACAAATTATTATAATTTTTGTAGCTACTGATTATCTAGAACTTGAACTAGATTCCATTTGTGAAAGATCCTTTAAAATTACCTGTTGAGAAATATGCTGCTAATTTTAACAAACAAAATCCTACACTCACACTCCTAAATATTTTTCCATTTCCCAACAAATATAATTAAACAAACAAGTGCATGTACACTACTCTGATATAAAGTTTCAAAATTATTCATTTGAGGCTAGAAAGTGTGACAAAGTTTCCCCCAGAGGTTGATGTAAAAGACAGATTTTTGAAGATTTATCTCCAGGAGGTGTGAAGGAGTTAACTTCTGGAGCAGTTATTCAGATTCACCTGTTCACATCTGTTAAAAGAGAAGAGCTGAGAGATGAGTGTGGCTGATTGGACTGCAGAATTGCAGCCTGGCAGTAAAAGTAATTTTATACAGGCTATGTTTGGGGCCAACAGGATTTGTAAAGAAAGAGAGCAAACTGGGGAAAGTGTACCAATACAGATTCATGAAGTGTATATTGTTTGAAAGAGGCAGGTTTATGCTGCAGACTGCAGGGTGAGAGGGCCCATTTTGTGGATTACTGCTAATCAGTCCGAGAGAAAAGCTTATGAGATATATGAAAGTTTTGTTTGAGGCCTGTAAGAACTATGAGAGGCTGTTGCTAACAGTTTTTGTTTGGGCTGGAGAAGAGAGACCCACTTGCAGAGAAATATTTAGAAAAAGGATTTTGGAAAACTGGAAACCAGCAGAGCGGAGATTCAGCTGAGCTGCAAGGGACACAAGAGAGGAAGTGTCCATATTGGAGGGTGCTACTGAAAAAACAGAGTGTTACCAGTACCTGTGCAGAGATGTTAAGCAAAGCTGAGAAGGAAAAATGTGAAAGTCTGGACTTATATACAGGCCAGTGACTTTATACAAACTATTGAACCATTTTGTTCGATCCAGGGTTAGCTGGGCTCGAGCCTGATTAGTTAGGGAACTAACAGTAAAAAAAAAAAAAAAAAAAAAAAAGTTAGTTCTCTGACAGAGCTAGGTCTTGTATTTTCATTGTTTGTTTGGTAACACTGGCAATAATTATAACAAAATTGGAAAACATATTGAAGCCTCCTGTGTAATTGTGTACCGTTTTAAAAGTTTCAGAAATATGGCAAGCAAGAGAGAAGAAAATGGCAGTTTGCCACAGAAGGCATTAAAGAAACTGCAAAATCAAAATGCTCCACAATATAAAAAAAAAAAAAAAAAAATAGTCATTAGCAGTTTAGGCATGTATTTCTTTAATGTAATGACCTATTTTGTTACTCAAAGTATCATGTTATTCATATTTTCTGTACAACTACTTGTGCTGTATAATTACTCTATCACAACTGCGTGTTATTCTTTTGTATAGTCTATGCTTTGTCTATGCTTTGTGCTTATTTTATTTATATTATTATTTGAAGTGAACTTTGAATTGAAGGTTTCTTTCAGTGAAGGTTACAGTAACTGAATACTGATTTTCAGAAAAAGTGACAATTTTATTAATGTCCTTCATGAGTAAGGCAGCATTTTTAGTAGTGGTATGCTCTATAAGGGGACACTTTTGAATAGTATAACCTTTTTATACAATTTAAAGATCCTTGAACTTATAGATTAGCACAGAAATTGGGACAAATGGAAATAGTGAGGTTAAAAGATATGAGCGACTCAATGTCACAAAATAGACAATGGATATACCTAGGTCAGTCCAGGTGGTTAATGGGGACTGAAGAATTGGTTTGATGTTGCAAAATACAAGTTGTGAAAGAGTTTCTATAAATCATCATTAATCATGGGCAGGCAAGTGCCAGGAAGGAGCAAGCTGCTACAATCTGTAATTCCATGGATAACATTTTACTGCTATTGAGCTTTACAACCACTCTGAGAAAATAATGAACAAAGTTAGATACAGCCCAAACACAGATCAATCCAGGTATGCAGGTTCATGGTTGAGAGCATAATTTTAAACTGCTTATTAAAATGAGGCAAACATAGTAGAAACTTGTTAAACTTCCAATGTAGTCTTAAATAAACATCACTTTTCCTTACACAAACGGCTAGAGAATTTTTTAGACAGAAGATAGAAGAGAACCATATTGCGTAAAACACGTAGGTCATTGCCACTGTGATCAATATTACAGTGCTTCCTTGTCAATGCCCAAGCAGATATCATCTGGAAGCACAGTGGAAACTAAGAACTGCAGCTACCAATTGGATGGACTGTGGTAACTTTGCACTAAAGATATTCTTTTGTCATCTGAGAAGCTCCAAAACTGTCCCAAGAAATGCATTTTAACATGATTCAACACGTTTGAATACTATCAGACTGAAACTGTGGCAGTTAGGTAGAAGTAAGGTACAACTTATCTCAGTGTAACCAATCTAAATACAACTTGGTAATAAAGGGTCTCGTTTGTCTGTTCACAGCAAACAGTGTGATCAAACCCAAAGCTCAAAACGGACCCTTTTCCATTGGTGCCACCACTGTCTGTAGTTTAAGCCTCTGTCAAGCGTACAAAGTCACCACAATCTTCTTAATATATCGACATCAGTGTAAATTTCATCAACCTTTCTTCAAACAACATCTATCCATATGTGTCTCAGTTGGTGTGCTAGTCAGATAGTAATGAAGCACTTAGATGTAACTGGAGTTATAGATGACCATTTTAAAGATGTTTCATTATTGATGCACTATAAGCTAGTGAAAGCAATATTCTTGTCTATGAACACTATCAGCAAGCATGACTTGACATTTAAATAAATTAGCTTTGAAAGCTAAAAAGTATGTGAAAGAAGAGAAACGTGTTAGAAACTTTAAAGGTTTATTTAATTTGCAGATATTCTTTTATTATAGACTCCTGCTGACTTGCTAAGTTACTAAAGTTCATTAACAGTGAATCACTAAAAACTCATCATATTTCTATTAAACTAAGAAAAGTACAGCTATTTACTTGCTTTAATAGGATTAGCAAAACAAGGTCACAGTGTTTGATTGTACACTACAATATGATTTTGTAGTGGAAAGCACTGAGTTATAAGGATAAACTAGACGTGCTGAGTGTTCATGGTGTGAGAAATAGTAGGTAGGTACAATCAAGCAACAAAGATACCTGCTGTATTTAAACTCTTACCTGACTGTGATTGACAAACACAAATTATGAATTTTATGATAATTGTAGCAGGGATATCAAGGAGTGTTAACTCACAAAAGCAACTCTTACAAACGCAAGAGATTTAGCAAACATCAGGGTGAGTTTGTTAATTTCTATTTTGGTTATTTTTTTGTGCAAAAAAATGTTTTCATACATTACTGATTCTTCTCTATCAGATGCTTTCATATTTCAGAAACTTTAATATCTAAAATGTGCATATTTAACTTTTATAAAATAGATAAATAGATATAAGATATAGATATAATATAAGTAGAAGTTAATAGCATTAAATATAAACTGCAAATGGAAGTAAAATAATATAGCATCAGGACAACTTCGGCATGAGGCAAGCAGGTTCAATGTTTCCATGTATAGGTCAAAAGTAATCAATCTGTGTGTATTTAAAGTTTAGCTATTAATAAAAAAAAATATGTATTTATATATATATATATATATATATATATATATATATATATATAAATTATCTATTCATACTCAAGTTCTCATGAACGATAATAATTTTCAAATTCTCATAATAAACAAAAGGGGATAAACACATTTGGCTTCTTTTTTTGACACTGGCAGCATTTGTAGCAGATTGTGTCTTCTATGCATCAAAAAAAATAAAAAATACAAGAAACAACAGTACATCTATCTATGAAAAATTGGGAAATCACTATAAAAAAATGTAGTTATTGAAAGCACTGAACCAGAACACATATACTGCATTTTTGTGCTTTACCTACAGGGTGTCTTTGCCGTTTTATTTCAGTACGTCTTATTTTTGTTTAATCAGATCTAGCCACAAGTAACAGAACAAAACATGGTGATAATTTTTTGTTTTTGTTTTTAACTAATACTAAGTCTGAACCATTATAAAATTAAAGACAGACTGCTTCAGAAGTTTAAATGTAAAAAGTTTAATATTTCAGAGATGGTGTTTATGTAACCAGGTATCTCTATGGCATACATGGGTTTTATAAGAATATCAATTTATTTTACATATATACGTATTTGTAAATTATAATGCAAATTAGCGAGATTAAGTGATAAATCTTAAGAAAAAAGCTCTGTGAAATATATGTGGTTTCTATTTGGAAAAAGGGACACAGTTTTACATAACAGACAGAGAAAAGGCATTGGGGAATTTTTGATGGATAGTCCCTAGGGCCATCAAATTCACTGCAGCAAAAGAAAACAAGGGGATCTGTCAGCTGAATACAAATCAAATACAGCAAGTAATGTATGCCAAGCACATGTTCACAGAATAGAAAAAAACAAGAAAGCAGAAGCAAAAATCCAGACATTGTATATAGTGTTGAGAATAAACTGACAGATAATGCAGATTACTTCAATTATAGAAATGTATTCATATCAAATCATTTAAATTCCTTAATTACCAAAGGGTTATACACTCAGTACTTGGAACTGATTTTTTAAATACCTATATTATTGGATACAAAGGAATTTGAGGAATGACAACATGAAACTGAATTGGTAAATAAAGAAGAATGAAATACGTTCTGCAGTTAAAAAAAAAAAGTACAAAAAAGTACACAAGGCTAAAAGGGGATATTGAACATTTAATTTTTATATTTCCATTTTTTTTTTATCGAGATTTCACAACCTCAAAATGTTATTCTTCAAATATCCTGAAGAAGAAACTTTTATAATTTAGAAAGCCAACATGTTAATCCTGCAATAATAAATAAGTAAATAACAAAATGATGAGGCACTTGTTATATAAAGTATGCATTTTATCTGCTATCACCATTAGCAATTAGCGAATATATTTCAACAGACCGTTAAAATGTGTTCCTCTAACTTAATTCCTGTAGCTCCACTCTCTACTAGATTATTACTCCCTGTTATAAGACTATTGTTCCATATCAAATTGGTTTATTCTGATTACATTTTTACTTACAATTTGAGAGTTTTTTTTAAAGACTATAATGCTATCTTTCTAAGTCTGCCTTCTGGAGACTTAGATTGAAAATCCTTTGTTCATGATTATGACAGTCTTTCTCAAAGTCTGTGATTACCTATCACTGTCACAGTACTCCATGCTCTCCATATACAAACATTCCCATTCAAATCTGGAATATTAAACAATAAAGTGTGTAATAGATCAACGAAATACCCCTAACTTGCCAATCATGAGCACATATGGCATCACTACTAACAAACTAAATTATATCTCACTGGGTCATTGATTAAAAAATTAGGAGTGAACCCTAACATAAGTGTCATGCTCAAAGAGATCTTAATAGGCATGTTAAAAAGTTACAGCCATAATAACTATATGTTCTTCATGAGATTCTGGTATTCTGTGGATCATGTTCAGCACTTAAACATCCACTTCCCTGAGCATGTCTAGAGGGGGTCTGGGGGTATAGTTCACACACATCACCCTGAGGCAGAATAACACAGCACATACAACCTTGAATCCACATACTGTAAACAGTTTGTCCTCCCAACTATAGCATTAGTCTGACTTGCAGATATGAATCTTTACGTTTCTGATATATCTGTTCATACAATTTCTCTAATCTTGGTCAATAATGTTTCTCGTGCATTGGACTATATTAATTCTCGGTAATCAAATGACCTGTCTTACCATGAAGTACATTGTCATGAACAGAAGGGCACACTGAACTGTTTGGGCTTAACAGTCATATCTGGGATATACAAATGGGTAAATAATTCTAAAGCATGTATATGGCCCTGCGATCGGCCACTTGTGAAGGCTCTGGCTTTATTCATGAAGGAGGAAGCTAGTTTTATGGCTCTACAGAGGGGAGAGAAAATGTGTAATGTGAAAATGTGTAATGAGAAGAAAGCCATGGTGAGGGGGGGTAGCAAGCTATTTGCCTAGGAGGATGGGCTAGAACTGGGGGAAGGTCTTTGGTGTTTTGTGTCATTTTTCTGTGTTTTTATATGTCTCTGTAACAATAAAGAAGTGACCAGTCTGACTTTGGACACACTAAAGAAAGGTTGTGTCGGAGTCTGCTTGTACTAATCAAAGGTACATGGTGTGTGATTCTTAGATCCTAAGAAAAGGGGTCTGATGGTGTCTGTCTCTGCAGTAATGATGCTATCATCTGTAGTGTCTGCTTGTGTCGAGATCTGAACAAACAGTTGCGACCCGTATAGAGAGAGAGACTTGGGGTGAGCGTTGTCCCCCAAAACTTGCTGGGCGTAACATACATAATTAAGTGATTCACAGCACTAATCGAGCAATAATAATTCTAACGGTTCACAATGTCTTTTCTTCTGAGGTATGTTGCAGGCTAAGCTGAGGAACAACTAGCCTCATGTTCTGTTTAAAAAATTAGCCCATTAAAGGTGCATTTTCTTTTAACAGTACACATTCTTGTTGCTCCAAAACTATGTTAATCTGGCCAATACCCATATTCCTTTCTCTGGATGAGTTTACATGCCTGTGCCTTGATGCAAGGTGAGCATCAGTGCTATGTGGTGCATATAGGCTTGTGGTTCTGAACATATTTCATTCATCTAAATTGAATTGAGTTTCTTTGGTACCTTCTGTCACTAGGAGCTGGTGATATGGGTAAATAGGAAACTCTATCCTGTCAGATATTCTTATAGTTGTTTCTAGTGCCACTAATCAGGCCAACAGTATACATATAACCAAGTGCAAGGTACAGTACCAGAGGTGGATATGCCCTACTTCACAGTAGTTGCTTTTAGGCAGCATGTGTCACTGGTAATGATGCTCACGGTGAGGGAGATTAATATACCTTTGCAGAGGCAGCAATATGATGCACTGTGCACCATTTGCTATAGGGAAAATTACCATTGCATGCTTTAGCAGGCCATGATTTTGCTTGGAAAAAATGATCCTTACCTATCAATGTGGTCTGACATTGACAGCCCAAGACAACTGCAACCCAGACAAGATGGTATTTTACACCCACCTTATTTGCTGTCTGCATTTTGTCCACAGATTGTTCATATTTTTAACTGATGAAGAAAAGTTTGCTTACCATTCCCTTTTTTATTAATCAGCATGTAAGTAGAACAAACTATTTTATTATAAAATATGTGCGGGTGTACGTAAAATACCAGTTAACAGCAGATCCTGTTGGTGCCCAAGAAGTAATAAAAACTGGCACTCTTGAGTTCCTTATGTGATCAGCTGTGTGGGCTGAGCATGTTGTCTAGGGGACAGCCCTTCCTTGAGTGTTCTCAGCTATGCTTTAAGTATGGCATCTACATTTTCCCTTGGGATACACTACTTTAGGTCAGACAAACATAAGTATTTGATATTTATGACATGGTAAAAACATGCAAAGGCAGTTTGGTTAGGATTCAGAAGAAATACTTTTTAAACTTATGGGTTACAACATCCCTTTAACAAGCCTAATATTTGGCATCACTAAAGAACAACATCAAAATAGAAAACTATGTATAAGAGTTTTTCTGCTACAAGTCCAAAATGCATATTATTTTATACAACAGTTGCATAAACAAAGGTTTTTTGCTTGCATTCTTCTTAGAACAATAGCTTATTTGTGCTGTTTAGGACTAATGCAATATCTGTATATATGTTCAATAATTCCTTGATGCATGATTGGATGCATATATAACATAAAGTCTGACAACTTTTACATTATAACATAAATTGTAATAAAAACATTTATAGAATGTTACACTGCAACATTAATAGGGTCCAGATAGACCAGTAATCTGCCCTAGAGCAAAAATGGTCTTTGTATGCTCTCCCCTCGTGTCCTTCAAGTTTTGTGCTTTGCAACAATCATCTTCGGTGCTCATCGCAGAGACCGATATATAAGTATAGCGTGTGTGTATATATATATATATATATATATATATATATATATATATATATATATATATATATATATATATATATATATATATATATATATATATATATATATATATAATTAATATATCCAGCAATCAATATCCTGAAGAGGTAACAATCTCTTTTGATTTTCATGCAGCATACAATGTACATTTGGACTTTTGCTGCCCTGATGAGAAAGTGTCAGCAATGTGCCAATTGTGCAGTATAAATAGGCTGAGTGCGCAAGGCCAAACCGTTGGTTTAGCTGTGTAAAGCGGCATTTTAGATTCGTAATGTTATTAGTTGCAAGTTAGTGTTGTAAAATGGTGGCGATTGTCTATGTGTTACGCGGCTCGCGAGCATTTTCCGTCCTTTCTAATAGTTTTTTTTGTACCTCGTATGTCCCTCTGTAAAAGTTGTAGGCGGCTGGTGGTGTTTTGCGCACTAAATTTTTCCACGTCCATTTTATTTCTCCGCTTAGCGGATTTTCCACTGCCGAAATTCGGCAAATTTGGCTTAAATTATCGTGCAACCTCACTCCCAGATGTCCTGGCTGTCCCCCCGTAATGAGTGTGGTTTTTTTTGTATTTGTTTTTGTATTTTTTGTGTTCATGTTTTTGGATTTGCGCAGTTAGGCCGTTAACTTCATATTTTCCTGACCTCTTATTTTTTTTCTAAGTCCTGTGTTCCTCAACTGCTTGCAGCCTAAGGCGATCCTGCGTTTCCTAAGTGCTTGGAGGCTAAGTCCTGCGTTTTTAAATGCCTAAATGGCTTGCCTTGCATGATCGCCTTTGGCTCTCATTTTGTCTAAGTCCTGCGTCATTCAATGCTTCATTTGCTCGCCTCGCTATGCGAGGCGAGCGGGGAATGAGCGCCTTTGGCGCTAATTGCCCAAGTAGTACGCAACAACTCAAAGCATGACAAAGTCTCGCAGTTGGTCAATTAGAATATGTGATTGTTTAGAACGAATATCTGGCAGTTATTCCAAATATAAAACCATATTTATATAAAGGTAAGACATACAGTTTTGTTAAGGACCGAGTATATATATATATACATGGAGAGGAAGACATGGAAACGAATAAACTGCACTTCATTATTCGTTATATGCATAACTAAAATAAGTATATTAACTCATTCAGTGGAGTGCCTTCCAATTTCTTCTATTATCTCTTTTCTCTAGCAACAGTCCATTTTTGGGAATAAAAATTTTAAAAACGGATAAAGAAAGAATATCGGTTGCATCGCCATTAGATTTTTCGTTTACATAGCTTTGAGACAGTGTTAAAATGTTGTCAATATCTTCACAAATGTAAACCCCAGGATATCTAGTTATATGATGTTTGTTTATGGGGAGAAATAGCTTTCGGAAAATCCCTCTACTCATGTGCCCTCCGCCATGCTGGTACTCACCACAGGCTGTTTTGTAATGTCCACAAGATCCTTAATGTTGTAATACTGGTGCTTTTCAAAAGCAGAAAAAAGCATGTCCAGAACCTGCTGCTTATCAGCACGAGCTCGCTTACCATCTTCTTTCTTCTTCTTTTCGTACTCAATCTGTATAAACAAATATATGGAAATTGTCAGTTTCAATGATTAGAGTAGCCATAGGAATATGCATATTATTCAAACCTGGGTTACATTAATATAATTAGTCCCAGGGATACAAGAGTTTAGTTTATGATACCTTTGAACAGACCAATTTCTCAGACAAGCTAGGCATTAGTATTCATAAGCTTTGAAAACTTTCTAGGGACTTTTCACCCCAAAATCAAGGATTATTTAGGTTATTCATAAAGAGCATGACAATCTACATTGCATCAGAACTTTTTTGTGAAGTGGACCAAGCAGACTATTCCTGAGAAATTTGCTATTATTTGTGCTGGATTTTTATGCAAATGTGCAGATTCTGAAAACAAATTAGCAGCTTTGATGTGCTAATTAGAATCACAATCTGCTTGTCTATCCTTGTTTTTGACAACATTGGGGGTCATTGTTTTGGCCTTTTCATTGTTTGGTTATTTATGCAGAGCATTACTCTGCTTTCAGACAGGTTTGACCAGTGATGTCTTCCTTTATTATTAGTATTATTGTTTATTTGTAAAGCACCATCATTTTCAATAGTGCTAGGGGTATACATAATATATTTATACATTTTGCACATAAATAATTGCTTTATGCACATTAGGAGACAACGATTTTAAGTTATACTGAAAAATAAAACCCAGATATCAACAATCTCTCAATTGAAATGCACTGTCATCCCTTAATTACATGCAAATATAAGCATATGCAAATAAGCCCAACCTTTTTAGTATGCAGAGGAGAATTCCCATAACAAATAAGCTGCAGACTCTCCAGGTTATGTGATATTCCCGAGTCGGGTTAGTTAATGAATTCATCTATGTAGAAATAAATCTAAATAAGTGCCTATTCATCTAAAATAAACTCTCAAATACAATACCAGTATATAGTAAGCCCAAAAATGTCCTTATTGGCAGTGTGATATATTCATAATTAATAGCAAAGAAATAGGTTGTGGTGCATCATACAAAAAAAAAGCATCATCCTATGTCGCATAAGGAACAACATAGGTTAATAAGCTATATTTCTTTTATTTTGCTTTTTTCCTCACAAGCATCTAAAATGGGAAACTATAAAAGATAAAGGGAAGCGGATCCCCATTTACAGCCAACCCAGTGATGAACCCGTAGAGACCACTTATCATAATTTGCAAGCATTACCTTTTTTTCTATAACAAATCAACAAAGAATGCATTTAGGGACTCTTTCACCCCAAAATCAAGTTGTATTTTTAGGTACTGGCTATGGATTATGTTATCCATTTTTTCTAAAGTGAATGAATTAATGGGAAATTCCAGGTTGTTGTTGCTGTATCTATATACAGTATAACAAACCAGCTCACACATATTAATAAGCTGCTGTGATCTGCTAATTAGGATTACAGTCTGCTTGTCTGTCTACAGTGGCCAAAGCAAATATCTGCAACGTTACCTGGCAGTTAGACTACTGTCCCACACTTATCAAGCACTCTGAGCCGCATATTAGCATACATGAACCACAAAATAATTTTTACATATTGTAGAAATGATTTACTGTAGAGAGAAATTGCTTGTATAATGTAAATAAAGTTTTCAACACTCATCAAAATCAACTTCCTGTTGGGGCGAGTCCCTTTAATTATGCAGGCCAGATCACCTGAAGAATACTATATAGAACTAGCGACTTGCCCGTCACAAATGACGGCAATAAAATTGTAAGGCAGGTAATGCTGTTTGCCACACAAAGTTAGGCTTTTGGTCCTCTGAGTACCTTCAGTGCTCTTTGCGAGCCTTGCGCTGAGCGCCTATGGCGCTCATTGCGAGCTTCTCCCCTCGTGTACTTTTGGTTGTCTGAGCACCTTTGGCGCTCATTGGAAGCTCCGCGCTGAGCGCCTCATTGCGATCCTCTCTCCTGCTTATTTTTATATATATAAATATATATACACACATATATATACATATATATTTTTTTAATGATAATTAATTAACTAATAAATTTATATTCTTTACCTATTTGTAATTAATATATTGAGCAATCAATATCCTAAAGAGCTAACAATCTGTTTTGATTTTCCTGCAACTTACAATGTACATTTGGACTGTTGCTGACCTGAGGAGAAAGTGTCAGCAATGTGGCAAGTGTGCAGTGTAAATGAGCGAGGCAAAACTGTTTCTATAGTTGTGTAAAGCGCCATTTTAGAATGGTAATGTTATTAGTTTGAAGTTAGTGTTGTAAAATGGCGGTGATTGTCTATGTGTTACGCGGGTGTGGATCATTTTCCGTCCTTCCTAATAGACCTCGTATGTTCCTGGGTAAAAGTCTTATGTGCTTGGCGTTGTTTTGCATGGTTAGGGGTCGTGTAGCCTCAGTTTCATTTTTTTCGGCCGCCATTTTTTCTCTTGCTTAGCCGATTTTCAAGTGCAGAAAATGCTTAAATTTCACTTAAATTTGCGTGCAACCTCACTCCCAGACGTCATGCGCCCCCACCCCCGTGCTCTGTGAGAGATTTTTTTTTAAAGTTTTTTTGTTAATTTGCTATGTTTTTGTTGTTTTTCAATGTACGCGTTTCAGCCGTTAACTTCATATTTCTAATTTTTTTCTAAGTCCCGCGGGTCGTATTTTTTTTTTCTAAGTCTCGATTTCCTCATCCCACAGGTTTCATTTCTAAGTCCTATGTTTTTTTTTTTTTTACCTAGAGTGAGGCGCCGTAGAGGCCTGCAAAGAGCCCGAACTGTGTCCCTCTCTTTGCGAGGGACGCAGTTCTGCCAGATCGCTTTGCGTGACGACGACTTACAGTTTGACAATTATAATATGTGATAGGGGGCTATAGCTGCAATACCATAACCCGTGCCCCTCCAAAATGAGCATGTTCCAGGTTATATAACCTGAATAATGAATGCAATCTATGTTGATTTGCCTTCTAAACAATGGTGCCCAGGACATGGAGGAGTAAAACCTGGCCATTGAGGGAACTGTGTTTTCAAATGATATTTTCTGGTTAATGATTTTCTTTACTGCTGTTTGCACTTGTAGTGTATTGTTTATTAACGATGAATTAAACATAGGGAAAGCCAGGGCGTACCAGAAAAATATTTATCTCTGGTTCATAGACTATTATAAAGCCTTTGACTATGGTTTTAGAAGTTGTTAAATGGATGGGGATACCAGACCACCACATCCACCTCCAGAGGAATCTGTAACCAAATGGTTCAAGATTGTGAAAGGAGTATGACAAGGCTTAATATTATCTCTCTTTATATTCAACCTATACACAGAGTACATTATGAGTAAGACCGGCCAGGACAAATCCAAAGCCGGAATTAATAATGGTGAGAGAAATGTCAAAAATCCTCAGATACCCTGATGATACTACTCTGATGGCTGAAAGTGAGGAGGAACTAAAGGACCTACTGATTAAGGGTTAAAGAAGAGAGTGCTAATGCTGGCCTGTTGCTCAACGTTAAAAAGAGCAGCAATCTCAGAAAATAGATGGGGAAGAAGTGGAGGCAGTAACAGATTTAAGTTTTCCTGGGCTCTAATATCTCTTCAGATAGTGACTGCAGCCATGAAATTAAAAGAAGTTTGCGTCCGGGAAGGAAAGCTATGGCAAGTCTGGATAAGCGATTAAAAAACAAAGATATTTCACTATCCGCAAAGGTCGGCATAGCTAGACCTATGGTATTTCCAGTTGTAACATATGGATGTGAGAGCTGGACCATAAGGAAGGTTGATCATTATAGAATTGACGCCTTTGAATTGTGGTGTTGGAGTACAATGTTTAGAGTTCCTTGGACTGCTAGAGGATCCAATCAGTGCTACTGGAAATTGACCAATTGTAAGGTTTGACCATAAGGCTAAAGCTCAAATATTTTGGCCATATCATGAGAAGACAGGATTCCCTAGAAAAGACTCTTATTCTGGGAAGGATTTAAGAAACACGAAGAAGGGGACGACAGAAGTGGAGATGGATAGATTAGGTCACTGAAGCAATGAACATAAACCTAATGGAGCTCAGGGGGCAGTGACTGAAAGATACACCTGGCGTGCTACTGTTCATAGAGTCACGGAAAGTCGGACGCGACCGAATGACTAAACAACAACAACAACAACAATTTAAAATGAAATTTAAATTAAAAAGATTTTGGTCCTAGAAGCAATGAGCTTGAGGGAGCACAGTGGCTTACAGATAAGCCTGTTGTGTTGCGGTCCATAGGGTCAACCAAAAAAAAAAAATAGATTTAGCTTCAAAATTGCTTGTACTGGCCCTTTCAGATGAAACCAACTTGATGTTAAAGTGAAAGAAGTAATAGTGACCTTTAAGAATTGGTATGTTCATTTTAGTAAAAAATACATACACTACTTTTATAGTAAAGGCAAAAAACAAAACAACGTATTTTGTAACTAATAGCATTGAAGATATATTTGATTTGCAGTGTAAAAGCTCGGTATTCTGCAGTAGGCAATTTATTTTGTTATGCTAATTTTAAATGCCTAAATATACTTTCCACATACTGGTATTTAGATTAACAAAAAATACTGCGCATTTCAATAACCTGCTACATATTTGCATTACTCGTAGGCACTGTTATTATTACATTTAAGGAGCAGATGGGATGGTTAAAACAAATATAGCTACTAATCGTAGAAATCTGGCATCTGTTGCCTGCAGCGGAGGAACAGCAAAAAAATCCACACTATTAAGAAGTCTAACATCCAGGGAAACATCAGTATTAGTTGTGAAAAATAAATGACTTTAATATTTTGAGCATTATGGACTTACACTTAAATACAATTAGATGGAAGATGGGGCAGCATTTTTGAACATAAACATCAATCATATATAAACAGTTATCGTTATAAGTATGTAAAGAGCACATCTAGAAACAGATTGGTTTGGGAGGATATTCATAAGTATCCCAGTATCTATAAATAACGGATTTCTCGACATTGTTATGCTGTGATAATTCTCTAACCTCTGGTCGGTCAGACAGCTAACCTGGAGAAAGCAAATGAAACTAATATAAATTGCTATTTAGTAAGAATTTACAAACCAGACTATCAAAATTAATTGTAACTGACAGAAGTGTGCAAATCTCAATTTGAAGTGCAATCACCCCCATTATGTCTATAAAATGGTTTAGAACATTGTGGCATTACTAAACCATACCTTTGTGTATTTTACTAATGTTTTCGACATGTCTCTGTTCAGTAAAAGACCACTGGAGATTAGGAGAAGCTTCAAATGTTTATCAAATATGCAGCAAACCAAAACATCCGCTGCTGTGTGATGGGCATAAGAGCTTTTGTAGAGAATTCTAGACGGCTAGTGTATGGAAGCTGCCATGACAAGAATACTTTTTTTAGGAATATGTGGGAGATGGAGAAAATGTCAAGTGCTAAAAACGTATTTGGATCAACCAATGAGTCAACCAAATACCCTTCCTCCTTCCACTCCAGAACAAAAAAGTAATATCGGAAGACACACTACAAGTCAGGAAATAGTGTGGAAGGCTGAACTTTCTTTCTTTTTTTCTCTAAAACTATGTCTATGCTCATGACTTTGGTGATGCTTTACTTTACCAATTTTGCATCTAGAAAATCATATGTTTCTGCTGTTGAGTACTCGTGCAGTATACTGAAGCAAATCTTCATTTCCCTCTCACAGGGTTATTGTAGCTACTCACATATTTATCAAGCTCATTTAAGTTAATTTACATATAAAGTGGTTGTTCCATGGACTATGAAAACCCATGGAGTTTAGCAGTGTGTTAGCTGTATTTTTATTGCCAATTTCTAAGCATTTGTAGAAACCTGTATGTCATTAAACAGTAAGATGTAAATGTGTCCCATTAATACTAATTAATTTTCAATTCATAAAATCCTGTTTTCTTTAAAAATAAAAGTTAAAACTGAAAAATAGCAAATTCCCTAAAGAATAAGTGTAAATCACCCTGGTCAGAAACCACTACTTGTTTGGCCTTGAAAGGCTCACTTGGCTGATAGCTAGGACACGTTCCACCAACGCTACCGCAGGCCAGGACAAGTTACCAATTTGTAGCTTGTATAGCTATTAAAGGACAAATTACACGATACCAGCAATAATAATTCCCCCAAAAAATACAATTCTTTCCTCAAGAATGAAAGACACAACTTGATTATGTGTATTCCAAACAGAGCATGTTTTAATGGCAAAAACACAAAATATTTAACATTAACCAATCTGGATGAGCCCCTTCCCTGGGCAAACAAAACACTGAGCAATCACAAAACATTTATTAATCTCCCACGTGGAATGAAGTTACTGGGATGAAGATGTGGGATATAACTCCCCCACTGGTAGAGAATATGCATTTGGCTGTTCTTCTCTCTCTATAACTCTGTAGGGGGTAATTAGTTAGCATCTAAGCACATATGAAGACTTGGCCATCAACACCTGTTCAGGGGTCACAAAGGACCTCATTTTTAGGGACCGGCCTGGGTTTCCACATTTTAGACATTTGGGCACTCATTAAATTCAATGGGGGTTATGAACAATGCAATCAAGTAAATATCAGTTAGTGGTCAACCAAGGATTAAAAGGGGCATCAATTACAAACACTTGACACCACTTAACCTCTGTTTGTTGAAACAAGTGTTTTAATGGCTATGTTAACTGGCTTATTAATTATACTTGATACCTTAATTCATGCGCACGAGTTCACCGTTGAAGTCTATAGAACCACTATTTCCTGCGATCGCCTGTTGGATCCCAGCAGGTACCTGCTCAGCATGAGGGCTGGGAGTGACCCGTCTCCACAGAACTAAACAAATCGTGCTTCTAATTAGCTAACTGATGGAAAATTTGGTCCTCCAACAAAATTATTGAAAAGGAGTAACTTGACTGTGCTAAAGCAGAGAGAACATGGATACAACACAAGCAGGACAGAGTAAGGACAGATTTTCCACCACCAAATTAGCACATCACACCAGCCAATTAACATTTATTGCCCTTAATTTGGATAATAATGCAGAATAACCAATGCTGAACATTGCATGAATAATTTAATTTAGAACAATGGCTAGTGCAATGTATAGCCAGATTTCCATGCTCTTTAAGCATGGTTTCAATCAAAAACAACAGTTGGATTTTAGGGGGACAGGGTCTGCTTATAACTAGCTTTACAGGATACTTCACAAATTTGTATATGTTTTAATACATAAAGCAAAGGAACATGGCTTATAACTAGAGACAGAAGAAGACAGCACAATGTAAACTCCTACCAAAATACTCTAAAATGAGCAAAATAAATAAATCAGTGTCAGTCATGTGAAAAGAAACAGCCGCAGCTGCTGCTATTAAGGAGAATAAAATAATATGGGGGAGAAGAAGTCAAAAAGCAGGTGTGTAAGATAACACAAAACCCAGCTTTGTGACTCTGACTCACCACCTTGTTTATTTTAATGCTCTTCCCAGCTCATTTCTCTGTTTCTTGAGATTGTTAACTGGATCCAGACAGTCTGAATAACAGCTCTGTCATTTTCTTCAAATGAGTGTGCCACTGAGATATTCTTAACATTAAAAGTTTCTCTTAAAAACAGCAAAGGAAAACATTATGCCATATGTATGGCAACATTTACAGTGTTTTCTTATTAACTGTATTTTTAATGAAATCTGTTAGAATTGTTCTTTTTAACATTACTAGAAAAAATTATTAAAAGTATATGGAAGTTTCCCTGCATTTACCGCAGTGTAGTGCTATTTGAGAGGTGTAAAAACACTCTCATCTCCATGTGCCAACCCAAGATTAGGACATAATGGTTATATAGCAATAACATAATTGGGCTGCAAATAAGTAATAACCAGATCTATAAAACAACATAAAAATACATTAAGATAAAATAAATAAATAAATTATATAAATATATATATATATATATATATATATATATATATATATATCTTAATGTATGTTTATGTTGTTTTATAGTCATCATTAGTATTCTTACATTACATTTATGGAATAAAGATCTGTTAATGACTTATTTGCAGCCCAAGTGTGTTAGTGCTATATACCCACTGTGTCCTAATCTTGGGTTAGTACCCTAAGAACATGCAGTGTTTTTCCACCTCTCAAATAGCACTAGACACAGAAGAGCCAAAAGGTACCAGTTCCATACTATATGTACTGGAGGACCACCTAGGACTCCAGACAAGGATAATGGAGAGGATCTGGGACTCTCTTGGACATGGTGAAAGGAGCTCCCATGATGTGGCTACTAAACCTCATGTTATGAGGTCAACAAATGTGAGTGTTCTGGATATTGTCTATCTTACTTATTGTCAATCTACTCGGCTGATCTACACTAGGAGGTGGTGCACTTCTCTCCCCCACTTTCTATTTTGTTTTCTGGTTAACCGTTACTACTACGAGGACAGTATTCTGTGAGGACGCAGCAAACCTCAGCTCTACAGCTGTATTTACACAACACGTTGGACCATTGGACGTTCAGAACATACAGGGATTTCACCGATTGGACCTCTGATTGGGATTGAGGATCCTATCATTACCTTCAGGACTGTTTTACATAAGGCTTACATTTTGCTTGGACATTTGTATTAAGGAGATATATATATATATAAAAAAAAAAAAATATATATATATATATATATATATATATATATATATATATAAATCAGACTTGGCTTTGCATTAAAGCGGTGTAATACGGCATGCATAAGCTTAAAGGAAGCCATGTTTGAAAATGGCTATGAATTGAAGAGCGAGGCATTTGTGGGCACATTTGCATGTCCTAGAATGCAGTGTAATAACGGTTTATCTCGGAAATCTGAGCTGGAAGCATTTTTTTTTTAACTTGCTTTAGACATTCAAATGTGAACACAGATGTACCATTTAATTACTGTACTACTGTCCGGTGGAGGGCTTCTATCGCTCTTTTGCCCACCATATTATAAATGATTGTAGTGGTGAACTACAAACCCATAAGATCCATAACACAGGCTGAGATCCTGCTCCATGCTGATGATAGGCAGTAAGCTTGAAACGGATGTACATGGATAGGATTCTCGGCTTGTGTAAAATCCAGCCTTGGCTTTGCATTAAAGCTGTGTAATAGAGCAGGCATGAGCTTAAAGGAAGCCGTGTTTGAAAATACCACAAATGCCTTGCTCTTCAATCCATAGCCAGATTTGCATGTCTCGACTCAGCTTCCCAGAATGCAGTGTAATAATTGTTTTTCTTGGAATTCTGTGTCTAGGATAGGATTGTTTTTTTTTTTTTAAACTTTACGTCTGATATTTTGTTAAGCAGAAATTCCCACACAGCAGCACGCAATGCAGGAAACGTACTCCAGTTTCATTTCAATGTTTCCATGCTATATGACCTAAATTTGCCTAGTTTGAGTTTATATATTTAACGGAAACGGAAGGTGTCAATGCTGCCCTACATTAGCAAACAGAGCACTGAAAACCAAGTGACAAATAAATAAAAAGTGTTTCATTTAAATTGGTGTATAGTGTGTTTTTACATAACCCAGTTTAACAAGATGATGGGAGAAAGGACACCTTCAGAACCAATAATAGTATGGCAAGTCACACTGAGTTGTATTGATAACCACAAATTCCAGGCTGAAAACCTTTAAACATAGTTTTTATTTACATAAAAAATAAATAGAGAAAAAAAGGGAACATAAAATTTGACTTTTAAACATTTTTAAACAGCAAATTTGATGTTCCCTTTTTCTCTTTTTTTTTTTTTTATGTAAATAAAAGCTATGTTTTAAGAGTTGGTTGGGTTTTCAGCCTGGAATTTGTGGTTATCAGTACAACTCAGTGTGACTTGCCATACTATTATTGGTTCTAAAGGTGTCTTTTCTCCCATAATATTGCTAATGTAGTTATTACTGTACTAACGATAGTTCTCACTATACTAGGATGTAACAAATGCATATAAAAGTAATGGATTTATTACTGTGAATAATGGAATGTATATAGAACTTAAAATATGGGAACAAGTCCCACTGTGTGAACGTTAATCTGATCTCATTGTATATACATAACCCAGTTTATCATTCAGCTGTCCTCCCTCACTTATGTCTGGGCTTTGACTCTGTAGGTTCTGAAAGTACCAAAAATCACAAGCACCCTGCAAATATTTTTGTGTGACAGCAAACTGTGTGACAGCTATATCACTTTTTTTTATACATACTAACTCCAAATAGAAAAAACTGGAAATGTATTATTGCAGTGAAGAGAGTATATAAGCATTTGTGAGTATATGATTTATTGTCTACATATGAGCCAGTGCTTAGGAACTACAGATACCAGCCAATTAAGTAAAAGGGTTGAGGGCTTTAAAAGAGAACACTGCAACATTAAAAACAATTACCGATCAGTAAAAATAGGTAGCTTTCCAAGTTGATTTCACTTGCTTCACATGATTGTGCAGAGCAGTACCCAAAAGTTCAGCTTTGCTTTATTTCACGATAGTGAAATAGGACCACATATTACTACAATGCCACGTGTGAGATGTTCCACAAATAGTAGGCTAAAGGATCTATCCTGTTATGGTGTCGGGACAGGTCCGCCGCTGCAGTGCGGCCTCCAACCGCTAAATAGCGCTGCCAATATTTTGCAGCACTGCCGATACGAGAGAAGTTCTAAGATTATAATGTTAGCCTAACCCTTGAACTAACCCTAAGCGTTTACCTAAGCCTTGACTCTATGATATGGCAATATGGCACCGGAATATCGTCAGCGCCTTCTAGCGGATGCTCACCGTCATTGCTACTGCCTTGTGCTGCGCTACCATAAGAGGATAGGTCCAGGCTAAATACCAAGGTATAAACGCAGCCATACCATGGTGACACAACTTCCCAAACTCACAAAATTAGAAAGTTTCCTGGCACCAAGTCCTAGATAAATGACATTAAGATGAAAATTCCACGGCACAGCTGCTGCAATAAATAGAAAGGAGCAAGATTGACATTAAGTTTAAACTTTCCATAATTACTAAACTTTTATAGGTGAGGTGAGACGCTGCACACAGTTGTGTATTTGCCATTTTCTTTTGTAAGGTGAGATAACACATGCAAGCTATCCAGATAAGGGGCTATGAAAATGAACATATGTTGCCATTATGTATCCAGCATCACCGCCTGACGAATCCTGTTCTAATCATTAATTACATGTATCACGGTGTGAAATCACTCTTTGAGCTGCAAATACCATCCATATTTGCTAGACAGCTTCACCGTACACACTGGCATTCCCAGCATACTATATTATTCATGCACTCTCATAAATGATTCTCCCATCAGATGTTACTGTTGCTCACTTTACACGAGCTGCCCCAAATAGCCAATGACTGAGTCACTACTGTAGGCCGCGCTGCTCTTATATCTACTGAATAGAAGATACTATGGTAGCTCTTTTGTAAGGTATTCTCCATCTAGGTCATGCCACATATCTATCAATATTTATTTAACCCTCATAGAATTTGTTTTGTACCCCAGAGACCCGACATGTTTTCACCAGTTATGCAGACGATTTCTATGAACATTATATATATATATATATATATATATATATATATATATTATATATATATATAGAGGAATTATATATTGTTTTTTTAAACACAAGTTCAGCTTTTATGCAATAGGTTTTTATTTGTATTGTATGCAATGTTTAAAAGGTATAATGTAACATAAGCAATAACAAAAATGCATTTTTTATCTTTATATGTGTACCATAATAAATCCGATTCTTGAAAGTTTAATTAACGAAAGCTCTGGATCTTCTGAATATATTGATACCAAATATTAAAGTTTTACAATTATTTGTAACGAACATGGTCATGCAAGAGCAAATAAGGGTGCAACACTATGTTCAACCAGGTTAAAGGGATATGAAAGTGTTATGGATTAATACATTTATGCACTCCTTAGGCAAAAAGCAGCTTATGTGTCTGCAGCACATCTCATAAAACATTTTATTTTTATTCATATATAAAAATCCCTCTACATAGGCATCAGATCCCCCAATCAGCATGCAGCATCAGGGGAGCAATATTAACCCACTACTTACCTGCTATTGTTTGAGCAGCCAATCTCCTTGTAGCGTTCTTTCTGTATGTCAGCAGCAATACATCAGTGATACACTACATGTCCCAGGCTGCTTTGCAGCACAGACAGGACCCCAGAGTTAATTCAAAAGCTCCAAGTAACCTGATTGGCCAAAACAAATCATTTTAAATTTGATGCTAATTTAGCCTGGGTTTGGAGGGTTTTAACCCTAATGTTTAACGGTCAGAAATCCCAAGAGATTTTGCTGACTTCAATGTAAGTGTTTAAAAGGTTTTATTTGGGGATTTTTTTTCATGCAAATATTTTTTTTTGCATACACTACTAATTCAGATGCATTCATAATCCAGCAACCTTACATATCCCTTTAACTGCTCACACAACTTAAATACAAACCAATACAATTATATATGGATTGAAAAGACCTTCCAGCTACTTCATAATAGTTTTTTAAATAACTTTAAAAAATGTTGACAGGTAAAAAGACAGGGAAATAAGTTTTTCAAATATTGCATCAGAAAGAGGGTATGTCATAATGCATCACAGTGTGTTCTCTAATCTGAAATTAAGGTCTCAGCGCACAACAACGTATTCCGGTGTAGATCTCAATAGCTGTCTATTCTCTAACACAGGGGTGTGCAAGTTTGGTCTTGGAGGGCCACACACACAGGCCTAGATTTGAGGATTTCCTCTCTGTAGTTTTTAGTATTTCCTCTCTGTGCATCGGTGAGTCAATCAGGACGACTGAAGAAGCAATAGTCTTGCCTATACGCAAGGATACCTTAAAATCCTGGCCTGTGTGTCTCTTTCTGTTAATTTCAATTAAATGTAAGCATATTTTACTTAATATTAATTATATCTTAATTATAGGGGAAACAAATAAAGTTTTATTAATCTTTACAGCAGCAAAAATATTAAAAACATATAAAATTAACTATTTTCCAACGTGAGACACTAAGGCGAGAGCGCTCACTCTGCCACGATTGAGTCGTTACAAAAGATGAAAAGGTTATTTAACACATGAGCTATTATTTTCTAGACTTTTCAAGCAATATATTTATTATGGCAGTAGAAGCTTCACTTTATCAAGAATAATGACAGCCTTTATGAATTTTAATTGAGATCTATCTTATTCAGTCAATCTCATAGGGCGTGTAAGCCATTTCTGTGCAATTAACGATACGCATGATGAACGTTTTCACACTTGGTATTTTGAGTGGTATCAGATAATTATAAGCTTTAGACCAGGGGTCACCAAACTCGGTCCTGGAGGGCCGACCCAGGCCTGGATTTGTGGATATCCTTGCTGCAAACAGGTGAGAATCTTGTTTCTTCAGCCATCCTGATTGACTCACCTGTTTGCAGCAAGGATATCCACAAATCCAGGCCTGGGTCGGCCCTCCAGGACCAAGTTTGGTGACCCCTGCTTTAGACTCTGCATATATTGTATATGCATAGAATATTATATAGCCCTCTAGTCTTATATAAATGATAAATGCCAATTCAGCAATTAATAGCTCACTACCTGCTATTATTATGTACTAGCGACTTGCCCATCAAAAATGACGGCAATAAAATGTGAAGCCACACAATGCAAGGTTCTCCCCCCTCTAACTTGTGGGCCTCGCCAACCCACAACTTTTGTGCCCCGCAATGAGTGCTGAAGGTGCTCATTGCAAGCTTCTCACCCTCTAGTTTCCAGGCCTTGTGATGAGCGCCTTTGGTGCTCATTGCAAGCCTCTCCCCACTCTCTCCCCCTCTTGTCTCTTTGCCCTCTCTCCCTCCCCTGATTCCCCCCCCCTTATCTCGCTTCCTGTGTCTGTCCCCCCTCTCTCACCCCTGTGTCTCTTTCTCTCCCCTGTGTCCCTTTCCACCCTCTCCCCCCTCTCTCTCCTCTGTGCTCCAGTTTGCATTTACGGGTTTGAAACCATTTGTGGGCTTGGGAAATTAATCCCGTTAAATATCAAATTAGCTTGCAACCTGACTTACAGGCTCCCAGCCTCTCCCCCTGAGCTGTGTGTGAGGTTGTAAGTATTTTTTTTAATTAATTGGCGTCTTTTGGCGGTCTCCCAATGGATTCCAAAATACGGGCTTGAAAAAAATGTCGGCTGTTAAATTCATAATTTTTTTGAAGACTGTAACTCGTAAGCGATTTTGAGACTACCACCCCCCCTCAAGCCAGTCACGTACGGCCCTCACCTCTCTCTCTGTCTTGTGTGTCTCGCTCTCATTTCTTTCTCTCTGACCTGTCCCTCTCGCTCCTGGTGCGCTCTCTCTCTCTGTATGCTCTCGCTCTCTTGCACTTTCTCTCTCTGTGTGCTCTCTTTCTCAGTGAGCTCTCTCTGTGCACTCTCTCTCTCTCTGTGCTCACTGCATTCTCTCTGCGCTTTCTGTCTGTGCACTCTCTATCTCTGTGCACTTTCTGTCTGTGAAATCTCTCTGTGCTTTCTGTCTGTGCACTCTTTCTCTTTGTGTGTGCACTCTCTCTCTCTCTCTGCACTGTCTGTGTGTGCTCTCTGTCTGAGTGCACTCTCTCACTCTGTACCCCTCTCTCTCTCTTTCAATCTCTGTGTGTTCTCTCTTTCTGTGCGCTCTCTCTCTCTCTGTGCTCTCTCTCTCTTGCTGTCTGTGTGCACTCTCTCTCTTTGTACTCCTCCCTCTCTGTGTTGATCTCTGTATGCTGTCTGTGTGTGCGCTTTCTCTCTCTGTGCACTGTCTTTGTGGCTCCCTCTCTCTGTGCTTCCTCTGTCTGTGCACTCTATCTTGCTCTCTGTGTGTGCTGTCTGTGCCCTCTCTCTCTTTGCGCTCTCTTTCTGTGCACTCTGTCTGTGGGCTCTCTCTCACTCTCTGTGTGAGCTGTCTGTGTGTGCTCTCTCGCTGTACCCCTCCCTCTCTGTGTTGATTTCTGTGCTCTCTGTGTCACTCTTTATCTGTTTTAGCACTCTCTCTCTCTCGCTCTTTGTGTGTGCTGTATGTGTGTACTCTCTCTCTGCGTCAATCTCTGTGCGCTCTCTTTGTGTACACTCTCTCTGTGGCTCTCTCTGTGCGCTTTCTTTCTCTGCTCTCTCTCTGTGCCCTCTCTCTGTCTGTGCGCTCCCTCTCGCTCGCCATGTGCACTGTCTGTGTGTGATCTCTCTGTGTGCACTCTCTCTCTCTGTACCCCTCCCTATCTGTGTTCTCTCTCTTTGCATGCTCTGTCTCTCTGTCTGTGCACCCTCTCTCTGCGCTCCCTCTCTCGCTCTTTGTGTGCTCTCTCTCTCTGTACCCCTCCCTTTCTGTGTCGATCTCTGTGTGCTCTCTGCTTGTGCGCTTTCTCTGTCTGCACTCTGTGTGCTCTCTGTCTGTGTGCAATCTCTGTCTCTGTACCCCTCACTCTCTTTGTCAATCTCTGTGCGCTCTCTGTCTGTGCACTCTCTCTGCTTTCTATCTGCACTCTCTCTATGCGCTCTGTGCACTTGTGCTCCCTCACTGTCTGTGTGTGCTCTTGCTCTGTAATTCTCTCTCTGTACCCCTCCCTCTCTGTACCTGTCTCTCTCTCTCTGTAACTCTCTCTCTCTGTACCTGTCTGTCTCACTCTGAACCTCTCTCCCTCCCTCTCTCTCTCACTTTGCTGTCTTTCTCTGAAATGCAAATGGCCGCCATGCTTCTGTTAAGATCAGGTGTTAGGCCCCACCCCCACTTACGTCATAACCACGCCCCCTTGATGATGTCAGCGTTAGCAACAATTTTTGCTGCTCACAAATATATATGTGATATGTGACTAGCGAATTGCCCGTCAAAAAATGACGGCAATGAAATTGTAAGGTAGCTAATGCTGTTTGGTGTATAATAATGAAATATGTAATACATTAGTAAATGAATATACTGTACCTATTTTGAAGCATTGTGATGAAGAGCTGGCAATCTGTGTTGATGTTGCTGCAGCATTAGTGGTGTGGAGCTGCTGTGTAAGCATGCTGAATGTGTGCACTGTGTGGTATGAATATCCGTAGGTCGTTTGTGGTGTTTTGCGAGTTTCTTGTGGTGTTTTGCGAGTTTAGAGTGCTGTAGCCTCGTTTTCGTTTTGTTCGGCGGCCATTTTTTCTCTCGCTTAGATTTTTTTTTAGTCTCTAAACTCTTTTATTTCGAGTAAAATCGAGGTCTACGTTGCATTTTTGAGGTCCTGGGTGCTCCCTCTTGGTGTAGGTAAGGTTTTTATGTATGTGCTGTGTGTATGTATTGTGTTTTACATTTTGTAATGTTCGCGAGTTGCGTCCGAGTGTTGCGAGGCCGTAATGTGTGTGAACGTGTGTCGTAATGTGTGTGTCGTGCTGTGTGGGTTGCGTCGTGAAGTTTGCGAGGGTCGCAGTTGCTGGCATGGAGCGCCTTCGGCGCTTCATGCCAGCAACTGCGGCCATCGCTTTGCGAGGTCCTTAGGTGCTGGCATGGAGCGCCAAAGGCGCTCCTTGCCAGCAACTGAGGCCCTCGCTTCGCGAGGGTCCTCAGTTGCTGGCAAGGAGCGCCTTTGGCGCTCCATGCCAGCAACTGAGACCCTCGGCCAGTGCCCTTGCTTCGCGAGGGCCGCGACTCGCGTAGCGAGCCCGCAGCGTTAGCAACAACTCGTACGCTCACAACTATATATGTGATAGGCTGTAAATGAACTGGTCTATTGTTCTGTTACAAATTAATATCATTTCTGTAATAACTTAAAACACTACTGCAGCAGATAATTGATACCATTTTGGTGTACTTTGTATCTATACCTGTCTGACCTTTAATTACTTTGAATATTGGAACAGATTTTTGGGGGGCAACCAATATTACCAAATTACAGCTCAAGTTACATTATAAGATTTGAGGTATCAGCTACAATTGTACCTTCCAGTTGAGAAGGAACCCCATTACCCTACCAATTACTGTCTCAACAAGGAGTCACTTTTATTGAATTTTGTGTGGTTTTAATAGTTAATAAAACGTTATTATTTTCCCTATGATTACAAGATAATCTGCTTCAGTGTTAAGCAATTTTGGGAAAGAGTAAACTATATTAATATTTATCATGCAAAGATGAGACATCTTTTGTAAGGTTTAAAGCATGCTCTCTTATTTGCACAACAAAAACAGTTCCATTCAATGTCTCTGTAATAGATTTATTAATTTCCTTAAATATTTTTAAAGGAAAACATATCAAATTTAGATTGCTAATCATTGGGCATATTTTTGAGTGTTTTTCATTGAATTTGAGTGGCCTTGGGAGCACCAGATCCCATTAAAAGTATTTTATGCTGACCTAGTGAGAGTTGGAGAGTAACTTTGTAATACTCTTATTTATATACATAGTGAAGGGATGGGGGTGATCTTCCTTCTTCCCACAAACAAATACTTGCGGTAATCTTGGCTGAAGTCAAGCACATAAGAAGGTCAAGGTTGGCACTGCTGCATCACTCTTCTATGTGCTTGGCATCCCGGAGAATACAAGATGTTCCTATTGCTACAAATTTTAGTTGTAGCTAAATTCTATGTATTTATATTTTCGGTTATATCTTTTTTTTTTTTGGGGGGGGGGGGGGGGGGGGGAGCAAGCCTTAGGCAGCTGGAGAGAGCTTTAATATCAAAGCGAATCACATGAAACATTTCTACAGAAAATCGCTGCTTCAACACCATGCACAATGTCACCTTTAGAGCTTTGCATAAACTCCCAGCTGTGTCTGCACAGTCTGCTTTACACGCGTCTACCTTCTAGCCCACATTTATTCATCTCCGTTTTTCGAACTGCTGGACCACAGCCAAAGCGAAATACTTGGAATACTACTCTGAATGTTCATGTGGAAGAGCACTGAAAAGATACAGAAGTCTGCATGGGACTAAATAAAACCATAATCTGTATAGCCAACAGCTGCAAAATGATTCCCTAAAGTACAGGCTTATGATTTTATCTAAACATTTTTAAATTGCATCAGTTTAGATAATTGTTTATTTTGAACTCTGGAATGTATTGAAAATGGATTAGATATTATTAAAGAGAAGGAAAAACTGGCTATACATTGTACTAGCTATTTTTTTTAAAGCAAATGATTCATGAGATATTCAGCATTGTTTGCGTGGCATTACTATCCAAAGGAATGACTTACAAATACTAATTGCCAGCTTTAATGTGCTGGTTTATTTCTGAGATTGCAAAAACTTTGTTGCCCAATGTTATCATGCAGTTCTATCCCATCATACTTATGAAGCACTCTAAGCTGCATATAAGTTAATGGAGCCACAAAAACAATGCAGAATATCGTAGGAAGTATTTGCTGTAAAGAAAAAAATGCTAGTATAATGCATAGACAATTTTCAGTGTTGATCAATGTTCCTGTTGGGGTGACAGATCCCCCTAAATAACCACTGTAGTGCTCATTCCATAGGGTTTCATTTGTTTATTTAATAACTGGTAAAGTCAGTATTTGAAGATGAATAATATATAATATAATATTAAAATCTTGCAATATATTAACATCATCTTATTCATTGGCCTAGATCTGATAGGAAGAACATAAATATTTGAACCCCTGGCAAGGAGAAACATTGAAGAATGCTTCATTATCGTGAGAGCAATGTTATCTCTGGGAGTTAGTTGTATACTCCCTGCTCTGTGCTTAGAAACTATAATGGGACCTAGCGTGTTAGCATTTAGGGCGTGAAATATGAGGCTTAAGCCAAATTCTCCATTGGTAGGAGCATATTGGGATGACATTTGAGAGAGCCTTAGTATTCTGCTCTAGCCTTTTTTTGTCCTGTCCTTAAGCTTTACCATTTTGTATACAGCCTACTGACATCATCTAACAAGAAAAACAACTGGGGAGAGAGGACAAGATATTTGCACCAACACTTAATTATTTATAATTGTATGTATTATGTTGATGTTTGAAGGTATCCGCTGAAAATATAGAGTTTAAAAGAAAATCGCCTGCCAGTCCTCAGAGAAAAGAAGATGAGGTATAGGTTGAAGAACATGCATAAATGGGTTGTGAAATACGAATAATGAAAAGAGAGTGACCCCCTCAACATGTCACTAACATAGTATTAACTATATTATTGAAGAACGTTTGGTATGTATCTCAAATGGCTGTCCTTGGCAATAGTGGATCTTAGGCTCTAAAAAGGTTGAGAACCAATGATCTAAACACACAGTACAATCAGACATTATAACCAACAAGAAATGAAATAAATCAAAGATTAGAACGATTTGCTGCTTTACAAGTGCTACCCCCCCCCCCCCCCCCCCCCCCAAAAAAAAAAATAGGAAAGGCTTTTGGACAGATTCTCTTTTACCCCCTGGATACCTAACGTTATTATTTTCCCTATTATCTACCATTTTCTTCAAATACTGATTTTATGGCTGATTAGTTACAAGTCAAACAAGTTAAATCTTTTTACTTGATCACAACAGTGGCCCTTTCAGCCTAGCAAATTTAAGCATGATAAAATTGCTTCTATATTAGAGAGAGACTTGTTTTCATTTATGCACCACCACCCAAATGTAGTATCTAAAAATTCACCTAACAAAATAATTACAGACATGCCACCATTGCGTTCTTTAACTTCCCTTATCTAGATCACCAAAAGTAGAAAAAAATCATGCTACTCTCCCTTTTTACCTGTATTTATGGACATTCTGGTACATCATCAGTACTGTTTTAGGACCATTATCATCTGTTTCTCAACAACGAACTTTGTTGTTTATGCTATTTTTCAGAAGATCAAGAAAGTATAAAAAAAACTCAGGATTTTCTATATGCAATAAAAAAGACCACACAGAGGCACCTTTAGGTAATAGAAGCTATACCCATTGATATAACCTGTTCCTGAACTATATTATTCATAATAATAAAAGAAGCAAAGCACTGAATGTAATGTGGTATGTGGTTGAGTACTGCCAAAACTATATCAAACATAGGAACCAGCTATAATATTTGTATGATCCAATGAATGGTTTATGTATTCAGTCATATGCAAAATATACAAAAATGATAAAAGTAAAACTACATGACACATGGTTTCCCAGATTTATCAAGTCATGATATAGACCATTTACTATTCATGCTCAATTCCATCACAGAATTTGAATAAATGCTTGCTGAAAGTGAACCTTATCGACTATGGCGAGTTCAACTACCCTGCCCATATCAGCAGCAGTCTCAGTTTCTTCTTCTTTCTAGTATCAATAACATTAAATAGCCAGTTGATGCCAATTTTAAGTGCATAAGGTTGGCAAGGACAAAATAGTATAACAAAGAAGGGGGGTTCACAAGATGAATAAAAAAAGTTGTACTACTACACAATGTCTGTTTTTGAGGAGCTAAAATAAAAGAATAAAGAAGGGATTAGGCAGACTAACACTGTCTTAAATTAGTATCCTGCTTGCTTGTGGACGGGATGGGGGGACGCCTATGCTTTCTATTCAACTATCCACTTTTGGGGTTGATTAAAAATCCACATGCTCTTCTGCACTAAGCCACATTGATTCCAGAGCTATAGGTGGATGACTGTCCTAGAATGTATACACATCTATTCTCCTCCTGACAAGTGTGTAAGGGACAATAAATCAGAAGTACTGTGTGTTCGTCTGTGCAACTATGTCATTGTAACTCAATTACAAAAGAAACTTGGGCTTCAATCACCTGCAGAGTATTGCTCTTAATCTCTTTAATCGTTTATAATGGAAGATATAATTGACATTTATGGCTTACCATTATAAGTAAGCATGAATACATATCCATTTTCCTAGCAGGAATGAAAAGCTACTAAAACCCCATATGTACACTATGCTGTTTTGAAGAAGTCAAATTCACAATGGGCCATATATATAAATAAATTTAAAAAGGCTTCGGTTTATTAAGGATTACATGTATTTATACACAATTCTCAACTCTTCCACTGTCTCGTGAAACATACCTCTGTCTTGTCAAGTGGGATGTAGCCTTGGAAACTGAAACCCATTCAGGCAGTTGAATGGTAACAGTACATATCTGTACACATTCTTAGAAAAGAAATAACAGATGTATCTACAATGAAAACGCAGTAAGCAGCACTGGCAATTTCAAAGGTAATATCATTTTATAAAGTTATTAATAAATGAGAGGTTCTTATTTTACCTTTTAGAAAGTGCTTTTAAATTTGAATTCTATGTATTTTTTCACTTTTCAGAAGGCCGGACACATTTGCAACATTGCTATGCAATTATTTAGACCCTGGTACTGTGAAATTATATATATATATGTCTTTAATGTATTAATAAGGACTTAAAAGCTCTGTTTCTTTCTACCTAACATCATACAACCTGTGCCTGCTTGGGTTTGCCCTCCACACATCAGAGTCTTCTATCACAATGCTGCTGAGAGATGGTCTCCGATTGGCTAGTATGAGACATTGCTAAGCAGAGTCTGTGTCTTCATGAGCTACAGAGGGCAGACTGAAGGAGGTACTATTTATTATATTAAGCAGTGCTTAAACACTCTGCTTTATCTGTCTAAAATCAAAGTACATAAAAGTAAAACAATATATAGGTATATTATATTCCTAGTGAAATCCAGAAACTTTCAATATCTATTTAAATAAAAGGTAGAAATATCTTCTATATTGCAATGAGATAATTAACATTATTATATAATTTAAGCATAAATGCCACATAAATAATAAAGTACTTAAATTATTAAGTGCCACAGGGTTTATGGATATTTCCCTCTAATGAGAATTTGGCATATCGAACTTGCCAAAAAATGATTAGACAAATTATAATACCCTCAAGTAATGGCAGGGATAAAAACATCAACTACTAAGCACACTGCTGCATGACTCATTTGTGAACTTTAAAAAAAGTCTTCAAGCTAGAGGAGAATTCTCCAGCGCTTTGAGCCCACTGATTGTCTAGTTTCATTATAATCACCCTATATCAGACAATGCCAAGTCAAACAGGAGGGAGAGATTCTGCATCCTCTGGGCTATTGTAATGGCTGTGTGGAGTCGCAACTCATTACTGTCACTGGAAAGCCCACTACTGAGGTTAATAGAAACTTTTTTGACAGTATACTTTGGTGGAACAGATAAATGTTGGTTGAACAATACATAAATACTATTATATCATTATTACTCGTCAGAATATAAGAAATTCTCAATAAAACTACTCTTCGATAAAAATGTGTTTATGATTTTTCTTTATAAAAGCACATTATTTCAATGATGGAAGATTTTCTTCACAGTACATAGTATATGTAGCTAAAAAGAGAAATCACAAATGTGTCCTGATTAAGTGCTCTATGACCCAAACGACTCAATAATGCCAGGAAGACTACTTTATGAGCTAGTGCTGAAGTATGTATGTGTGCGTATGTTTGTTGCTCACATTTGTTTTAGAAATCAGAAAATACGCTTAAGAGGGGCAGATAAATAATGATCTGTTTCTTTAAGATAGAGAGAGAGATAGAGATAGAGAGAGATAGATAGAGAGATATATATATATATATATAGAGAGAGAGAGAGAACATGGTGTGAGGAGAGAGAAGACACACACAGCTACAGGATCTGAACTCTCTTTGTGTCTCTCACTGCTTTGTGTGTTTGAGTTGTTCAGTTGTGTCCGACTCTCCATGACCTCATGGAGCGTAACACACCATGCAGATCCAATTGGTTTTCATGGCAAAGATGCTGTAGTGGGTTGCCAGTTCCTTCACCAGTGGGCCACAACATACAGCTCCTGGTATTCCAAGGTAGTCTCCCATCCAAAGACTGACCAGACTTTTGGGTGTTTTGACTTCTTAGTTCCCTGACTGGTATCAAACCAAAAAGTCGCAGCAGTGAAAACACGGAATCCTAACCACTGGACCTCCAGGAAACCCCTCTCATTGCTTACAACAGTGTAAAGGATGGGCCAGCACTGCTTGGGAAAAGTAATGTTCGGCAATGCTTTGCAAATGTTGGAATAGGCTGGGATTGTCAATGTAATGCAGAGTCCATAGTATTATTAAATTCATCTCGTACAGCTTATACATATTTTATGTTTCAATTAGTGAACTCCATAAAAATATTTAAAAAAAACAACCTTTTTTTATCCCAGTCCTTTAACACTATAAGAACACATTCTACTAATAAGCTAACTACAACATGACTGACAATGAGCGCAGAATCCAGTATAGCAACAACTTTGTCTTTCAATCATGCATAGCAGCCTACAGTGCCTTGTTTGATACAGGAAGGGATTCATACACTAAGCAGCCCTTAATTACTCTAACTTCATCAATTTAATAGCGATCACAAAAAAGGAACTCCTTTTCCAGATGCTTTCATTCCTCTATTTCTTGATGCAGTGCATAACTGGTGACTTCAATGGCCCCTATAAGCGCCATGGAACACCACCCGGAGGTATCAAGTCCTGTGGTAGGGGACTTTCTGCTATTTATACGTCTACTGAAAGTATATATTTTGTCTATACTGCACCCAATTCCAAAACACAAAGAAAATAAGGACCAGCCCAACTTTACAGCAAGAACATATCACCATTAAACATTGGTACCAACATATTTTTCATTCAGTGATTAAAGTGTGAATGGATACATAGAAAAATAACCATTTTCTTATTATATGAATGTGCTGCATCCCCTATATTTCACAAAGCCTTATTGATGGTAGCAGAGTATGATAAAATTACGCTTGGCTAATTTAAAATGGCCGTTATTTAACAGTAACTATAGAAGACAGATGAAAACAGACAGAAAAATAAAATGTCCTTTAAGCTCAGGCCCCAGAACCTATCACACTGTGCCAGCAATGATTACAACTAAAAATGAGAGGGAGGAACTGCACAATCACGACTGATGTTCTCAGGCCCTGCTCAATATGAGACAACCCAACACTTTCCTACATGGAAGTCATTAGTATTTATCACATGAGCGATTATATAATTGGAGTTAAACATACTTACGTTATATTGATGGTTAGACACGGGCCTGTAGTTGGTGGTTATTGCTTTATCGATTTGCTTTGACAGGCGCATTGGTTTAGAAGATTCTTCAATCTGTAGCCTAAAATGGAAAACAATGTAATTAATAAACGTGCTCGTCACATTATATACAATTCTTTCTTTGCTTAAAATGTGTAATATATTTAGAAAATAAAATAGCAGAAGTAAGCATTAGTGCAGTTTTACGGACTCCACCAATGGAAGCTGTTTGATCATACATTTGTAAACAATGCACCAAGAATTCTGATTATACATAGTTCAATAAAAAAACAACAAAACAGAGACGTCAAAACAGATGGCAAAATGTTGGTTTCTTGTATTTACAATCTACATACAAAATGTGTAGTAATAAAATATCTAAACATGAAATCAAATTGGAAAGTTACATATTTTGGGAAATATGGTCTTTTGCACACAACTTGGCCCTTGTGTTAATGAATGACTAAATTTTGCTAGACAACAAGATCTCTGAGGTGCTTACTAATGAATGCGATATTCTTTGCAAATGTCTTTTTCATCACAGTTGTTTGAGCCGTGTACTGATCAAGTCTCCCCCTTGAGAAACTATCAGGCCTGGCAGTTCTGCTCCCAGCAATTTGCCAGATGGATTTTTGCAATTGGCTTTTAAGAAAAACAACACACACACAAATTGAGAGACACACATCTAAGAACAGACATTGCTTAATAGTGTGTCTTGTGGGATAAGGTCCTCCAAGGATGCAGTCTCTTGGCATTCTGCTCTGTTGTGCCTTTACAGAGGAGATATTTCCTATAGCTTATCAGATGGAACCTACAATTAAAAGATTAGATTAGATAGGACCATTTTCTCTGCACAGGAAAACCAACATTCCCCAGATGTAGGTTTCGGTGTTAAGGATATCTGTAGCCCCTCCACTACAAAAAATAGTTAAGTTCCTTGCAAAATCTGCCTAGGGAGATCAGCTGAGAGATCTGCTACTACTTTCAACCAGAGGAAACATTTCTGGGCGATTCCATTTGGACAAGTTGAGATGTTTAGATTGTAAGTTTGGGAGTATTCAATCTTGCAATATGCTTTGGGGAAAGCACTATGGACACTGGATTTTAAGCTTCCATTTTTTGTAATGTGTCAATATTGTTTTGCCTCAATCACAACGTATGTAAAGCGCTACGGAATCGGTTGTCACGTTACAAATAAACAATAAAATAATAATAATTTATATGTCATAGGAAGAGTCTCCTCTATAATGGCACAAGCAAGGATAAACTTGAAAACTTGCACAATGAGTGGATACAAACCCATAAGTTCACTATTTAAAAAGTATCCATTCTTGAGTGTGTCTCATTATGCCTTGAGAGATTGTGTGATTTCAAACATGAAGACGCTTAAAGTTAAGACTGGATGTCTACTGTTCCTCCCATGCAGAGGAGACATGCCTGACAATTCGGGATGGCCCATCTTGGACAGTTTTAGACTGCTATGCAATAGGAAAGTTTTCCTCTGCAATGACATAAGTGAGTTCCAAAGACTGCACCATAAATTAGTAACATCCTAAGGGCATGCTGCTTAGCACTGTTCATTGACTTTGTGCTTAGATATTTAAGAATGTCATCATTCTCTCTGGAATGTTATTGGTCTTGCTGTAATAATGGTGACTGCCTATGTCTAAGTGACCCACAAAGGTGATTAAGATACGTTAGAAATAAAGAATGATTGATGTTGTTACAAAAAAAAAAGAAAAAAAAAAGGAGATCAATTCATGAAAGCTATCATGTTTAGAAATAATCAATGGGATAGATCAACTGAAAGATAGTATACTGTGCTCCTGGCTCTATATTAGAAGAACACTTGGTGCTTTGATTAAATTCCAGAATGTTTATAAGATATGCAGACGAGCATTGAAATGTGTGATGTTTTTTTAACTTCACAGCAGATTTACTTAAAATCATACATTTCTTTATTTAGTATTCTAAACACTGCCTGGCAGTTATCACAATTACATTTAGTCTCCACTAGATTACTTCATTTTTTTCCTGAGCTGCAATGTAAATTCAATCAAACTGTCAATTACTTGCTTATTTAGTGAAATGGACATTTTTAGGGCACATTTTTTTATATCCTTAAAGGGAAACTATTGCAGGGTATAATTAAGTAGGCAAAAACCTGGTAGCAATTTATAGTTTGAAATCGACTTGCAAATGTTTACTCAGTAAGCAAGTCAGACATGTAATGTTTATCTCTGCCTGTTTATCCACCGACTTACCATATGACCACGGTGTTTGCTCTTGTCACTGTAGCTTTTATTTAAAAAAATCCAATTGAAATGACAGGGAAAAGGATCACAGTCAGTACTCTCTGTGATTGTGCAGCACATTTCTATAAACATGCCAGTAAAGCTGTACAGTAATGGAGGGAACGGTAGGGAAGTCCGCTACAGACTTTGCCGCAGTTCAATACTTAGCGTATGCTTTCTCAAAAAAGATCAACTTTTTACCATAAAATGGAAACGTTTGAAACATTTTTTTTTAACCAATCTTTACTACTTAAAAGGTTAGGACAGTTAGATCACTTGTATTAAATGTAATTTTCAAAGTAAATTAAGGTTCACACATGCAGTTCTAACAAACATCCCCAATTTCACACATACTGTATATCTTTTCCTAAAACTTTTGGGATATATACAGAATGCAAACTTAATTATTACTTGACAAATATACAAGTCAACTTATTATATACCCAATAATTGTAATATTTCAAATAACATATGTACTAGTATCAAGTACTGCAGAACGCACTATGTTGCACTAAATAGTGCACACAGTATCTCACAAAAGTGAGTACATCCCTCATACTTTATGATATCTTTTCATGTGACAACACTGAAGAAATGACACTCTGCTACAATGTAAAGTAGTAAGTGTACAGCCCGTATAACAGTGTAAATTTGCTGTCCCCTCAAAAAAACTCAACACACAGCCATTAATGTCTAAACCGTTGGCAGCAAAAGTGAGTACACTCCTAACTGGAAATGTCCAAATTGGGCCCAAAGTGTCAATATTTAGCGTGGCCACCATTATTTTCCACCACTGCCTTAACCCTCATAGGCATGGAGGTCACCAGAGCTTCACAGGTTGCCACTGGAGTCCTCTTCCCCTCCTCCAAGATGACAGCTGGTGGATGTTAGAGACTTTGCACTCCTCCAAGATATAATACAATATTTACAAAAATGTGAGGGGTGTACTCACTTTTGTGCAATACTGTATATGTACTTAAAATATATGTACTTAAAATACTAGTCAATAAATTGTGCCGGTTATTTTATGGCAAGTTTGGTGAAACACAGTTGCCTGCATTCTGCCTTTAGACTATTTAAGCTTGGCGATAACATCTCAGAACCTTAAATTCACAAAATAAAAGCAAATCTTTTCTGAATGTACAACTAAGCAATAGGCTACTTTTGTTATTGGGAAAAAAAACTGTTTTTTTTTCTTTATTGCAACAATACAGGAAATCATGCAATATTAAGATCACAAAACATGTATAGAACGGCATATACTTAGGATTAAAACAAGGAGGTATATCTAAGATTTTGTATTTTTTGCTTTGCATCTATAAGTGACACATGAAAAAACTACCAATAGATTAAAAGCACTGTGTCTACCTTTGAAAAAGACTCTTAGTAGTGGTGAAACGCAAATCGGTTTAGGGAGAAGACTGACTGCAGTAGGATAGGACTTTGGAGGTTAGTGTATGAAGTATTGTTTTGCCTTAGTCATGCGGAAGCTAATCTGGAGTAGAAAGGGCAAGTGGAATGGGAACTGATCAAACAGCTATCCCATGAGGGATATTTGCAGTAGAAAGTATTAGCCGAGGTATGTATTTAAAAAGGAATAATATAACAAATGAGATAATGAAATTGCTGGCTGAGATATAAATTTAATAGATCACTTGTATTGGAGTTAGATACTTTGGGCCTCATTCAATTAATGGCCGTAGGAGATGCGTGGCCGCAAGGACCGGATCCTTGCGGCACCGTCCATTTGAATAGCAGGGTAGCAGTAGCGCTACACAGGGCCGTAAGATGGCCGCAAGGAATCGCAACATTGCAGCCATTTTACCGCCGGTAATTGAATGAGGCCCTTTGTATAGATGCTTAAAATTGGGGCTTTTAGTCTATTTAAAGCAGTGATACAAAGTGTGCCTCCCCCATATCTCCCACATCTAGTTTGCGCGCTCTGGGGTCTGAATCACACTGCAAGATAAGGGCCACTTTAGTATTCTTATAAAGGGTTCTCTAAATAATAGCTGGTAGGGTCAGATTAGAAAAAAATGTATGTATTCAATTAAGTACAGTACGATGGCAATCAGGCTGCAAGGTAGTATGTCTCCACCCCATGAATGATGTATTGTTTCTGGAGTGAGAGCAAAACAGAGAGGTATGCTCTCCAAAGAGACACTGTACTTACAGTACGATAGTGGGAGGTGGGAAGAAAGTGTATTTGTGTACATTGCTAGGAGATCATGTTATACTACTGCCTCGTATTAAATGTGCATTTTACACAGTTTTAAAAGTTTTTTCAGTTTGGTACTTCGCCCTTGGTGACTCCCACTATACAGATACAAGACATCATTCAGAGAGTGCAGAGATCTGAAGCTGAAACAAAGTGCGGCATGATTTACAAAAGCAATTCATTGTTTAAATGCATGGTTTAAATGAAAATTAGATGTTTAATAAAGAGTTTTTTTCCTTTTACCTAGCTATACTTTAGAGAGCCTTTTATAAGAAGACTAAAGCATTCCTGCATTCCTTTAACCATGGTATTCTACCAGTCTGAGATCTACCATTGACTGTTTTCCCATTGTTAGGCACCACTGACCTACACAAATACTGAATGATGACACTATAAGACTATGCACCATTTACAAATAAAAGTGTGATTAATAAAACATACCTTCTCTTCATCCCCTTGACAAATCTTTAAATTAACCAACTGGCAATCGTACAGTTGGCAGGCTAGGCTGAATCAAAGCATTTAATTCTGAACACAGTAACATATACAAACTTAAAATCAGGAAGAACAATTATGTTTATTCTGTGTGAGCTAATGTTCCATGACAGCAAGCTGCTTTTTTGTTAAATGGTAAACAGAACACTATGTATTGGTGAGAAGTCAAACAGATTGCAAAGAGTCCTCACTTGACAATATTGTGGTGGGCCCTCTGATACCATGAAGCTGAAAGGTCACATCAATGCATCAGGCTCAGTAATCAGAAGTAATCACTGCAGGGTGGTTTAAAACAGTGATCAGATCACATAAAACACTTTAATACCAATCATATCAAGTTTGATATGGTGCATTTCAAATTTATAAAATGTTATTAGTATAGCAAAATGGCACCTAAGTATCAACTACCAACAATGCCTGGTGAAAAGCAGGCGAGAGTAATCAAAGAGTCCCATAGGGGATGCAACTCTTCTATTTTCAACCGTGCATCGTTTACTCCATATTTTAGGGCAAATGTGTAATAACAAAGACAAAAGCCACCCTCCAAGTCCTATGTCATGGACAGTCGGCTTGCAAGTAGCACAACCAATGGAAGTGGCTAGTTTGAGTACACTTGAAAACTTCCCAGAATTCTTACTTTACTAGTAACTTATAAATGACTGTATAATATGCTATGTTCAGTTGTCTGTGTCTCTCTTTGTGTGCCCTCTGTCTATCTCTGCGCTCTGTGTACTCTCTGTGTCTCCCCCCTCTTGCCCTTCCCTCTTTCTCTGCTTCCTCCCTCCATACCCTCTCTTTCCCTCCCCTCTCCTTTTCTCTCTCCCAGTGACCCAGTGCCACGCTGTAAATGTGCAAATACAACACAACTGCGTTACTCACAACTGAAAACTATTATAGATAAGATTCCAGACAATCTGTTCACAGTCAGTTTAATGTTACATGTATTTTTGATAGAAAGGTACAAAATAAGTAAAATACAGTATAGTTTTGTTTGGAATGGAATATATAAAAAAAAACAATTCATACAAAATTAGTTTGTAATAATAATATACACATTTTAAATTTTATCTGAATATATTTAACTATATAAAACTGATAACACTCCTCAATATATGGCATTTTAGATGAATGCTCACACTGTCTTATAAGTTATAATGCAAATCAGTTATGTTTGAAAGACTTCTTACTAAACCTGCATTTTACAGAATGCTATGTAGTGTGTCTAATGCAGCAATGGACTTTGGATACATTTATAAAGATTCATAAATATAATTGTCAGTGTTGGAGACGTTTGTGATGTTGGTCACGTACTTGCTGCTTTTGTCAAGCGAGGCGAGGCGAGCCGTTGCGCGACTGCGATGCCCGTGGGACTTTTAGGCTGCAATGAGCTCCAAAGGCACTCATTGCAGGGCTCGAAATGACTTTAAAACACCATAGACATAAGCACAGAAGGTGCTCATGTCAATGGACGTGATAGCCGGTGAAAAACCTGATTGCGAGGAACGCAGTTTGCTAATTTAATGGTCAAAATTGTTTCGAGCTCGTAACTCTAAAAAAAAATAAAAAAACAGCAAAATAATAATAAAAAATAATAATACACTCACACACAAAACAGGGGTAGAGCCAGGAACCCTTTGAGTGAGGTTGCAGGCAAATATGAGCCATACTTTTTGTCAATCGAAAAAAATCGGCTAAGCGAGGAAAAAAATGGCGGCCCAAAAAAACGTAAGCATTTTGAAACATGAAAATAAGGCTGAGCAACGCCAGGTACGCAGGGCTTTGAAAAAAAATAAATAAATAGCCTTTATATTTTTCACCTTTATATGTTAATATTCTTTACTGCAGGTACCATTCGCTTTACTAAACCTGCTTCTTGCACACTGCAAAGAATGGAGAGCCCTGTCTGAATCTAGTGTATGCAGAGTTTCCGCTGAAGCACCTTACAAGATTGAAAACTCACAAACTTACAATCTAATGAAGGTTTTAACTTAATGAGTGATCTAATGTTAATCTTCCATGCATTTGTCTTCTGTGAACAATTAGGTACAAACGATTCACTGACTGAATATGAACAATTTTATTTCACATCAGAAACAGCAAACCCACACAAAACTGGCAGTGGAGGATAAATAATCAACACAAAATCAATATCCATTTAGGACACATTGAAGAAGATATGCATAGTTTATTTTTAGAATTTGCTCTTCTAGTTCATAATATATATTAATATGACTTTCAGATAATTTGGTCAGATATCTTCTTTTCTACTATGGTGAGTAAGGATGTGGTTTATGGAAAATGTTTTTGATGAATTGTACAAAAATACATTAATTTACGCTTCAGAAGGTTTCTGCAGCTAGAAATGTGTATACAATGTATCGATGCATTGTATAAAGATTTATTGTGCTTAGACTCATTCAGAAATGTCACTTTTGAAAAAGTCAGACGTTCACAAATGGTGGTCCATTGACCACGTGTGGTCTGTAAATCTCACTCAAGTGGTCCACTAGCTTTACGCCGCTGGAGCACGAACAGTTGAGAGAAAAATCATATACTGGTCCATGAAGACCCTCCACAGCATTCAAGCACTCCACTGAAAGATCAGCCGTTTGTAAGTGGCGGCCAAAAAAATGACCACGAGAACCACCGTATTAAGTAATTTCAGGTTAAAGGTATATCTACGTTTACCAGTTCTTACCTTATTCTAATCTAATAGATGGGGCTTATATCAGAAACACACATTACATGGAGTCATTCTACACACATACAGATTTGTTTTATTTAAAAATAAAACAGTTTTTTTCCCCAGAGCTGCTTACATAGGCACCTGGTACCTACCAATAGAAATGCTGCATTTGGGTACAGATATTAACCCTTTACTAACCTTAAAGCCAACAGCAGCACAATGCAGAGATCGACAGATCAGTGTCTAACTCCTCCTACTTCCTTCTATAGGGGGACTACACATCCTATGATTTCTACCTGCACAAAATGCCATCATTGTCACATTGTATTAAAATGTATTAGCTGCCTGTGATTGGCCAAAACAAATTATGAATTTTATGATAATTTTAGCAGGGTTTTTCAGGGGTGTCAACTCCCAAAAGCTGCTGCTTGCAAACTGAAGAGATTTAGCAAACATCAAGGTGAGTTTGTAAATGTTTATTTTGGTATTTTTTTCATGCAAATTTTTCTTTTCATATACAGTATCTCCTGAACATATAAAGTATATATATATATATATATATATATATATATATATATATATATATATATATATATATATATATATATAATCTTGACAAATTGGAGGTCTGCAATAAATGCAATTAATAAAAATAAACATGAAAGCACCACAATTGATTTAATACTACAATTATTTATTTAATGATTTTATGAACATATCGTTTACACAATATCTCATATCCTGGAATCATTAATCAAATTAATAATTATATTAAGCCTAGTGGTTATATTATGTTATCTGTTTCAAAATTACATTTCATGTCCTTTGTCTTAATTCGGTAAGTCATTATTTATAATATCAATAAAAGGAGACATTCCAGTGCTTTAAAATGCCAATGTGGTAGAACCCCCCCAAAATACCTTGTATTAAAAAGATCATATTTTAAATATTATGAAAAGCATTTTGTATGGAAAAGAAGTGGTTTATATTGTAAATAAATTACATTAAATTAAGACACAATGGAATCCTTTCCACTGTTCTGTTCAGAGATGTAAAACAACACAAATAGGAACAGTAACTCTTACGCAAGTCTTGACTGAACCTATATTTTCATTGGAATGAAAGTGATTTAAAAAAAAAAAAAAGAAGACACAATAATTAGCAAGCTCTCAATGAGACTTGAATACACTTCCTCAACACAAATCAGCAATTAGCACTTTATTACGGTTTTCATTATATGTGATCCAATACAATTATTATTGTTAGCACTTTTGTCACTCAGTGCAATATATAGGTATATTGCCACCTATTCTGTTTTTGTTTGAAGCACTATTACACTGTATCACATATATTCATTGGACTTATAATTATATGGTAGCTTTGAAGTCTTTTCCACTTCTCACTACTCTCTTCATGATGTCAGATGTTCCATGATTTTAACCAGTTACCGTATTTATCGGCGTATAACACGCACTGGTGTACAACACGCACCTCATTTTAAGAAGGAAATTTCAGGGGGAAAAAATTAAATTTCAAATAAAGAACTTTGAAGCAAAATTCTCAACCTCAAATGCTTTGATTTTCTCCTAGGGAAACTGTTCTGGAAGCAAAAATCTTTGTGCACAGAGTTTATACAGTGTTCTCCTACATCTGTGCAGTAAGACATGTTTTATTCTCTAAGTGAAATAATTTTACACTTGCTCTGGCGGTTGAGGATGAGGAGGGGGGAAGGAATATCGGCGTATAACACGCACACATCATTTGCCCCCTTTTTTCAGGGAGAAAAAGTGGGCGTTATACGCCGATAAATACAGTATTTTAATCTCATTATTAAACGTTAAGTTTTTTTTTTTTTTTTTTCATCTCTATATTGTAAATTAGGCAGAGGGTTTGCACTAACACAAAAGGATACCTTTTTTTTCTCTTTGATTCTAATTATACCAATACGCACTAAAAAAGCAAACTCTGGTAATAAAACTAATAGCACGGTGTCAACTGCCCCACACATTCACAAACATGCACGACATATATGTGCCGTCACACATCTTATATGTCAACTTTTATGCTGCGACTTTGGCAGAACATTTTTTTTGAGAATTGATTCATAACATGAATGAAATTAAAAATAGATCTCAAAGATTTGTATAAACTCTTTTATATTAATAAATAAAAACATAAAAGTCCCATATTAAGCAGTTTCTTATTTTGATGTATATTATGTATGAATAATTTGAAGCATGATTTGGTATAACACCTGTGCACAATCCTACCAAGGTGCCACAAGACGCAGTATGGCTTTACACCAATGTGCACTGTGAGGAAAGAACAAGATAAAACTCTATGATTGTATGGAATAATTGGCACTATGAAAATGTCAGATGATGTATGGCGTCATTGTCAGTTCATTTGAAAAGTTCCTGGGTATGTTGATACAGGCAGAGAAAGAAAAAGGACGGGAAGGGAAAATGGAAACAGGAAGGATAACTAACTCACTAAAGAGAAGCAACATTACATTACACATTTAAAATTCAATGACTTAAAGGGGCATTGTAGACATTTATTCTTTCTTTCTTTGTTGCATCCAAGAAAGAACATTTGATAATGTTAAACAGTGTGTTTCTTTTTTGAAAATGAAGCTCCTTGAGCAGAATTTACAGTACAACAGTCTTTGGAGGAGGGGGAGGGTTGTCTGTGTGCAGCAATATAGCTGTATGAGTCATGTGTGTCTGCCTATAAGATACTCTCCTCTCACACAGAGCTATAGAGGTATTCTGCTTCCAACACATTTTTATATTTACCTTGAAAAAAAAGACACTTTAATGTTTAAAATGTTCTATTTTAAATGCATTATAAAAATGCATCCCATGTCCCTTTAAATATGTCAGTTTCTCTTAACAATATTTTACAATGATCTATTTTTGAACTAACTTCAAGAGTCCCAGCTGATCTTTTTCAGTGGCTCAATTGGAAGAAATCAAATTAGTGATCTGTGAATATTTAGCAAATACTACAATGCTGGTTAAAAATAATATAATCAAGCAATGCGCTATGGTAAGTCATATATATGAGATCTTAATAGGCTCTGCCAATATAAGCGTAAAGGATCACTGAAATAAGCTTTTAAACATTTTTTTCTCTTGATTGAAAATGGATACTGTAAGAATTAAAAAAGTATTATATTACTTGTATAAACAGCTTTTGGGCAAGCAATCGAGCCCATAGATCCCGAGCACTGTCCTGACAACTTTATTAGAGGCTCCAAAGCAGAACATACAGGTATTTAAAGAACAATTTACCCAATGCAACACTCACTTTCACAAGAAAGAAGAAAGAAACACTTGCAACATTTTAAACTTGCTCTCTGAAATGTATGAGGACACATTTGTGACATTAGGGTCCATTTAAAGTAGATTGGTAATTGTTGCAGTGAGTTCTGTGAGTGGGAGCTCTCGCTAAATATCTTAACATTAACTATAAGCTGTTACCACTACAGAAGAATGCGTCTACGCCATGCCTACTGCTGTATAAAATTAGTGGCAGCATTTTAAAGAAAGAAAAGAAACTGAAATTTGATAAATATACTGCATGGAACAAGAATTATTATTTACTCAGCACTCTGCCCTTTGCCGAAACCACTTAATTACCCTAAGTACACCTCATAATACTGCTTCTGGGAACTACAGGGGAAGAAGCAGAACATTTACAGTTTATTTCTCATGGCTGGCTGCTTGTGGGTACTGTAAATAAGAATTTGTAGCCTATTTAAATAATTAAGAAAAAATATCCATAAGTATATTTAAAAAAAAAAAAATGTATCAAGTTGCAGACAAAATATGACAGATAAACGTGCAGAATTTTGTTACCATGGTATCATTTCCCGTTAACAAAATGATAAAGTATACCGCGCATATGCCATTTACTGAGGTGAAAGCTATTTAGTGCTCATTTTATACTTTAGTATTAGACAAGACTGGTCCTAATACTTTATTAACATAAATGCTGGGAAAGGGCATTAAAACCTTACTAAACTGCTGCTATTGTACTATATACTGATGATAATTAACAACACAGACATTCCCAGTTGCATTCACTTTAACATACACTGAGACTTTAAATATTATTAGATACAATTTTTTACTTCAGATTGCTACATTATTTTTTTGGGGAAGAAAAGTGCTATAACAAATTATTATTATTACTACTTTCTGTGAGATTCAATATTTCTAGAAATAGACAATCAATCTATAATCACAAAAAAGAATGTATAATGTTAAAATAGCTAAACTACAAAATATTTTGTGTATAAAAAAAAAAAGAGTGTATTTATAAAGTGGCATAAACCAAACTGATTCATCCAAGTGTGTCTTACTTCAACATATTCGTTAAATGTAAGCACAACCCCCCCCCCCCCCCTCTGCTCATTATAATTATCTCACCCTGGTATTAGCTGTGATTAATAATTCAAGTTAACTATGACAGAACATTAACAATGGAATATAATTACTAGCTCTAGAGGTGCGATGGTAATACTTACGCCAGTTTTTTTTTACCCATAACTAATTCTTCAATGCTACATACATGTCTGTTATTATTAAAATATCTTAAGATAGTGATCTTGAAACTAATCACTTGAGCAAAGCTGTAAGAAGTTATTAATAGAGCTAGCCTCCTGGATCGTTGTGCTTCAATCCATGAACATGTCTTAATAATATGTTTAAAGCACAGCATATATGTGAAGGTCATGCTCATATACACGGACAGCTATTTTGTCTTTTAAATATGGTTGGTGTAAGACTGATTTTGATGATTCAAGACAAAGCTGATAGCTATAGCCAGGTACACCCAACATGCAAATCCACACATATTTTCATATATGTAAGGCTCCTGAGTAAAGTTCTTGGTAAACACCAGCTCACACTTTTTGGATGCATTTTTTGTTTTAGTTTTTCAAAAGATTCAAAAAAGTTTAATTTGCATATATCCTAAAAAGATAAAAAAAAAATAGAGAGCAAAGGGGCCATAATGGTGCAATATGAACAGATATTTATTGACCCAAATAAAAATAAAATATACTTTCAATTAAATAAGGGATCACATATAATAGTTGTGGATACTACTCGCGAGCGGTTGAAGCACACGACTGCGAGGCCCGCGGGACTCAGGCTGCAATGAGCATGAAGGCTGCCGTAGTTAGGCTGGAATGAACGCCTCGTAGGACTTAGGACCAAAGCACGTAAAACGCCCGAACCACGCAATTTGAATCGCAAGCCCCGTAGGACATAGGACTGAAGCCTGTACATACAACTGCGGCCTCGCAAAATTAAGAATTTAACAGCCGAACGACAGAACTGGAAAGACAACGAAAAAACAACAAATGTCTCAAATTAACTTACACACTCACACACAGCACAGGGGGATAGCCAGGAAGCCTGTGAGTAAGGTTGCAAGTGCATTTGAGGCATATTTGGCATTTTTTTCCCCTAAGCAAGAAAAAAAATCACCTAAGCAAGAAAAAAAATGCCCACCGAAAAAAACGTAACAGGACGAAAACGAGGCAGAAGGCAGCAAGACCCGGAAGCCAGTAACACCTAACCAAAGGCCGCAACACTCATCGCGAGGCCCCTAAAATACACGGGAGGAGGGGGAGCAAAGATGCTCCGTGCAGGGCTCGTAATGAGAGCCGAAGGTACAGCATTCCCAGCCTTAACATTTTATTAAATACCTTCCTATATCCCCAGCCTCAGATTTATAAGGTTTCACAAAATATATATTTGTTATTACGTTAGTGCTCATAAAGTGGTTTGGGTTCAGCTTACATATAGTTACATATTAATTGAGGTTGAAAAAGGACCTTTAGCCCATCAAGGTAATCATTTTTTAGATCTCCGCTAATTCATAACATTATAAACTTAGAACTTCTCTAATATAAATAGTCAGCGCTGAAAAATATAGGCAGCGCCATCTTGCGATTGGAGGCTGCACTGCAGCAGCGGACCAGTCTCGACACCATAACAGGTTATATCATAGTTTACTATAATTATGAGACTTACATGGCCCTTTAATACTATGTAAAAACCATCATATCAGAACCTATATAAATTATTATCACGGCTTAGTGGTGATGTTTTTGGATACCTTAATCTTGCAAATCACTTTTCAGTGTGAAGACTCACCAGGGAACAAAATGAAAAACTGGAAATGTCATAGTGAGAGAAATTAGATGCACTGAATATGATTACATGCAGGAGCTTAAAGTCAAGTAATATATGATTGCAATCAGTGTATCTTAGCATAAGGAATATCTGCACCGTTAGGGCCTCATTCTATTAACGGCCGTAGGAAATGCGGGGCCGCAAGCTATTCGGCTATTCTATTCCCCTCCGACCGGGGATTTCGGCAGGCTTGCGGCCGGCGCCTTGCTATCCCTTGCGGCCGCACGCGCAGCAGGAAAGCCTTTCATCTAAAACGGCCACAAGAGTTTCGGCCGTAAGAAAATCCCGGTTGCTATTCAATTGCTCCGGGAACCCTCTCTGCAAGGCTAAAACCGAGCCGCAGCTTACTTGCAGAAAAAAGGTCCCGCTAGCACCAATTAAGCACATTATGAAGCCAAAATAAAGCCATCCTGCACTCTGAGGAGACTATAAAGTGATTGTAGGTGTTAGCAAAAATAGCACAACATTCCCCTACACTCAAATCCGTAAATAAATTATTTTTTTATGTGTGTCACATATCCATGTAAAAAGTCCAGAGTGCTTGGAGCACCTCAGACCCGCCCACGCTGCGGCCGGAAAATAAACAGTTAATGTAAACTCGGATTTGGGCTGATGTGCAAGCTTGAGAGGGGGTTACTTTTAATCCTCATGTCCCCCAATATGATCCCTAGCATTTACAGAGCTGTACAGTGCCGTCTTGAATTTTTTTTTGCGTTTAAAGATTTCTGAGCTTACGGACGGTTGCAAGATATACGGCCGGCTTGTGGCCGTTTTACGGCCGATAATAGAATGAGGCCCAAAGAATGCAGAATCTAAATGTTAGATATAATACCCATGGTGTAAAGTAATAGTGAGACATTCTTCATATATTATTTTGCTTATTGAGTCAACAAGCAATCAATTTCCTTTTCAAATCTTTAAATATTTTTCCATTTTCCCTAGGCAATTGCATAAAAACGAAGACACTGATAATGTGTATTTCAAGCTCTTGCGCTGCATATATTTCCCCGTTTTTCAGAGAATGTGTTAAATTAAATAACTCCAGGGATTTAATTAGCATCTTTTCACAATATATCCCTATTGCCTAGCTCAAATTGCACAGTTGTCTCACTTAAGATGGCCAGGAAGTTTCAAAAGAAGAGTTCTGAAGACTGGAAAAAGTTATGAATACTTCTGAAGTGCAAGATGGTGTGGTTACTTCGAGCTGATCAATAGTGTATGAAACACTAATGAACTATTATAATAGATTATATATTTACAGGTAACTTTTTAGGATACTCATTTAAGACAAATATGCAATTTAAAAACCAAGGTAAAAAAATACACACACAAACACATATACACTGTGTGTGCACTTTATTAGGTACTCCTGCATGTCTGCTCATTAACGCAAATATCTAATTAGCCAATCCTGTGGAGGCAACTTAATGCATAAAACCCTGCAAACATGGTCAAAAGATTCAATTATTTTTCAGACCAAACATCAGAATGGGGAAGAAATGCGACGAGACTTTAAATTATTGTTGGTGCCAAACAGGGTGGCCTAAGTATACCAAGAAACTGTTGATACGTTGGGATTTTTCACGCACAGATTATGGTGTGGAAGAACAAAAACAGCAGCAGTTCTGTGGATGAAAACGCCTTAATGAGAGAGGTCAGAGAACAATGGCCTGACTGAATCAAACTAATAGGAAGGCAGAAGTTACTCAAATAACCATGCATTACAACAGTGGTATGCAGAAGAGCATGTCTGAACACACATCATGTTCAATCGTGCAGTGGGTGGGCTATTGCAGAGGAAAACCACATCGGGGTTCCACACCAGTCATCTGAGAATAGGAACCTGAATACATGTGGGCAAAGGCTCGCAAAAGTGCATGGTTGAAGATTGGTAAAATGTTGCATGGGTTTGATAAATCTTGATATCTGCTCTGATATGTAGATGGTAGGGTCAGAATTTGGCGTAAGTAACATGAATCCATGGATCCAACATGGTTAGAGTCAATGCTTTTGACTGATAATGGTTGTAATGGTGTAGGGAATGATTATTACCAACTAAGCATCATTTAAATGCCACAGCCTACCGGAGTATTGATGCTGACCATTTCTATCCTTTATGACTATAGGCTATCAACCTTCTAATGGCTACTTCCAGCAGGTTAGCGTGCCATGTCACAAACAATACGTCATCTCAAGCTGGTTGCATGAACATGACAATGAGTTCCGTTTACTTCAGTGGCATGCACAGTCACCAGATCTCAAACCCATAGAGCACCTTTGGGATGGGGTGAAAAGGGAGATTTGCCGCATGAATGTGCGACTGACAAATATACAGCAACTGTGTGATATTATCATATCTGGAATCTCTAAGGAATGCTTTCAGGAACTTGCTGAATCTATGCCTTCAGGTGCTTTTCAGGGCAAAGAAGCGTCCTTTCTACCCAGGACTAAAAAGTCGTACCTAATAAGCGGCCATTGGGTCTATATACATAAACAAATGTTACAAAACTTATGGCGCCGCACTATATGAGGGAAAATTCAAATATACAGTACACCCAACATACAATTCACTTCTATAGTTAAATCTAAACAAAAACAAATAAGCTTTGGTGTCTAAATAAAAATGTTCGGGTGGAATATTAATCTGCTTTAAAATAGAAAAATATATATACAGGGAGTGCAGAATTATTAGGCAAGTTGTATTTTTGAGGATTAATTTTATTATTGAACAACAACCATGTTCTCAATGAACCCAAAAAACTCATTAATATCAAAGCTGAATATTTTTGGAAGTAGTTTTTAGTTTGTTTTTAGTTTTAGCTATTTTAGGGGGATATCTGTGTGTGCAGGTGACTATTACTGTGCATAATTATTAGGCAACTTAACAAAAAACAAATTCATACCCATTTCAATTATTTATTTTTACCAGTGAAACCAATATAACATCTCAACATTCACAAATATACATTTCTAAAATTCAAAAACAAAACAAAAACAAATCAGTGACCAATATAGCCACCTTTCTTTGCAAGGAAACTCAAAAGCCTGCCATCCATGGATTCTGTCAGTGTTTTGATCTGTTCACCATCAACATTGCGTGCAGCAGCAACCACAGCCTCCCAGACACTGTTCAGAGAGGTGTACTGTTTTCCCTCCTTGTAAATCTCACATTTGATGATGGACCACAGGTTCTCAATGGGGTTCAGATCAGGTGAACAAGGAGGCCATGTCATTAGATTTTCTTCTTTTATACCCTTTCTTGCCAGCCACGCTGTGGAGTACTTGGACGCGTGTGATGGAGCATTTTCCTGCATGAAAATCATGTTTTTCTTGAAGGATGCAGACTTCTTTCTGTACCACTGCTTGAAGAAGGTGTCTTCCAGGAACTGGCAGTAGGACTGGGAGTTGAGCTTGACTCCATCCTCAACCCGAAAAGGCCCCACAAGCTCATCTTTGATGATACCAGCCCAAACCAGTACTCCACCTCCACCTTGCTGGCGTCTGAGTTGGACTGGAGCTCTCTGCCCTTTACCAATCCAGCCACGGGCCCATCCATCTGGCCCATCAAGACTCACTCTCATTTCATCAGTCCATAAAACCTTAGAAAAATCAGTCTTGAGATATTTCTTGGCCCAGTCTTGACGTTTCAGCTTGTGTGTCTTGTTCAGTGGTGGTCGTCTTTCAGCCTTTCTTACCTTGGCCATGTCTCTGAGTATTGCACACCTTGTGCTTTTGGGCACTCCAGTGATGTTGCAGCTCTGAAATATGGCCAAACTGGTGGCAAGTGGCATCGTGGCAGCTGCACGCTTGACTTTTCTCAGTTCATGGGCAGTTATTTTGCGCCTTGGTTTTTCCACACGCTTCTTGCGACCCTGTTGACTATTTTGAATGAAATGCTTGATTGTTCGATGATCACGCTTCCGAAGCTTTGCAATTTTGAGAGTGCTGCATCCCTCTGCAAGATATCTCATTATTTTTGACTTTTCTGAGCCTGTCAAGTCCTTCTTTTGACCCATTTTGCCAAAGGAAAGGAAGTTGCCTAATAATTATGCACACCTGATATAGGGTGTTGATGTCATTAGACCACACCCCTTCTCATTACAGAGATGCACATCACCTAATATGCTTAATTGGTAGTAGGCTTTCGAGCCTATACAGCTTGGAGTAAGACAACATGCATAAAGAGGATGATGTGGTCAAAATACTAATTTGCCTAATAATTCTGCACTCCCTGTATATGCAACATAAATTTACACAGTGCAAAAGAAAACTTATGGGGTGCAATAACGAAAAAAGCACTACTTTTAACTTACACTATTTGATGGGAGAATGAACTACTTTTAAGGCAAATTTAGTGTAGGTGTCCTACACTTTCAAAAAAGCTAATAAGTGTGAAATGATGATAATAATGATGATGATGAAATAATACATCAAATGTACCTCAAAAGCAAACAGAATGTGAATATTAGAAGAATTGTTGAATTTTAAAATTTCAAAACAGTTAAAAACATTTTTTTTTTTAAATCACTCCGCTTGATAATGGCTTCATAGAATCCAATGACACAGGACAGAGTTTTGTACCACACCAGAAGTACAGACATAAGATTTCAGGAACATTATAGAAAAGGGATCATTCCATATTAGCCAGTACAATAGACAAGAGGTACTCATGCAATAAAAATAACAAAAAGAGGTTTAACTGTGGTAACTTAAATGACCCAGAAGAAACCAAATGCAAGTATCAGGACAAAACCAAATGCATTAATTGAGCTGGGGTTCCCAAATAAAGCTGGAGAAGCATATTTATATTTATGTCATAAAATAGAAACAGTACAGCATAGGGGCAGATGTGATATGGCTGAAGCTATATCACACAGTGCAGATAAGAATGTGACAAGGAGAATAAATGTGCATTCAACAGCAAAAGTAAATTACAAGTAAAATATAAATGTTGCAGGCTACAGTACAGCAGGTAAGTAAGCACTTTATTATGTTATTTAAGGGGTTCCAAGACTATAGTGAAACAGGATCTTCTTTTTTCAGAAGTCATCTTAATGGCCTACTTTTCTTGGCAAGAAGTTTACAAGTAGCAAGAGTTTATCCTTGGATTTTAGAGGAAAAACATTTCACATTAAAGGAAAGGGTTCTTTCACAGTAAGGGCAGTCAGACTATGGAATCTGCTACCAAACAAAGTTGTGACAGTCAGCAGATGATTTAGGGTTTGGTTATATTTTACAATACAAAATGCATACAATATGTCAGTTCCTGGGATCAGATAATTTCCTTAATGAGGCAATTATCATAGTTTCAGTGTTGTGTTTTTGCCTTCCTCTGGATCCTTTCACAGTTCACAAAATCAATAGATCTAACAAGGTTGAACTTGCTGGGCTGTAATTTTATATTTTCACTTACTATATAGCAATCATTAAGTTCTGCCCCACCAGCAGTTTGATCAACAATACATCACAATTATACTCAAGCATGGTGCTCAAAATATGCACCTTTCCAAATTCTCTGTTACATGTCTACCGTGACAATGACAATTCCGTTCTATTGTGCCCTATTCACTGCAAGCTCTATAAGTATCCATTTAGATCACCATGTTGCACACTCCTCTTCTAGATGATATTTTTTCGTGAACACTTTTAGAGTTTTTTATCCTTCCAGTCATGCAAACAAGCACTGAGTGTGCAAGAATTATTGCACCAGACTGTGTGCTGCAGCCCTCTTACATAGCACAGCAATACCCTGTTTAGCGCCCACACATGCGTTCCCTGCAGGAGCGCTATGTGATAAGGGAGCTTAACAGGTCATTTTATCGCCATATCGCTCAGACATCACTTTGGCGAACCGGAGTGCACCGAGTGGGGATTTCAAGGGCTAAACTGGGATGGAGCTCCAAAACCGCGCTGTTGTGAGCTTTATTCCTAAGTGGGGGCATTACAGGCAAAAAGAGCGGCATAGCAAACCAGCTCCTAAAAGGGGTAGCATTAAGCGGGGTACACCTGTACTATACTACATAGCTAACCACAATTGTTAGAGGAGTCCTTCCAAAATATAATATAAACCTTTAAACACCGGATAGCTTGTGGAAAAACTGTGAAGCAGTAGATAATACGTACAGTCGTTGACAAGTCTGACCCAAAATATGAAGATAGCAAAGATGCAACAGGTATTGAACGCCTACCCCAATGGGTGCACTTGCACATATTCTCTCAAAAAACATCCGTCTAGGTTTCATTATTTCCCCTTTCATAGATTTCCGATCACAAAACCAGTTATTGCAAATAAAAGCAAGGTCCAAAATATCTTGCATGGACACTGAATAAATGCTAATTTGTGCAAGGATATTCCAAAATGTTGTAATTGGGTGGATTTGAATTCCTCTATTTAATTTCACAAATATATGTAGCTGTTTATAGTGCAACATAAAACTTTATTTTTATTATAACTTACATCACTGAATGGGCAAATGAGCTACTATTCATGCCAATTTAAATAGTGTAAACAACTAGAGACCTTAGGAGCTACACAACAAAAATAAATGCAAAAAAGCATGTTTACAGAAAATTCAATTCTTGAAGATGCTGCCTGTGTTGTTGACGTCCACAATGGAGGATTAGAAACTGCTTGCTCCCCACTGTTGTGGGGTGCCAATTCCTTCTCCAGTGGACCATGATTTGTCTGACTTATCTGCTATGACCTACCCATCTTGGGTTATCATGCATGGTGTAGTTCACAGCTTTGTTGCAGTACACATGCCCCTTGACCACAACAAATTTATAATCCTAAATTTACTGTACCTGGGTTAACGCTTGCCTGCTGTCATTCCTCTGTTATATAGAGACCATTTACATTATTTTATGATAACAATTACCTTTTTTTATAGAAGAAAATAAAAACAACAAAAACAAACGAGCCAAGATTTCAAAAAGCAAACCAGATCATGGACATTCAGCCAGATTGCTGATGATCTCCCAAACATCTTCTAATTTAAAACAGGGTTTTAATCACATGTTGAATTTTTTAGACCAGGCATTTGAACCACATAATGATGTCTGCTCTTATGTTCTTCTCTGCCAAGTTAAAAAAAATATTTACTAATTTTGACAGCCAAATCACAAATAGTTTACATAAACTGCATTAGAATAATTTACTAAATGTGATTGTCCTGGAACACAAAGATAAATAAAAAATGTAATTACTTGTCGTATATACCACTGAGATTCAGGAATTAAACACATCTCACTGGCAAAACATTGCATGAAGCAACAAAGTTATCTGAGGCCACGCTGCTTTAAGCTTCTGGTTTGAGTGCTTCAAAATAGCATCCTGTTTCATCACTGCATAATTGCTCCAAACAATATTTTATGATTAAGAGTCTAATTTGAAGGGCCACTGAAGCCTTTTTTATAGAATGCTATTCTGAAGAACTCCACAATGTGCTGACTCTCTTTACAAATTTCTAAAATAAATAAAACTGAAGTATTATTATTATTATTTGTATTCACTTCTATTGACAATGGTCTGTACACATAGCTCCTTGACAATAAAGCTCAATGGCGGCCCAATAAGATAACTCTCACCTACATATAAATTAGTGGTCAATAATGGAATCCCCCATCGTAAAAATTACTTTTAAGTTATGGTTGGGATTTCCCTTTAGGATTCTAGGTTTTAGTCCAGTTTACCTATATATGGATATTTAGGGTGCAATCTAATTCCTAGTAAAGTATAAACGATAAGCAGATAGAGTCTGCTACTCAGTCCAGACTCTACCTAGCAAAGATAGGAGAACCTCCAACACACAGAGATAAAACACAACCTTTGTAAAATATAAAATGTAACTTGTATTATATACCCTTAAACAAAGAGCCTTAGTAGTATATGGTAATTACTACGATAAAATAATTTGCGACTTACTAACAATGATCTACTGCTTTAGCTTCATCCTTTGGATTGCAATCCTATGGATTGTTGAAGTAACACGTT